>JAABNX020000047.1:8234487-8248953 GCA_015163995.2 Mormyrus lacerda | reverse complement strand
CTGTCGAGCATACAGTGCTTGTGATGGGAATTACAACATGCAGATATTGATGCAAGTGATTGCATGTGATATTTTAAGCATTCAAAACTAGTGAAGTTTTTATATTATTTACAACCTTTTCAAACTTTAAAAGCCAACAGAAAGGCAAACATCAAAGATAAATTTCATAAACTGACCCTCTCAAAATGAAAAGCAGATTTTATCAAGTAAAGTCAATCCCACCACATTAGTTTAAAATCAAAAATCTGGCATCAAATCAAAGGTTTATTTATGAAACTTCTCCAGACATTTGACATATTACTGAAGAATCCTCCATAAAACACATTCACAACAGTTGTTTTGCCTAAATGTAAAATTTACAATTTTAAACCTCCGCAAGTAATGCAGGAATGCTTTCAAGGTACTTTTTCAGTGCTTGCAGTCACTGTGGACTTGAAAGTGTTTTTTTTTGCCAGTGAGTTATATTTTGTAGAGATATCCATAGCAAAGATGTCACATCCTACATTGCACATTACCCCTCTATTGGGCTTCTTCTATGCCATCAGTGCCCGGTCGCCACGATCCCTGAAACAGTTTCCCTCTGTGCAATTAAATACTTCAGCAGTTCTGTGACTATTTGACCCCTCTGTAATCCTGTTAGTTGCCCCATGTCGCTTAGAATGCTCGCATATCGTTTACAGCTGACGCACACACAGTGCTAACTGGCATCCAGCCTAACATGACTCACCTTTGTATCTGCATTTGCATTTGGGATTTGGTTACTTCAGAGTTGTTTTTCATGTGGTGTTTCCATTATTTTACCCACCCACCCCACGTGTTTATCCATCTGTCCATCTTCCAACCAAAACTTGTGCAGGGTGGCTGAAGAGGCCTGGAGCTTATCCCAGAAAAAAACTGCGCAAAAGACAAGGGACCGCTGGCATCATGTACCAGGCCATTATAGGGGCCGTACACGATGCCAACATCACACAGCATCGGCAATTCAGAATCACTGCACCTAACTTAGTGTTTCTCGACTGTGAGGGGAATCTGGCATATCTGAACTCCACTCACATAAGACCACACAAGAATATGCAAACCCCACACACCTAGAATGTTGGTGGAATTTGATCCCCAGACAGTAGAAGTGCCAGGTAATGGTGCTGTTGTACCCTATCAGAAAAAAGGAACGATTTGGACCTTTGAGGGGACAATTACTTGTCACTGGGGCTGTACCCTCGAGGCTCTGCCAACTGTACCCTAGCTATAGGCAAATGTACCTTTTGAAATACATATTTGTTCCATCGGGGCCCATTAATTTTGTTTCTTCCTTAAAGAATGAAACTGCACCAGGACTGGGCACTTTTTTCTGACATGCCTGATACCTGAACTGCTGAATGCTGCTCAGTTTTTATCATAACATTATTTCCAGAACATTCAGCAAAATTCAGAGCTGACGCCTTACTTTTAACATATAAACCCAGACTTGATACCTCACTTAATGTATAAAGCATATACAGCACCAAGTTTTTTCAACTGGGGCTACATTTAAATATAAATCTTTTCGGAAGACTCGATATGCAGCAGGGTGAAGTACGAAAAACACTTGACTCGTATGTAAAAAACTGTAAAACTGATATTGTTCCCATAATAATATGAAAGCCATTCAACAAATTTACCCAAAGAAACTAAGTTGGATGGGAACCGCTTTACAATAAGACTACGCCTACTCTTATAACGTGCTTATGAGTGGTTTATAATCAGACTATTAATTCAGCCGTAGCAATTTGTAAATCATTAATAAAGAATTATAAGCAACTTATAACCATTGTTTCATTTGTTAATCAGAAGGTGCCACAATGCAAAGTGCAAATAACAGAGAGGTAATGAGCCAAGTTGTGGGGCCTGGAATGCGTACAAAACACAGTCCTGAAAACAAGCCACATATTGTTAATAATAAATCAGTTAATAAAGGATGTGAAGTAGCATGAAAATTGGTCTGTAAATTAAAATACATAGACTAGGTATTACATTTTTTTCTTTTATGTTATTGTTTTTAATTTTTTTTAACCAGACAACTGCCAAATCTATAAAAATTGGTGCCAGAATGCGAACAGTCAAACAGATAGAGCTTTTCCACCAGCAAAGAACTGATTCCGTTCCGGTTCATGAACCAGTTCAGTTCAGTTGAACTGGCCCGCGTTTCCACCACTTTTGTCTCAATAGTCGGCACCATTGTGTGTAGCTGAGTTGGCGGAGTTTTGATTTGCCTCAAGGTGTAAAGTAACGAAGTACAAATACTTTATTTTTATATTTAAGTAGCTTTTTTTCCGAACTTTAAGTTGTTGCGACTTTTACTGTTACTTTGCTACATTTCTTAGCCAAAAAACAACTTTTTACTCCAATACATTCTGCTTGACACTATCGTTACACACCAAATAATAGTTATTTTTAAAAAGCATTTGTAAACAGCATGCAGCTCATTTATACGTAGGGCTACACAATTCAGAGTAAAATGCCAATCTTGATTTTTTTTTTCCCCCCACTGAGAATTGAGCTTGCAATTTTGTGTCAATATATTTCTGTCTTCTTTATTATTATTATTATTATTATTATTATTGTTGTTGTTGTTGTTGTTTTGCATTGCGTATTGTCTTTATGAAGACTGAACAAATAAAATGTAGAGATGCACAGTATATTGCTTGACATACTGATATTGGCAGCCGATATTTAAAGTTTATCAATATTCAAAGCACCAGAACTACACGTCTACTGAAATAATAGAGGTATGACACACTGGATGATCAGCCACTTGCCATAGTGGACGACGAGGGATTTTGTCAGGTTAATCCCTACTTATAAGAGAACCAGCCCTTCACACGGTTATAATACATTATTAAATATGGCACAATCGATCTTTTGTTCTCCACCAAATAAAAAAACGATGTAACGGCGTTCCACTGATCTTTTATTTGAGTAACATTTTGGTGTGGTATCTGTACTTTTACTTAAGTACAAAAGCTGAGTACATTTTCCACCACTGCCTCCATGTTTGTCTCATGCCTGTATGTACGATAGTACACGCCCACTCATGATGTCATCATCAATAGTACACACCCACTAATGATGGCATCATGGTTCCCACTCAGGATCCAACTTTTTCTTGACACGAACCAGTGATTTGGTTTAAAACCTGTTTTTATTTTGGTGGAAACTCACAGAACTGTTCAACAACAGGTTTGCGAACTGGAATGGAACCATTTCTCTGGCAGTGGAAAAGCACTAACAGTGGTCCCGTAATGCATTCTGACAGGATGCAGCACAATTTAGGCACTGGTTATAATGTAGTTTCTCATTAGTAATGAGGTACTATCATTTATAAGTGACAAAAGGGAGCTTTATAATAAACTGGTACCACTGCATTTTCTAAAACTAAATTATATAATACAGTGATATAATACAATACCGGTGCCGGACAGAGTTTTTTAGTGAAAGTGATCGCAGATACGTGCTCCAAACGACCATCAGAAGCACAACACTGGAACGTGTGCGAAGCTGCGTGCGCCAGACAGGTCATTCAATCAGCCTACAAAGTAAACTGCAGAATGTTTACGTATCTAAGGCAAATTACTCCCTTACAAAGAAATATAAAGCAAAGAAAAACATTATTATTATTTTCTGTTTATGGAGATTAATCTTTCAGTCATTTAATAACTTCAGTATGCTTTGTCTTACTAAGGTATATAGCTATATTAAATAAAATAGAATACAAAGGAAATTAGTTTTATACCTCCATATTATTACATATTTCCTGTTTAGTGTTTTAGTAAAACAATGTTCATTAAAGATAAAAAACCAGTCTAAATTATGCTATGGTTAACACTTATATGATGACTGGTTTCTAACAACTGTACAGTGATTTTATTTGCTTTATTTATTAGACACTGACAGTAACGTTAGCATGACACGTAAGTGTATAGCGAGTCGAGTTTTTTTCTACACCACCTTCTGCTTTTTAATAACACTGATCTGAACTTGGGACGAGCACAAGAACATGGGTTGCGAAAACTCACATCTGTCTGGGGGTGTTATGTTACTGTAAGCAGGCCTCCTGGTTAGCCAAAGCTCTGTATCCCGGGCTTTTGCTTTTTGTAATGCGGACATGGAGCCGCCTGTCCGGAGCTGGAAATTTTTCCCTCCCGGAGAAAAAGAGTGTGACACAGAGAGAGAGGGAGAGAGAGAAAGCAATCTCAGCATTAGGCACAGTCCACCATCCCATGCGGCACGGCTCCTGCCCGCAGTCACTCTAATGACTTGTACAGTTGTGCCCCAGGATTAAGTTTCCGAGGGACTGAGCGACGGGAGCAGGTGGGTTGGATCGCTTGAGAAAAATAGAGGAGCAAATATTCTGAGCTTATTTCAGAACACAGGAGCGAGGGACCCGGGCAGGGAATTTCTCTGTTATCACACATTCCACGGCCAGCTGGGGGGGGGGGGGTTCATAGTGTAGGGGAAACTAATACCCCTTGGTAATAAATTGTGCTTCAGCTGCTAGGTCAATTTCCCTAATCCCTCAGTCACTGTGGGATTGACTGACTTTCTCAACATGTTGCTGTTTACGTTACATCTTCAGTTATACAGCACAATGTGTTTTGCTCCATGCTGTATTCATGCACGTTCCCACAGGAATTCAGAGATGGTGGCATCTCGTTGCTCCACAACAGATAAGCCGTATCCTTCTCAGAATATCATTCACTCTTCCTCTCGCTTTCTCCGCTCGCTCCGCTACATTGTTTTCAGCCCCCCCTCCCATCGCCTGGGGTCCTCTTTAAGGGCTCTGGGCTCTTTCGTCACTAGGGCTTGATGGGGCTGAGTATGTAGATGTCAGCTGGGGCCTACTTGTACACTGGAAGGAAGATCTTGCTTCACGCTATAAAAATATTCCTGCACAGCCCTGCACAGTTTAAGTTCACTCACACTTCCCTCCTAATCCAGTGAAACTGCATTTTTTTTTACTTTATGTTTTTCAACCAGCTGCAGTTGTTGGACTGGCCCACAACTGCAGTGAAAGGAAGAGTTGAGACTGCAGTTTTATGTTGAAAACTTTAAATGACCTTGTTGGGTGTTACAATGCCAAACCTCCCTACTAATATTAAATGAATTAGCAAGATCTCAAGTAAGCCTAGTAACCATAAGCACGGGGAACATTTTCAACATTTAGCGATAACTAGCCAGTGATACTTGCTGTTCAGTGGTGCACTCAACAGGACCACAGCACAACTTTAGTTCTTTATGTTAATCTCTTTAATGTCCATCCATTTAGCCAAGAAAGCAAACATTTAGTAGATATGTAGACTGCAGAGGTTACATTGTTCTTAAAAGTGCAATTTAGTAAGTTTGACTTTCCCCATTTCATGGATTGTACCACGATATTAGTATAGTAACATGATCCCATGATCTATCAAAGATTTCTGTGCCGTGATTCCTGTTCAGGTTCTTTTTATTCATAGTCACTGCAAACAAGGTTGTGTCAGTTAAATAGCGTAGCCTGTCATTAACTATAGTTTACCCCATTTTTGTAAATAATGTTTGTTTATGATTAAGGTTTGTGATTCTTTTTATATGCTGGGAGGCCTAATAGTTAATACATTTCTTAATGTAGAATGAAGGCCGCGGTCATAAATATTCACCTTAACAAAAACAAGAAACCGAAAAAACAGACAGCAGTGGACAAGCATGCATTTGCTTAAAAAAGCATCCTGAGGTTCCAATAAATACGCTAAAAAGCACCTGAATCATTTACTGACAGTTTTAGAACCTGCTTCCTGATTCCGACGTCACTTCAAGGGCAGTGTTAAAATGCCACATGTTAAAGATATTATGAATTACAACAAACGTTCCTACAGTATAAAATGTATTTAGCATGGCATTCCTTAGTCCGCATGAAGCACAGATTGCGTGTATATTATCCTTACAGTGACATAAAATATTGCAGAAACAGCTGAAATTGTAGCGGCCAATGATTTTGTGGTCAAATCATCTTTTCCATCCAGACATACTGAAAATACACATAAATCCATCAGAAACTATCACGTATGGTCAACGATTGTTTTTTTTTCCTAAAAAAGGACATTTTCATTTAATAGCTATGACAAATTCCAGAAAATACCTTAGGCAACCAAAATGATCCAACTAGAGTCTAATTTAACATAGTAATTCTTCATTTTGGCTTCAAAATAGGAAGGAACGACTGGTTAAAAGCAAATATAAGGAAATTACATTCTCTTCCTCTCTTTAATTTGTGTTCTTTAAAAATAAGCCTGTACATGCAAAGGTGAAAGGTAACTTCATAGGCTTACTATGAGGACTATAGATGAATTTAATAATTAGTAAATCGGTTTGAAAAAGAAATTCAATTGAAATTTGAAAGTAACTTAAAAGTATCATTTCCTTCCTAGTGTACATTTCATAAAGATAAATAGGGTGTCATTTTCATTATAACGCGTCTCACTGGATTTCTGGGTATGATAATGAAATGGACGTAACATGTCCGACGTTGCAGTGAGGGCTACGCTCCTGATTTGTGTCACCCTGTGAATTCTGCAGCATCCATGTAGCTGCAGTGCTGTGGTACTCGCACTGCACAGCAGATGTCCTGACACAAAGCTTCCCCCGGCTCGAGCAGTGTCAGAGAGGCTAGCTGGCCAGCAGATTGTACAGCCATATCTTTGTCCGTTTGATATTCAGCCTCCTGTTTTCAATCCAAACTACTTGTCATGCACTGAGCATTTCAGCATTACTAAGGCCGCGCACTGCAAATAACAGCCGACGTCTCTCTTCTTTTTTTTTTTTTAACGCTGCAGTAGTGGTATTTTTGTGCCCCTCACTTTGATTTTATTTTATATGTAGAATTAGTCCCAGTCACTAATTTTTTCTCTGTTGGTTCCTCTTTGAGCCTGTACTGTGTAATGTTTCAGATATTTTCAATTCTCAAGAATATATTTCTCATTAAATAATCATAATTTTTCCACATGTAAGAGGTCTGCATTTATTTTTACAGTAGCAAAAAAACTCTTATGATGAATGTCATAACAGAATGCAAAGAATGTACAGCGCACACACAGAAATGTGAGCCCCACACGTCATATTAAGGAACTTCCCAAAAATAAACACTGAGCCCTCATGGTTTTCATTCAATGGTCATAAATGACAAACTATGACGAATTTGTTTGATTTGCATGTTCACTGAATATGGTGTCATAAAGGACTGGTCCTGTCACTTTCGCTCAGTTTAAAACCAGGCAGTAACAGCTGTATAATACATCACAAAACTATATGCAGTAAGACAAAGCAAAGCACAGTAAAGTATTTTTATATATATCATATATATGTGATGCAATATATAATATATATGTCTTCCTAATAAAAAGATAACCACATTGACACAATTGCCGATGCAAAGAACTTTTGATTTCATTACTTTTTAAATACATAACAAATAGTTAAATGGAGGACATTAGAAGCTTTAAGTAATGAAGCTGTTTATCACAATAACAAAAACGGTGACTTGAAATGGTGAAAAACAAATAGGCCTTTATATAAAAACTGATTTCCATCGATCGCCAACCTGATGCTAGTCTGATTGAGCCCACAGCAAACCTCACGCTCAGGAATGCACATTATTTCGAGTGCTGTGTGTAATCGCTCCAAACTCTCGTCTGAAATGTGGAAAATGCTGCTCGCTGGTCAGTTTCCTTGAAGGCTTATTAAAAGAAAATACAAGTTGAACAAAGCAGCAGTCTGGCCCCCCGCGAGTGAACAATACCAGCTGACTTGCTGACCTTTCAGCCCTGGGCCCCTGAAGACAAACAGAAAGAGCCTTATCTGCATCTAGTCTTTCCCGTTGCAATGCTGCACAGTTATCATTGGCTGTCACTATATCGTTAATTATGTCGGAATTGTACAGTTCCATAAGCAACCAGAATTAAATGATCTGGACTTTATCGGATTTCACCAAAATTGTCAGGACAATTATTTTCCACCTTGTGCCCCCTTTTAATCTATTAACTATTTTATTGGAATTAGAAATAAATATTGGTGTGTGCTATAATGCTTTTGCAGTTTTATGATTATCCCTGAAAGTACGTAACAATGTAGATTAGGGATGCATATTTTTCAATGTATATTTTATGTTTGAGATGTTTATCTAATAATATTCGAAGTGTAAACTAATGATAATTAATGTTTAACTGAAAATTAAAACAGACTGCCACCAATCTGAAACCCCAGTGTATTATATACTGTATGGCAGTTCAGTTTTCTGATGTCAATTGGCTCTCTCCTGAAATAAACGACAAAAAAAATCCATGATACCGTCACTTTTGGCAAATGCTCCACTGAAAACCAGCACAGAAGATAAATAACAAATACTGAATTTTATGAGGAGAAAGTCATGCTAAGATTAACACAAAGCAAAACCGTATAAACAAATAAAAAATAAACATGTCATTATTAATTACATAATGGTTTCCTGCAATGTGGAATATGTTATAAATACTTGTTATATTGTTTTGTTCTCCGGACCATGAATAGACAGTGTTTATCTTCAGGATATATCAGGGTTAATAAAAATGAATAAATACCAGTTCCACAAAGCTTAATACTGCTCTAGGGAGAAGTATTGCCACTTTTCCTCACAAAATCCAAGCCACAGGCTCATGAACAGTATGTCAGAACAAAAAGCAGTGTGTTCATCCGATGCTCCAGCATTCAAATAGGACATTAAAGCATTTTCTATGACTGTAGCAGTCTTTGTTACAAACAATTATTCCCTATTCTGTTATGTTCTGTGCACTTTACATTCTGAAACACATTCTGCATTCTAATTGAATACGATGTCATCATCATGCAATAATGCAAAAAAAAAAAACACAATGTAAATACATTCCAGACCCACATCTACATAGGCAAGGTACCAAATAATCACACGATATATAGTGTGAGTGAAAATCATGCATGTGATGCCAAACAAGGGACCTAAACAGCGAAAAAAAAATTGATTGTCCAAAGTCTATCAATTCCTTTTGAATTTGCTGAAATGACAGCTTTGCACAAAGCTTTGTTTTTTCATTTTCTGTAGCTAAGAGAAGGACAATGAATGTGGTATCAGCGGCAGAAAGGAAGTCCGATATTCCTGTGCAAAAAAAAGCCAACCAGCTGGCAGGAAACCTTTTTATTCTTTTGGCTTTGATTTCCTTTTTAAGGAAGTGCCGTCAATTTGCTTTCCCTGTTTTTATCTCTCTCAAAGTCTGATAAAAGTACATCTCTTCACTATTTATGGCCATTTACTCATAAGATGACTTCACTGGAATTGCAGTAAAAGAGGTTGGGCAGAGATAATTATGATCTCGCTCACTTTACAATAACATGCACTCCGACTTTTCATTGCATTTTAAACAAAACTGAAGTGAAATAGGCAAGTTATTTATAATACACACAAATAAAGCACACCAGCGCACAATATTACTGTAAAAAAATGTCTAAGCTGACAAAATATCTCAACATGCAATCAAGTGAAATGAAGTTGAGAAATGTTGTTAAAAACATCCAGGAAATGGAAGACAAAAAGTGTATTTTAAGGATATATTCTTTCTTCTTTTTTAACTATATCAGTTAATCTGGGAATATGTGAGTGAAAATCAGACATGAAGCAGAAACGCTAAAGAGGGGATGGAGACCAACGAAGAAATCTGAAAATGGTTATATTCAATCACTTGCTTTGTATCAGTCTACTGGCCACAGGAAAACGAAAACAAAAATGCTAGCAAATAACTAAATACCATACCAACAATCACAACAAGCACCTCAGAACCAGATGGGCACCTTTCACTTCCATCCATCCATCCATCCATCCATCCATTTTCCATATTCATCCAAAGCAGGTTTGCTGTGAGGCCAAAGCCTATCACAGGAAAAACAGCTAATCAGTCTAAAACAGTGCTTTATCTCCCTTTATACATGTTTTTCTGCATCATATCTCTCTATGGACATCATCTCCATTGCTATTTGGCAGAAGGGCTAAAGTCAGGATTACACATGCTGCTGCCCAAGAGAATCTCCATTCCTGTCTGAAAACATCAGCTATATTTTTGAATGAGGTTCTGGACACCAGAAACCGTCTGAATGCCTTGAAAATGAATGGAAGCCTGGGATGTTTCTGGAATACTCCCCACAGAAGGCCAGTGGAGGAGAGGCGAGGCTTTGCAGAGGTTATGACTCAAACGTGCAGCTTTTACACACAGAGATACCTGTGGCTCTTCAATCCACATTCCAAAAAAGAGTGACGATACACGGTCACATGATTCAGCGCCATGTTGAAATGATCCAATAGGTTCCAGTGATTTTTCGCACATGCTAAAAAAAAAAAAAATCAACATTGTAGGAAATGTCATTGTTTTGTGTGATTGTGCAACACGGCGAAGTTCCAGCTCAATCCTTTATTAACTGGTAGAACTAAGGGCACTTTACAGGTGTCTGCTTGTCAGATGTCGCCAAATGCCGTGAATTAAATGTCACAAATACGCCACACAACACCTCCCATGTCGACACGGCCAACTTGCCACACCCTTTTCCTGTCATATCTCGCGTTTTATTTAGCCGCAGCATTCCCGGATTCCTATCCCCTCCGCACCAGCAACCGCGCGTCTCGAAAGAAGCTAATATGAGATCCCAGGGATGGTGAGCTTTCTTTTCAGTCCCTCTTTTTTTTTTTGTTTGACTGACGCTTTCACTTAATCTCCTAAAACACAAGGAAAATATGCACCCCGAGAACGTATGTGAAAGCGATCCCCAGTGCTGGACATAGATCACAGTCCTGCAACAGCCTGTGAAGTTGGACTTCCATATTTATACTTGCTTTGGCCCGCTAGTCAGGGCTGTGGGGAATCTTTGAGGCACCAGCTTATGCTGGAATGTATTTCCATCAAATTCAGAGGGTGTTCTATTCAGCTTCATTGAATTGCAATGAGATCACCCAATATGAAAATATACAACAAATACGCCCAGATTATTTATTCTCAATGTCTAAGATTTGATATCAGTTGACAATTCCACCCTACAAGATTAAAATAAATGCAAATTAAGAGAGAATCCATTACAGAACACAAGACTGCAGGCCCTGTTTTTTCCAGTACTTTTTTGCTTCATGGTTTGAAAGATGAAAGATCTGTTGGATTTAATCTTTACATAAATTTTGATGATAGACAATAATTTTCATTTTAATGGTGCCATAAAAGCACAGAATGCAGGACCTAAAAAACGCCACAATCAAATACAAGCTTAGACAGGCAGATGACATTTCCTCTATTATGTTCCAACAGCAACTGAACATGTCGTTCATCATAGTAGCTCTCTCAGGGAGAAGACTGAATTTTGTTTATTTGCGCTCAGGAATCAATTAACATACAGTATCTATATAGAACGTGGGCCAACATACTTGCATTAGAGCAAAGTTATAACATTTTAGTTCTACTTTTTTTATATTTGAATGCTCGTCCTCTGTAAAGAGCCTCTGCATCATGTTGATCATAACTGCATTTTTGGTTTCTGTAGTTAATGATGTTTACTTATTTGTGAAGAGAGACACTTTAGTCTTCTTTACAGGCGGATAATTGGAAATATAGTCATAAACATACCACTGTCAATCACTTCAAACGGATCTTGCAACATCAATTAACATGTACGCTGGGATTTCTCTTATTTGTCTTGCAGATTGTGTGCTGCTATACAGAGAAGCTCATCCTCCTTCATAAAGGGAGGCTTAGAATTTTAATCCAACATCTGGCTTCCATTACCATACCAGGGTACATGGAATTGAATTGGGATGTAGGGTGAGATCACTTACTGCCTTTTAGTGTAAAACTAAATCTGTCACTACAACCCTGGCCTACAAACATCCGCAGCAAATTAGAATTATTATTGAAAAGCAAAATTCGAAGGGCTCCGACTTAAAACATTTCTTTCCGCCGAATGTGACAAACAAGAAAAGACACAAGAAGAAGACATAAGAGACGTCACCTCTATTCTTTGGAGCCCTCACAGGAAATAATATGTTTTATGAATTTTAATGTTTGCAAGTCACTTTGTTCGGCTTGTATGGTGACAGATCTCAGTTAAAATGATCACAGTGTCTTTCCCAGCAGTTCACTTTTTAAACTAGGCTGCAACTTGATATGTCTTGTCTACATATTGTTTTTAAAATAAAACTCAAACTACAGACAATAGCTGTAAACCATAACATAAAAAGCAAGTATTAAAGTTAAGACACATGGTGTCCAACTTTTGCGTCGTTTCTTTGAATTGTAACCACTGATGGAAACATATATGTCTCCTTGGACTGATTTTCCACACAGATGCATACAAAGCATGGTAATTAAAAACATCTGCCAGGCATTTTCAAAATAACAAAAGGCGAACCAACTTCAAGTGCTAATAACTCATACAGATGTAATAACATCCCCAAACAGACAGGTTGGTTTCTAACTGCCATATCCAGTTATAAACAAATGAAAACACAACTTCTCTTTCTCTGAGATAAAATTTAAATAATAAGATAATCATTTTGGGTCCCCTCTATATTGTTGCACATATAAACTGTTTCTACTTATTCGGTACATATATTTTGTTTGTGTTACTTCTGAACAGCTTGCTAAAAATCTGAAATATTGTAAACTGTTCCACGTACCAATCTCAACCATCAAGGCTGTTTGCAATTAGGTGTATGAGCTAGCAGGTAACTCAGAACTATAGTTCAAAATAAATCCTTGATAATTAATAATGATAAAGTGTAAGATTATTAGACCCGGACAGTAGGTAAATGGCACATTTGTGCAAATTCACCCCATTTTCCCACTATATAACTAAATATAAAACTGTTGTTTTAACAGATGTATGAAAGACAAGCCTGTACCAAATTATATTTGAATAAAATATTTAGTTTTACATTCTTTAAAATGTTTTTTCATATTTCATTTGAACCCAGGTGTAGTGGCTTCAAACATGTTTGGCCAATATCTTTGACATAAAGGACAATTCTACTGAAAGAGCTATAGCTGCCAATAACACATTTTTGTAGGAAATTGAGTTAGTTTTTATCCTAACATAATACAGAAAGCACTGGTTTTAGTATTTATAACATTATGCTATTGACAAGATTCATATATGGATATGTATATGCAGGAAATATTTTATATTTGTCCATTACCTACATTCCCATAATGCATTTGTACCTTTGTAATTGTTCTTGGAATATACTTTCTCTATCTCTTAAATTTGATCAGGTCAAAGTATGTGGAAGAACCTTTGATATTTAGACAAACTAACATTCTCAATGGCTCCTCAAAGCTCCAGTAGTCTTGATTTGTTTTGATACAATAGAGAGGACAACTGCTTGAGCAGTAGGTCTGACTGACACGCCGTCCTGCAGGCTGTGTGGAGCCTGACTGTGACTTACCTGAGGACAGTCTTTTATGTAGTGTCCCTTGTTGAAGCAAAGATGACACAGGTAGTTGGGAGGAGGCTTTTTGCTTGGCTTGCGTGGCTCAGAGGAGAGGGAAAGTTCGGAGAAATGGTCCGTTAGAGAGCTCAGTCCGTCCACAATGTTGTTCAGGGAGCCATAGGGGGAGGCGGTTTTATACAAGCTGTTATTCAAGGCCTGCAGAGCCCAAAAAAAAGCAAAACAAAGAAAAACCAGTCAGTGTTGTGCAATAATTTGAGAGTAAGTTGGGGAAAAGTGATCTCCAGTTAATCAAGATAAAGGCGTAAAGTACTCAACCCAGGAAGAGTGATAACGTAACATGCAACAACACCCCAGGAAGAGTGATAACGTGACGTCCAACAACACCTCAGGAAGAGTGATAACGTAACGTCCAACAACACCTCAGGAAGAGTGATAACGTAACGTCCAACAACATCTCAGGAAGAGTAATAATCTAACGTCCAACAACACCTCAGGAAGAGTGATAACGTAACATCCAACAACACCTCTGGAAGAGTGATAACGTAACGTCCAACAACACCTTAGGAAGAGTGATAACGTAACATGCAACAACACCCCAGGAAGAGTGATAATGTAACGTCCAACAATACCTCAGGAAGAGTGATAATATAACGTCCAACAACACCCCAGGAAGGATGATAACGTAACATCCAACATCACCCCAGGAAAAGTGATAACGTAACGTCCAACATCACCCCAGGAAGAATGATAACGTAACGTCCAACAACATCGCAGGAAGAGTGATAACGTAACGTCCAAAAACACATCAGGAAGAGTGATAACGTTATGTCCAACAACACCTCAGGAAGAGTGATAACGTTACGTCCAACAACACCTCAGGAAGAGTGATAACGTGACGTCCAACAACACCTCAGGAAGAGTGATAACGTGACGTCCAACAACATCTCAGGAAGAGTGATAACGTGACGTCC
>JAABNX020000047.1:8212827-8234062 GCA_015163995.2 Mormyrus lacerda | reverse complement strand
CTCAGGAAGAGTGATAACCTAACGTCCAACAACACCTCAGGAAGAGTGATAACGTAACGTCCAACAACATCTCAGGAAGAGTGATAACCTAACGTCCAACAACATCTCAGGAAGAGTGATAACGTTACGTCCAACAACACCTCAGGAAGAGTGATAACGTAACGTCCAACAACATCTCAGGAAGAGTGATAACGTAACGTCCAACAACATCTCAGGAAGAGTGATAACGTGACGTCCAACAACACCTCAGGAAGAGTGATAACGTTACGTCCAACAACACCTCAGGAAGAGTGATAACGTAACGTCCAACAACACCCCAGGAAGAGTGATAACGTTACGTCCAACAACACCTCAGGAAGAGTGATAACGTTACGTCCAACAACACCTCAGGAAGAGTGATAACGTAACGTCCAACAACACCTCAGGAAGAGTGATAACGTCCAACAACACCTCAGGAAGAGTGATAACGTAACATGCAACAACACCCCAGGAAGAGTGATAACGTCCAACAACACCTCAGGAAGAGTGATAACGTCCAACAACACCTCAGGAAGAGTGATAACGTTACGTCCAACAACACCTCAGGAAGAGTGATAACCTAACGTCCAACAACACCTCAGGAAGAGTGATAACGTAACGTCCAACAACATCTCAGGACGAGTGATAACCTAACGTCCAACAACACCTCAGGAAGAGTGATAACGTAACGTCCAACAACACATCAGAGGACGTTTATTCTAACTGACATTCAATGGCTGTAGTAAAAAAAATTCACTGCACTGTCCAGACAAAGAAATATTTTTATGGCATTAAAAAATGAAGGAAGCCTCAAAGCAAATAGATATGAAGAGCTCTGCGGCCATCCAGAGACATGTCAAATATGAATTTATGTGGTCTAGAGCATGATATTAGAATGTCAGGGTGGTTCGGTGCTCACAAGCTGAACCCAAAAAAATGGGGAAACCAACGCCAGAAGGGCTGGAAAAGTACTGAGGTCACCCAAAGGGATACTGCATGCATGAACCCAACTGTCAGCAAGCATGAAAAAGGAGGAACTTTCGAGCAAAGCGCTGCCAGCAGAACACTGGAGACCATGTCCACAGCCCTGATTGATTGCCAGGATTTGTTTCTGAGTCTCCTCACGCTCAATGAATGAGGCATTATTATAGCTTGCAGATGCAGGAGCGGACAGTGCAGATTTTGCACCGTGGCAGAAACAGAGTCGCTTCTGATTCATCTGCCATTTTTTTTCCCACACAATCAAGACTATTATAATATCAGCTGGGAGAGGGCAGATCCAGCATATAACTGTGTGACCGAGCTTGCAGCGAGAACCTTTATTTCACGGAGCATTCAAATATAACGTTCCTTTGGACCCACGTTGGATTTAGAGACCAGCTCTTTCGGTTTGATTACGTTAATCCATCTCAGTTATCAGCCCTATTTTCACTAATGTGTTTCCTTCCCAAAGCACCTGAAACTCATAAAGAAAAAATGCATCCAAAGTAACGGCTCCTTCTCCGTGCGTCTCCGTGAGCATGCTGGGAGTACGGGAGCACTTCCGTGAGCATGCTGGGAGTACGGGAGCACTTCCGTGAGCATGCTGGGAGTACGGGAGCACTGCTTCCTTACAGTTACAATTACAAACAAGGTGGGAGAAGAATCACATCTGGATTTCAGGTTTGTCCCCTGCCACACACTATATATAATGCCCACGAATACACATCTTGCATAATCCCATAACGCACTGCGCAAACACAGAGTTCCTGTGCTGGTAAGTGACGTCCCCATTTTGAGCCAAGCCCTGTCAGCATTGTACGTAAATAATACAGGACGATCCTGAAACAGGCCCATTGTCTCCGTCCTTGACTTCCTAGTATGCAAAACAGCATTTGTGTTTAAAAAAAAAAAAAAACTCTCTGTACTGGGTCCGTTCCAGATTTTAAAATGTCCCACTGCGTCTACGATAATTTCATTCATGTTGTTGATATTGAGGGGGGAAAAAAATCACTTTCCACCTCCTTCCATGGGGAGCCTACATGTAAAATTAATAGGCTGAGTGTCGGTGAAATTACACAGCATTGCAATTATTCTTTTTTTCCAGCCAAAAAAGCCACCAGTCAAAGACAGAGAATCATCAACAAAGAGCTGAAGCAGCAGACCATTAGCAGATCAGCAACGAGGAAACGCATTCCACCTGTAAATGCCCAACATGGCAGATGTAAACAAAAAGTTCTGTGTTAGCTGGTTAGATTGATGGCATGACAGGCATTTACAACATCTTCGAAATTTTCAAATCTAGCAATTATTTATTTATTTATTAACCTTTATTTAACCAGGAAGATCCCGTTGAGATTAAAAACCTCTTTTTCAAGGGAGACCTGGCCAAGATAAGCAGCAGCAAATGTCTCACAGTTACAGAAATTTCTCAAACACAGACAGCAACAACACATTTACAAAATAAGTGAGATAATACAAATAAAATTCAGTAAAAATAAAATAACAATCAATCTACAAGCAATGACCCTCAGAACAAAATGGATCCAACAGACTCCAAAAACCTGAGTAATCTAGAAGTTTTGCAATCACTTACTTTAGTTATACAAACATTTGGAGTGGGGACATTCTGCTTGATAGCATGTCACAGTTGCTGACTGACACCATAATGCTGACCAGAAGCGCCAAACCGATGCTCTGCACAGCACGCTGCTTCTCATCACAGCACATTTTCCCGGATTTATTTCATTAATTTATGACATGTGTCTGCAGCATCTAAATGTATTAAGATGATGTCAATGAATAATAAGTAGATCGTTACAATGCGATGGTTGATCATAAAATTGAACATAGATAACTTGAAAAGTCTTTTGCCAATTTGAGCAGTAAACCGTAAAATTCAATTTAGAATGTTTTTTTCCCAGACAGGAAGTACTGACAGTACACAGAACAATTTTTAAAGGGATACATTTGAATTATTGCGTGTGAATACTAATGACAACATGATTCTGGGTGAATGCACAAATTAATGCCCAAAATGTTTGCAGATGAGCAGACTCACAATGCTCTTCTAAGAAGCATTCCACCATAATGGAAACAAGCCTCCTACGACATGCTACAGAATTTTAACTTTGGCTATAAGAGTCCCCAGGCTATAAAAAGAGCAGCAACTTGGACAGGATGCAGTTTAGCTATAGCAAGGGCACACTGTAAAACGCCTCCATATTCAGCCAGTCATGAAGTTCGGGGCCGATCATTAATGTAACAAAGGCAGGCATGCAGTGTCGCGTATGTAGGACACAAAAAGCGTGCGGAATGTACACAGCAAAGACCCCAGCACACAGCTACAGACGGCAAATTAACAGCTGCTCTTAAACTGTACAGACATTACACTTATCGACCAGCAATTTATTCCAGCCTACAGGATAACCCTTTTCTATAAGACTATACGAGAATTTATACTTAAATGGAAGCATATGAAGGGCCTTTCGTGCAATTTCCACATGTACTGTGTTTGTTAAACCACAGCATCTACCCAAACAGCTTTTGTTTCAAACCAACTGTATTTTATTTAGGCTATTTAAAGACATACAACTGTTACAACGTATGTCAAACCATCCCAATTTAATATGTGCTTGGCTCTGCAATGGTCTGTAAGTAAAGATATGTTACTCTTGTACAATGTCTAACTTTTAATGAATATCATTGAGTGGAAATGTAGGAATATAATTGCTTTATAAAGATTTGCTTGATTAAAACAATGCACGTGTGTGTTGTTATGTATTTTCGAAACTGTGAAAAGGAGCGATTGGTTGTGTTAGCTTCATCCATGCTACTAAACATTACCAAACATTATCTGTGTTGCAACTGCATGACTGTCTTACATTAACTATATTTAATACTGTTACTTGTGAATGCTGTGATTGGTGATTCTACTCTGCCAAATTACTTTCTTCCCATAGTCCCAGCTGAGGACCCTGCCTCAATGGAGAAGTGTCCTGAAAAAGCATACAAGGACGTTACACGCTTAACGTCCTTACTGACTGTGTCAGGGAATACGTAAAACGATAAACTGGAGGAATTTGGAAATGTGGAAAATGCATATTCTTTTTTACATTATTCAAATATAAAGGTGTCGTCCTGTTATATCACACTGTACTGTTACATCTGAAAATCAGCTTAAAGTGAACCTGAGTTTGCTAGATGTACCAGACACTTACCCAGGCCGCACAGCGTGATTTACCGGCCGGGTCACCGTGGCCCTACCATGGTGCCCAGAGCCCTCAAAATAGGTCAATAACCAGCTATAAAATTTCCAACTATATTTTTTCTGGTATGATTATAGTGTAATTTGAAAATAACAGCGCAGGTCTGCTGAACTTTGTCTTCAACTATCTTCAAATTAGACAACTGCTCTAAATAGGATCAGACAGTGTAACTCAATTCAGACAAAGTCTGAAATGCAGAGTAACAAACTCTTGTACACCGTAACCATGTTAAGTCCTTTATATAAAAAAGAACAGCATGAACCCACAGCCCTAGTCATATAGTACATCCTGTCATTCCCTGACATTTAGGATTTTAGCTAACATATGAAAAATTACGGTACCGCTGAGGCGTCGACAGATCATTCTCCACCAAAATTAATTGTTATATTTACAGAATTCAAGACTACCTTGCTAAAAAGATTTAATCAGCATCCTTGTGTTATATTTAGTATTTATATAAAGAAACAACTTTAGCAAAACAGATTATTTCTTTCTTACAGCAGCGCATCACAAGTTTGCGATAAAAAAATACACTTTAACTTTTTCGTGTAAACATACAAAACAATGTGACGTCTAAGTCATTTTACATGAAAACATGCAAGCATGAGATAACCTAACCTTTATGGGAAATTAAAATAAGTTCTTTGTGTGGCATTCATCCTATATTTTTGGACGCAAATCCAGCCGTAAAATGCACAGAAGAAATGAAAATGGAAAGGAAAAAGAGGAAAGGAAAATAGGGGATTCCGAAACTGTCTAACCTCATTCCTCTGGAGCTGAAAGAAGTTGTTCAGATAGCTGGAATTTAAAGAGGAGCCCAGGTCAGCGGCGGGAGGCTTGGTGTAGTTCAGTTCCGGATGGGAAGAGTTAGATTCTGGTCTGAACGCATCAAATGCACTGGTCTGGTGGGTGTCTTGTAAAGAGAGATATACCCAGTTTAAAAGCTGTGCAGGTTGGTACACGTTGGCACTGGTATCTATAGCAGACATCAAACTCATCTTTAAAACGGAAATGTAGGGGTTTTTTCGGTTTTCCGCTGTTTTAGGTAAATCACAACTTCTGATTCTAGGTCGTAAGTTCACTTTTTTCTATTGTGTTACTTTGCGATTCTCCGCCCGAAAGTATCCTCCTCTGTCTTTCTCCTTCTTCTTCACCCCGCAGGCTCCTTCTGGGATCCAAGTCCCTTAGTTCACGATTATGCAAAAGGCATAGCTTTACGTTGTCAGTATAAAAAGTTGAAGCCGCAGGCGGCGGTCCGCTATCTTTATTTGCACTGGAGCCTCAAGGAACTCATTGCATATTCGGGGGAAACCGGAGTGCGTCATGCTACGAGCGGCGAATAGGGACCCTCTGCTCCCAGTAATTCGTCTATCATCTGGTAATAGGACACCGCTTTGAATATTAACTCTCATTTCCCCCCCACTAAAACGAGCATCGTCATTGGTTTCATCGGTGAATATTTATGAGAACAGCTGAGCAGGACGGAACAGCAATGGCTGCGATTCGGACTCTGACAGCTTGTAATTTGGAGAACAGTTGAAAGTTGAATATCATAGATACTGCATATATATTAAAGAAGCTCATCGCTTACTGCGTACTAACGCATTAGGCATGCAGATTTATACTAAAGCGAATTTTGTGAATAAATGCGACCAGTTCTCTAAGATAAGATAACGTATTTTTGGTTATGATCTTGCTGAAATGATATTTTCTGATTATTGATCATTTTCAGATACGTAATAACGTCTTAAAAGTATTGTAGTTAAACTAAAAGTGTCATTCTGTTAATGCTCACGCATGGGATTGTGGAATGTGAGGGTTCATGAATTTCACTGATTAGCCTCAAGGAGAAGAGAGACAAATGGCATTGTTTATTCAACAAGGAAGGGTTCCCAGGCTTTGGAGTCTGACAAGCTTGCTATTCCGTATTCTTCCATGTCGCAGGGACCGAAATCACAACGTTGTACCATTATATTTGATACCAACGTATAAGAAATACAGAGTCAGTTGGTTCTTTGCCATATTAATGCAATCATTAATTGCATTAATCAGCCAAAAAAAAGTTATTTGCTGGGGTGTGGGGGGTTGACCAGGAATATGTGTTTCAGCAAAATTAAACAATAATTTATATTAATGACTGGACTAATCATAAAAAGTCCAAACATTATGAAAACATAAATGCAATAAATATTAATATTATTTAGGTGTATTCCCCATTAACTTCCTTCAAGACAAATACCAAACAATTCTGCAATCATTTTGCTTACTAACCTAAAATTATGGCATTAATATAGTCAGTCTTTCCTGATTTTCGTGGCCTCAATGTGATCTATACAATCCATAGCAGTGTTACCTCTGCCTTTTGCGAATGACAAACTGAACCTTGCCAACATTCTTCCCACCACTGCTGGCTCACCTGCTTTCCACAGCACATGTTACTGGTGTTACTGGTGCTATGCACGATATCTACCATGAGTCACAAGTTTTCCGGTACCTCTTGTCCAGAACTTGTTTGCCCAGTACTTCATGTCTTGTCCAACTATTTGTTGAGTCCTGCACTTCACTTGGTCTGGACCTCAGGCGGTACCTCATCACCGAGTAGTCAGTACTTCATCACCCAGTACTCAGTACTTCATCGCCCAGTACTACGTTTTGTCCAGTACCTTGTTTACACTTCACATTAATGCATCACCCATGCTCAATGCAATCCTGCTATATCTAGCATCCAGTGTAATATCCTGACTCCCACCTTCCTCCAGTCTTGAATGTAACTCTTGTCTTTTATGTAAAGGCTATATTTTGTCTATTGCACTTTGATATGGTGTGTGGTTCTGTGGATTGGGGATTTCTTGTGACTGGAAGAACAATTGTATCACAGTTGGGCCCTTGAGATGGGCCTTGCACTCTGTAGTTTCCCTTTCACCTTTATGTGCGTCTCATAGGAGAGTTAAGATGTGAAAACCAAAGAATTTCTATGCACAGATGTCAAATAAATGCATCAGTATCATTAGTTCACCATATGCATGGCCTATGTGTGCATTACCAGAAGCCACTGATAACTTCTGTTATAACAGTGTGAACTTGCACTACAGTGTAATATGTTCATAGGGGATTTTTGTCTACAGTGGTGTCATGATTTGTTTCGTGTTAATTTTTGTCGTTCATATTTGTTGTATTTATTGGAAATAGTTAGAAAGAAGCACCCAAGGAAAAAATTCATTGCACTACATACATGCGGCAATAAAATCTGAAATGACTTTCAATGAGAGAGAGAGAGAGAGAGGGGATGCTTTTCTGTACTGTAGTTGAGGAGCAGTCTTATAGTATAGTATAGTATAGTATAGTATAGTATAGTGTAGTATAGTATTTCTTATAGTACGTGTGTCATGATGCACATGTTTCATGGTGCTACAGGCCTGCAGAAAGGCCTTGGCTGAAAATGAGCACCGTGAGTGTCGAGCACCGGGGCCCAGTTCTCATGGAGACTCCCCTTCCCCCCCAGTGGGTCTTTTACTTTGATGTCAGAAGTGTATGAAACAGACCTGCCTTTGGCAATCCTACAGGCAGGGTGTAGGTCTCATGCACTCCGCCTGGCAGTCGTCACCAGGCCAGACCTAAGCACAGGACGAGGTCCGTCTGTAGCTCGGCAGGGGAAGGGGAGAGGGTTTCGCCTGTTGGTTATGCAGCTAGGACTGTGGCTTAAAGAAGGTTCAGTTATTTTAGCGTAGCATTGCTTTTTGCAGATTTCTGCTGATGGGCTGTTTCACTGCTGACCCACAGACATGTGCAGATTTTCATTTAATCTACTTGAGACTAAAAGAGAGGGTTTATCTTTCTGATATGTTTTACCACTCTGGGCAGAGCTGGTGAGTCGGGGCCACAATTTTAAAATCCAGACCAAGGTTTTGTTTTAACCAACCAGTTTCATATTCTGTGACTTTATATTCAACTGCTTGGTTGAAACTAAATTTTTGTCTGGACTTTTACTTTCTGGACCTAAACTACCCACCTCTGTGGGTAATCACTATTAGTAGAATATATACTTATATGTCAAAACCTATAGTTGGTGTAAATATTTTGTGTTGTCAATCACCAAGTACTTCAAATCACTGCTGGTTACTTGATTGGTTTCCATTGAGTTAAAAATGTGGTAACTGACAGATACAGTGCTTCTGGCAACCATGATATTAATCCATCAAAAATTGTCTCTGGGTGATTTTTTTTGCATGCCATGTAATCCTTGAATGTTAGAATTAAGAAAGGATGAATTGAAACATTTGTTACACAAAGTATAGACAAACTATCGACAATAATTATGTGCAATATGTCAATTATAAAAGATCTGATTGACTTTCAGATGAGAAGTCTGACATGATAGAGGACTGATCTGTGTATGATCTAGTAGTAGTACCATCTGTGTATCATTTTTACTTAAAGTAGTGTTTGAGTTATGGTCGAGGGTCCCAAGACATGTTCTGTGACCTACATCAGCAATGATGCTGGAAGAGATGGAGAATCGCACAGGAATGTGAGAAGGGATGTTGCCAGTAACAGCAGGTAGTGCAGCAGTTAAAGATACAAAAGGTACAATGTGGGGCTTGCTGACTCAAACCCCAAGAGGAAACCTGCTGAAGTATTATTCAGTGAAGTTCTTTACCAGAATTCTCTGGTCAAATAGTATGCTGTATAGATGAGTTAAATTGTACATTTATTTAACCAAATAATAAAGTATGTGCAATCACAGGGTGGATGATGCAATGTTATTTGTATGATATTGTTACTTTCAAAAAACTGTAAGTTTTTGTGTTTTTCAATAGAAATATCAACATTGCAAGTTTAGTAAAGACAGTGTGTGATTGCGTAACTGCCTGTCTAATCCCATTTCCAAAGGCCAAACTGTTATTGTTCCACATTTAAATGATTGTGGAATCCTCTGAGCACTTCTGGCAGTATTTCAGTTGTCTTTTTCCTGCTGGAGTCATGTGCTTCCTAGACTGAGAAATAGCATTTAAAGCATGTGAACTGAGTTCTGTCAGAAAACATGAGTATGTTTTCAAATGTGGGCCAATATAATTAACATCTTTACATTTGACCTTGTGTGAAATCTGAGATTTATTCTTCGTCTTCATAAGTTTTCATTGTTGATCTGAGCCTTGTGTATTTGTGATGTTTTCATCTTTTAATATACAATTGTCCATGCAGTATTTCTTTTTTTGAATTTAGATGTTTTCTACATCCATGTGCATATTTTCCCCCCAACAACAAGTCAAGGCCATCATTTTTGGTTTAATTTTGATGCATTGAGTTTTTTCATTTATATTTATATGAATCCATCCATCCTGCATTATCCACTTATCCAGTCACAGCGATGCTGGAACCGACCCCACGCTGAAGGAGATGCCAATCCATTGCAGGGCACACACTGACCCACTATGGGCAGTTTAGACACTGATTAACCTAACCACATGCCTTTGGGCTGTGGGAGAACATGTAATCTCTGTAAATGAAGAGCCAGGGAAAAACAGGAATCAAAGCCAAAGCCCCGGAGTGCTAACCAATCAGCCAGACATCCTCTGTCATGCTTTTCTTAATATTTGCCAGCAAAATTTGTTTTCTTGGAGTATTTTAAGTGTTTAACTGTATATACTCTATGTGACACAAACACTTTATCTTTTCTAATTGTATAAATGTCATATATATATATATATAAAAAAAATGACCCAAAAAGCCGCAAACAGATATATAGCTGGAAATTCAACAAAACTGTCTTTCAGGAAGTAGATGAACCGCAGGGTTAAGCCATCATTTTTATGTCAATGGTGATGGTGAAAGGTTGCGGAGAAAAACTTGCACCTACATCTTTTTCCCAGGCGGTGGCATCCTTGCTCACCCACAGCTGAATTTCATTAGAAAGTAAGATGTGAAACAGTTTTCTGATATTTGCAGTTATTTTAGCTACTAAATAGCTGCACCCAAGGCTTAAGGAGCCCTGATGCGTCCCCTTCCGTGAAATGTCCAAATTCACCACTGTTGTGCAAAGTTTGCTTCACGTTACGTTTTCGTTGAAAGCAATCATTTCATTGTCGTTTTTACATTCTCCAATATCAGAATAATGAAAAGATTTATTGGATAACCATGTTATACCATATCACAAACACAATGTTAACGTTAAGGTCGACACAACAGTGCATAAGAACCGAAGGACGCAGATTTGTGGTGGTAAAACACTACTGATAAAAACATATACCCACAAACTGAAAAACTAATGTTTTAATTAATCTGTACATTTGTCACCATAGACATACATGCTGAGTAACGATTCACACATTTTGAACGATACACCATCTCCCTGCGTGGAAACCCTCGAATACAGGGGTGGGAAAAGCAAACCACACGTACAGAAAAAGAGGGAAAGGGAGACGCTCACAGCGGGAACAGGAACTCAGCCCACTTCCCGGAGGTTTGTCATCGCCATGTCGAAGTATTTTAATAGTTAAATCAAAATGTCACACAGTAGCACATAATATATATGTAGCCTATTCATGCGGTGTTTAAAATTGCTGTAAATGTACAGAGATGTTTGTGATCGGACGCCGGTTGGAGCCGCTTTAGCTCGATTTTAGCGGGCGGCGGTGGAAGCCGATGTGGCCGCGGCTACAGTCCATCCGAGCCCGACACGGACTGCGCTCAGCTCTGCAGCTTTTCCTCACCGCCATTGCATCGCGCCATTATTAGCCCGTCTGTGGATTGCCTGATGACCGGCAAAATCTTTCCGTCGTTCCCCTTTCTTACAAAACAATTACAGTTAACTACGGTGGTCAAAAGAACAGCTTAGTAAAACGCAAAATAATAATAATAATTTACATACACAGACCACAGATCCAAATTTAACTAAGCTAGTCAGCACGAAACCTTTCCCTTCGATTATTTAGACATGCTGGCTAAAATCAACTCTTTCACGTGTCACGACTAATAGCTAACAAGATTAATCCCAAACTTATAACTACCTTTAGTGGTTTAATTTTATCAATTCTTTATAAAAGTTACGTCCAGCTGCCCTACGTGATAAACAAACAGTGTTATACTTCAATACGCTGTCCGGCGTATACTGCCCCTAGTGGTCTGGAGTACTTCCTGCTGTAGAAAAACGGCCAGCGGCGAAGTGCGGGAAACTAATAATAATAGTAATAATAATAATAGAAGAACGAGAACTACATAACGCAGGTGGAAATATCTTGCATTAAACTTTAACATTAAACAGTTTTCGTAATGTGCTGTATGTTTGACCGTATTTAACACTAGGCACCGCCCACTCCTGCGAAACTTTACAACGTCACGTGTCACCCGCGGCTCAGCTGAAAAGCGGGATGGGCAACACGCCCTTTCTGCCTTTCAACCGATCCATGACTGAATCCATCCACCCACATCTAAACATCCATGTGACTCAGTTTATATGTATGCATGTCTATATATATATATATATATCTTTAAAAAGGTTGTGCAGAATAGGCTCCGGACCCCCCGCCACCCTTAATAGGACAAGAGGTTACAGAAAATGGATGGATGGATGTAAAGTTGTGCAGAATAGACAATGCACTGGGTATTACATGTAAAATAAGACGGTGTAATTGGCGTCAGGCGGTTACTAATTACCCAGACTGTGAGTCATAAGAGGGT
The DNA here is from genome assembly GCA_015163995.2 of Mormyrus lacerda. Classification (NCBI taxonomy): domain Eukaryota; kingdom Metazoa; phylum Chordata; class Actinopteri; order Osteoglossiformes; family Mormyridae; genus Mormyrus; species Mormyrus lacerda. The sequence continues at coordinate 8,222,120 of JAABNX020000047.1, read as the reverse complement.
GGGGCAAGTGTTACCGGGCAAGTGTTACCCGGGGAGGGGGGAGAGGGGTTTGCAAAAGTTCACTTGGTTGACCAAGAAACCCAAACCTTTACTGCTCTTAAAGCGATAACTGCGTGTTATATCACAACAACATAGTATGATTTGGAGTTTCATAAAATACTTCCACTAAAATACTGAACCCAAATTATTCTGTATGGGCTGCTGACCTTGTCAGACTGGTTCGGGCTGGTAACTGTGTGAATTCAAACACATACATACAATGAATTTCAGTTTAATATTCTACCTTTCTAGTTTGAATGTATTTGAAAGGTTTGCTTTTACTATTTTTGTCCAAGTGTTGCTGTAATAAAACAGGCCCGTCTTAATAGCAGCAAAGACTGATGCTGGGGCCAACTTGATTTATTTTTTATTGCATTTCGTGGCAAATAAGTGACGTGTTACCTCACGGAACGTGTTTGCCACAAGTTACCGTGGACCATTGCGTGACATTTTGAGCGATTTAGTCACTTCGTCCGTAATACATTATATTTGCAGAACAGAAATAACAAAAGAGACCCACCCACCACATTAGTTAGATTCCAGGCGTCTCTTCCTGGATCTTTCGCCCGGAAGAATCTGATTCGGTGTCTCCTGTTCGCTCGTCTCTGCTAAGCAGTCTTTAAGATTGCATTCTGCTTTTCATAGGAAAACTTTTGCATTTCACACAGTAAGTAATGTATGATCTCATATTAGGGGTGTGTTTTTTCCACTTCCAGTAGATTTTTTTCCCGTTTTTATTTTAATTACCTAGTATTTGCGGAATAGACTTCGCTCCGGAGGCTTTTCTATAATTTACTTATCGGCCACATTTTACGGCGCAGTATAAGAAATATTGTCTCTCCTGATTCGATTTTACCTCTTGAAGCGTAGTTATTTGTCTTACGTTATTCTACTCTTTGCTGTAAGCCGCCATTTTATAGGCTGTTTGTATCGGAAATCGCAGTATTTTAAAATTTGTCTTGAAGTAATCTCATTAATCCTACGCAAACAAGTTTCTTACGAAGTTTCGTTTGCTAGGCATGTTATTAATGCACACTGGGGCGTACTATGAAATGCTTTAACTTAGTGTCACGTGTCCTATGTATTTACATTTTTAGTACATTGATGGTTGTGTAGTGTAGAGCCTCTAGCAGATCTCAAGCCTTGTGATTTTCACAATAAATGATCTGCATTTTGTTATATGATTGCTCTATGTTTTGTTTTTTGTAAGGGGTGAAGATTTTGTATGCATAGTAAGGTACAAAAAATGACTTGTCTTTCTACGTTTTAGAAAATGAGTTATCCAGGATACCCCTCTCAGCCTGGTGGCTACCCTCCCCAAGCCGGTGGGTACCCACCTCAGCCAGGTGGCTATCCCCAACAACCAGGTCCTTATCCTCCTCAAGGAGGTGGCTACCCTGGTCAACCCGGGGGCTACCCTGGCCAACCCGGGGGCTACCCTGGCCAACCCGGGGGCTTCCCTGGCCAACCCGGGGGCTTCCCTGGCCAACCCGGGGGCTACCCTGGGCAACCCGGAGGCTACCCTGGTCAACCCGGGGGCTACCCTGGTCAACCCGGAGGCTACCCTGGCCAACCCGGGGGCTACCCACAACAACCAGGTGGAGCTGGGGGCTATCCCTCCATGCCTCCTGCAGGTCAGTTTGTAAAATTTACAAATCTGTTGTTTTTTTTTTTTTTTTGTAAGTAGCGCATACAACAGTGAGAGTTTAAAGTTTGTATTTCCAGTTCTCGTAAAACCAGTCTCTCAGCTACAACATTACACCTTCAAAACTGTAACACGTACTTAAAAAGTTCCGATTTAAATAGTATAATAGTTAAATAACACGTGTCAAATAGAGCCCAGTAGTGTGGCGGTTCTCAAAACCGTCCTTGGAGACCCTCAGACAGTCCACAGAACTGGTTTGAGAACCTGCACTGGAGGCCTAGTCTGGTTTTGAGGCTCACATTCCCATTGTCATGGTTAGTTTCGGTGTAAATGAGAGTGTTCAAATTCTTTAAAATGCCTGATAAGCTCTTGGAATATGGATAATATCTCATAGTGAAGGTTCTTCCACTTTCTTAATTGCCTTTACTTTTTTACTTTTTTTCGTGAAGTCGTATCCCAGTTACGAATGAAACTTTGAAAATGTGATTTGCAGTTAATGTACTTAACTGTACAACTTTGTACTTTTTTTCCAGGAGGGAACACTCCGTGGGGAGCTGGACCTGGCTTCGGGATGGTAATTTTGACCATAGTTAGCTACGCATTTTTACGATACGATAAAGTTTTCAAATCCCATGTTGCTTCATTTTGCTATGCATGCACTGTCAAGAATACAGGAAAGTCATAAAATATTAACATGCCCAGCTTTCCTTGTATTTGTGACCTGAATACTAAAAGAAATTTAGCGATGTTGGTGCAATGATATAGCTTATTATAGATATACTTGTTAAAAACGCACCACTTTTTTCACTTATGGTGTTATAGGTTATGGCTTCTTGAATAGATATTTTTAGTTGAGTAATGAAACCCGAAACTTTATAGCCTTGAGTCCACTGTCCATATAAATAATTTTTTTGAATCTTAAACTACTTACAATACAACTTAAAAAACATTATTATTGAAAATTATAGCGAAGTAATGAAGAAATGCGAACAGAACTAATAAGTGTGTCGAGGTGTTCCAATACACTCCGTCTAGATTTTGTAAGTTGCATCAATGATGAAATGACGTTTTTGCAAGATTTTTTGTGATGCAACAGTCCTTTTTATGAAGGAAAAAAATTGCAGTTGTTTCTAGGAAACTGGAAATGGAAAAGCCACAACAAATTAATACCATGAGCAGCAAAGTTCCGGTTATTTGATCTCCTCGCTCGCCACAGAAGATTCTGAGACTCGGGATTCAAGTTTTACAAAAAATACTGAGCATGAAAACGGCACTAATGCACATGTCTAATGTGAGATCGGCGTGTTCATTTCTCCCCAGCCAGGAGGGGGCATGCCTCAGGGAATGGGATACCCAGGTGGCCCTGCCCCAGGTCAGCCTACACCGGGGTACCCAGGAGGTCCGGCGCCAAATCCGTCCATGCCAGGCTATGGGGGAGGTGTTCCAGCCGCCCCAGTGGTGAATGTGAGGGCAGAGCGATTTATTTAGACTTGGCGTTACTTTTTGGTGACACTCGAACATGTGGAGTAATATTTTATAAGCTGTGAACAAAAGGCAAATATGCACACATGACTGTTCACATGTACTGATTTTCTGAAAAGGTATGTTGTTTCACGTGTCTCAATAGAAAGGGTTCCGAGGGACAATAAAAGATTTCCCCGGGGCGGATCCCCTGAAGGATGTAGAAGTTCTCCGGAAAGCAATGAAGGGTTTTGGTGAGTGACCACGTTCCACTTAAAGCATCATTGCTAGAATTGTCAGCTTAAGGTGTGTCCTAAAGCAGGTGCCCTGCTGGGTGGCCCCAGAGTGAGTTAGACGGGTTGGTTGTTTCACTTCCTGCCACTACAGTGGGCGTCTGAGCAAACGGCACACCCTCCTCAGAGCATCGTGCTCCCTGACATGCCCTGTAAAGCAGAAGCGCTGGGTAACTGGCAAAGTGAGCTCTGGTGGCGGCATGTGCCAGTCTAGTGTGGATATTTTGAGTTGAGTTAGGGGTCCTGTCACAGGACGGCCATTCCAGATTAGAAGGGAGGGGTTTGGGATTACAGATGTACTTGAGAATCATCGAGTAAACAGTTTTCATTTTTGAAAATTAAACAGGCACAGATGAAAAGGCAGTCATAGAGCTTCTTGGAAATCGATCCAACAAGCAGCGGGTGCCGATGGTTATGGCCTACAAAACAACATATGGAAAGGTACGGCCAAATTTAACGATGACGAGAACTGGCGAGCATTAGGCAAATTGCTCTGGGGAAAAATTAAGAGACCACAGCAAAATTTTAGCTTCACTCATTTCTCAATTTATAGCTGTGCGTTTATGAGTATTATACATATTTTTTTTGTAAATTCCAACCTGGTTTTTCTCTGCTTCTCATTAATAAATGGCTGCTGCTTTGCTTTTTGGGACTTTTGTCCTGCTTCTAGGAGCCTGATACACACTGTCCTAGCAGTGCACTTCACACCTGCACTTAATGTTTCCCATTCCACTTGATATCATCTCCGATTCATGAGAAACTGTCAGATGAGTTGATGTTCATCTCTGGCATGAGAAGCCTAGCCTTTTTCCATCAGAACCAGGATTAAACCAGGATTTAAAAATACAAATTGGTCTCTTAATTCTTCCAGAGTTGTATGTAATTGCTGTTAGCATAAGTTAGTAGGGTCACAGTTTGAAATAGTCTGATTGAACTATGCTTTGCTTCTTTTTGACAGGACTTGATATCCGATTTGAAGTCCGAGCTTTCGGGTAACTTTGAGAATCTTGTCCTAGCCATGATGATGTCACCCGCACATTTTGATGCGTACGAGCTCAGACACGCCATGAAGGTAAATCTGGTCATATGATTTACATAAGTAAAGGCAGCCTGGGTGCAGGATGCGCGTTCGGGACTGTGAACCTAATAGTAGAATGGGAGGGTTATGGGAACTGTAACTGGGAAATGCTGAGTTTTCTACAGGAAGAACTGTGTTGAAATGTCCAATTGTGGCAGGGAGCAGGTACTGATGAAGCGTGCCTGATCGAGATCCTGGCGTCGCGATCCAACGCTGAGATTCGGGAGATAAATCAGATTTTTAAAACCGGTAAGTTTCAAGAGACGAGAGACGAATCTGGTCAGACATGTCTTTTTATGAACTTTTGTAATTTAATGAACGAAGGATAAAGAATGCTTCTATTTCACTTTAAGCTGTTACAAAAAATGACCCCCTATTTTAGACTTTTTAATATTTCCTAGTAATTTCCAGTGTATCGTACAGGTTGCTGTGAATAAGATTAGTGTTAGTATTGTATTATGTATATGATTTAGTTTGGTTGTTTTGCATTCTCCCGTCATTAAGATTTGGTTGCCTATGCAAATCACACGCATGCTGATTTTCTTGCGTGCTCATGATCATCTTGGTTTCAGAGTACAAGAAGACACTGGAGGACACAATTAAAAGTGACACCTCAGGGCATTTCTGCAGACTTTTAATCTCACTTTCACAGGTAACTGGGTTCATTCCTCTTGCCTGAGCCCCCCCCCCCCGCATCGATGTAATAATTTTTGTAATGAATGCTGATTTGGACATAAATTGAAGGGTGGTCAGTTGGAAAAAGAATCTGAATAGTTGCAAGTCAATTTGTCCATTACCAGTGGAGGGAAGAATGTATGGACACTTTATATGGACGTCTCATCCATATAAAGACATTAGTATGAGGTGTATATGTATAGTGCAGATAATATCTTGTCCTATATTTGTTGTTCTTGGTTTATTATCTTAATTCATCCACCATGTATGCTGTTTTGTAAATGTTCACCTGAGGCTTTATGCAGAGATGGTAGACAAGGTTGCAATTTGCTGAGAATGAGCAGCCTCAAATTTCACATGACAACAAAAAAAATTAACTGGGTTTTCAAGTGATATGATTGGACACAGAGAATGAGACATTGAGTTATTTGTTGGTGAATAGTAGGGATTATTTCACCAGGAGATGGCACCACAAAGTAAGAAATGGTACACTATGATTACATAATGCTGTTTATTTTTCTTGTTTGAAGGGTAATCGTGATGAGAGGGAGACTGTGGACATATCTTTAGCCAAGCAGGATGCTCAGGTAAGCATGCTTGTAATTACATTAAGACAGAAATAAATGGAGCTATGTATTCTAACAACTTTAAAATCTTCAGAACCAAGATGGCAGCGCTTACAGAGTTGCCGCCGCCGAAATGGTGCTAAATGTTTGTACCATTTGAAATTTCATGAGGATATTTCATAGCTTCTTGTTTATGTGTATTAACCCTCGTGTCTACCCCCCGTGCTTTTGCACTTCAAATATCGTAACACCCTTGACTGTCGCACTGTGGCCCTGGGGGAGCATCATTATACCTGTATATGAATGACATGACAATGAACCGTACAGGATTTGACCTGACAATCCTAAGCGTCGAGATATGTTTGGTAGAAGCAGCTGCCATTGTGCTCTCACATTAAGGGCAGAAGTGTTCTCTTCTCATTTCTGTGTTTGATTCATCAGAGTCTTTATGCTGCTGGAGAGAACAAGGTGGGCACTGATGAGTCTCAGTTCAATGCCATCCTGTGTGCCAGAAGCAAACCGCACCTGAGAGCAGGTGAGCAGGAAGAGGAACAGAAATTTCAGCACCTGTTTATCAGCTTCCTGCAATTGTGCATTCAGGGATTTTTAATATCAGAATCACCTTGGAAAAGAAATAAATAATTTCTTTATAATCTAAAATAAGCACACTTTTGTTCACCCTTGTATGATACATTATTAATTGGCAGGACGGGATATCATACTATGAGGGTGAGTTTACAATGAAAATGTGAAACAGGGAATCATTCCTACCCAGAAGACCTTCAGACCATGCAGCATGGTTTCATGTGAACAACAACCATGAAGCAGGAGGAGGATGATGATGGTGATGATGCTGATGAGAGGATTTGTTATTCTTTGGCTTCTGCTTGTAGTTTTCCAAGAGTACCAGCAGATGTGTGGCAGAGAAATGGAGAAAAGCATTTGCAGGGAGATGTCTGGAAATCTGGAGTCTGGCATGGTAGCCGTGGGTAAGTTGCTTCAGGCTAATTATGCTACTTAGCATCTTGTTGAAAGCTCCCGCGTTGTCAGTTATCTTCTCCAAGACATGGCTTACAAACATTTGTTTATTGACTGATATGAGTTCAACTTTGACACGATTTAGAAATGATCTTTTTTTGATAATGTAACATGCATCACCAAAAATGGTTATTTTTTTATTTATGTCGTGGCAAATTGCTGCTATCGCTTGCAGTAATAGCAGCAGTATTCATGTTGGATGGTGATTTTTTTTTTTTAAATTTTTTTTTTTTTGCCTCCTGGCCATGGGATGTGTCACTGCTGCTCACATTGAAATGTGACTGGTGTTCATCATGGTCTCATGCTGTAATTCATTTTCCGAAGGTTCCGTATTTTAATAAAAAATGGAGGCTAAAATTTAGTGTTAAAGCTACACCGTCAGTCAGGTCATTCGTAGGTCTTTTGTCTGTTGTGCATTTACGTACGCCACTGTGACTCACAATACCTTTGCTACAATGTAATTAAAAACAGGGGCGAGCTTTCTCAGCAGTTGTTGACAATGCACAATACACTACTCGTGCTACACTGGAGAATCCTTTTTTTATGGCATTCAAACTGCCTTTTGGTGTTTTTCCTTTTCCACATATCCTTTTTTGACGTTGAATAGGGACTGCAAAGGAAGCAGGTTTCACGCTGCATATGTTCTGTCTTTCAGTGAAATGCATCAAGAACACACCCGCCTTTTTCGCTGAGCGGCTTCACAAGTCTATGGCGGTAATGTTGCATTTGTTTCACCTTCATCTGTAATTCTTAACAGAAAAATAACATCCGTGTAAGATTGCTACTACCTGTTACTACATGGTGGGGCGGCATGGTGGTGCAGGGTCCGAGTCTCCGGCGTGGGCCTATGTGTGTGACGTTTGCATGTTCACCCCGGTCCCCCCCCCACACCACCGGTCCAAAATACCATTTTGAAAATTCGATTCAAATTAAGATACTTGATTTTCATAATATTCATTTTTCCATATCATTCCCATTGTTGCTTTGAAATGCAGTGAGGTATTGCTCTCATTATGATAAGAGAAATGGTTATGCTTAACGCTGTTGACAATACTGTCGGCATATGCACCTGCAGTTAGAATAAGCATGATCTACCTTATTTATGCTGTAAAACGCTGTTTCCAGCTCTAGCTACAGTAAAATGAGCCCTGAGCTGAAGGCGTCACGTGACGCATTCTCTCCTGTGCTGCTTTCACAGGGGGCTGGGACAAAGGACCAAACCCTGATCCGAATCATGGTGACCCGCTCTGAGGTGGACATGCTAGACATCCGTCAGGAGTATTTACGGGCCTACGGAAAATCCCTGTATACGCACATCAGCGTGAGTACAGCTCCTGTCCTCCTTGCCGTTTTTGTTTTTTTGAATTTTTAACATTGTTTAAAACAAACTCCCAGTGTTCTCCTTTATTAAATGAAGATCACCTGAATACGTACTAAACCTTCGTGAACAGCAACAGTAAACTAATTCTGTATTATTAATGGTGATTTAAGCGGGATAGAAATTCTGAGAGTAGACGCGTATCTGTTCATGTGAGAACTTGTTGACTGAATTTGCCTTCTGTCTGAATGTGACGATAACGTAACTATCAGAAACTCTACAGTCAGAGTCCGATGGTGGAAAAATTACATTATTTTTCTTTGTGACATCACAGGGGGATACGTCCGGGGATTACCAGAAGCTGCTGTTGAAGTTGTGTGGAGGAAATGACTGAGGGCATTTGGAGACATTTCTGGATTTTCCTGAAGAGACAGGAGGGTCTGCCACTATTTGAATCACGAAACGTCATTTACTGGCACCCAGAATACTAATGATATGCATGCATTTTTACTTCACGGTGCATTTTACTGCTGAAGTAAATGTTATTACAAAGTAGATAAAGGAATACACATTTTTCTATATTATATGCAATTAGTAACTCACTCTTTGAACTAATCTTGAGGGTATATAATCTGAAAGGCTTTAACATATTAATATTTTTGTCTGGTGTCTGTCGGCTAAATTCTTTTCTTATATTACAAGCTTGCTTTTCTGAATATCTGTGTAAGATGGAATAGAAATTCTCAGTAGTGCTCAGCATTATAGAAAAGAGCTCTGCTGTTAATGTATCATGTATATGCAGCTTAGAAACATATTGAATGGCAACATAAAAGTGAGCTTCTCGCCACAAAGCTGTCCTCAGAACGTTATCAGGGTTTGAAATAAATAAGTAAGATTTCTCTGCATTATTTAACCTGTTTGTGTCTCTGTTTTTCCTCAGATTCTTTGTTTTACAGTGGGATGTTTTGACCTCAGGCAGCATTAATTAAGATTGAGGGTGGGTTAGTTTTTAGAGGGTATTAAGAGGGATGTATCTAGTACAGCTTCACAATTGGTTGGTACCATTTAGGTAAATTTATTACTCTGAACAGGTGTGTGTGCATGTGTGTGTGTCTGCGTGTGCCTGCTTGAGTGTGTGTGTGTGTGCATGCATGTAATGCATGCCCTGCAGGAGAGAGGG
>JAABNX020000047.1:8193785-8212727 GCA_015163995.2 Mormyrus lacerda | reverse complement strand
GAGGGATGTATCTAGTACAGCTTCACAATTGGTTGGTACCATTTAGGTAAATTTATTACTCTGAACAGGTGTGTGTGTCTGCGTGTGCCTGCTTGAGTGTGTGTGTGTGTGCATGCATGTAATGCATGCCCTGCAGGAGAGAGGGGCTCTGTCCAAGGTGTGCAGGGTCTTATACCCTGTAATTTCTTTGTCACATTCTGAATGTGTCAGTAGTTAAGATGAAATGGATGGACGAAGGAATATATTGGATATATTAATGTTCATTTATGTCTATTACAATTATATAAAATCCAACAAAATCCAGTTTGCTCATTTTTTTCTATATTGATGCGCCTCATGTTGACTGCTGAAAAAACAAAATTATGTCCCAATACACCACTTTTGACGAATTTAAGCAATTCTTTAAATAGTTTTACTGCCAGTAGGGGGCAGTTTGAAACCATTTAATTGTAAACAAATACTATCTCCAGTTCTCAAGATACAGGTGGTTTAAATTTTCATGTATTAATTTACAAGTCAGTTATTTCAAGCGGGGGAAATGCTGGTAATGGAATCAATGGGATGCGACTGAATTTAATGCAGGGCGATATGCAAATGCAGCCTGGTGTAGTGATGTTATGCTGCTTAGAAGGACAGACAGACAATGAGATCCCGATAAGGTTTTTGTGCTTTAAAAAGTAATAAACTCTGTCCCGTGAGTTGTGGATAGCGGTACTGAAGGGGCGAGGGTGGAAAGATCCCGTCTTGATTTGCAGCTTTTCTACCTGCCGGTGAGAGTCATTCACAGAGACGACGGCACCTTTGGATGGCTTTTGAGAAGCTCACTGGATTATTAGGCGATGTACTGCCTGCGGCCCTGCGCGCCGCAAGGCGAGGCCAGGTGAGACGTTAATGCGTCTGCCTGCCAAGTCGTGTGCATTGTCCTCCACCCATCATTCAATGGACGAAGAGAAAAGCTCCAGCCCCATTGAATCCAGAAATCCTGTGTAGACAGTCCCTATGCTGACCTATTTTGAAATTTTAGTGCATGGCTTCGGGGTGTGACACCTACTGTTAGGGTGGGGCTCAGGAGCGGTCTAGCTTCTCTGGTGATGAAGCGTCTTTTCAGAAAGAACACCGGCAATCGTGCGTGCGTGCATGCATCTCTATGACTTGATACTTATGGGAAATAGCACCATTTTGAAACAAACTATTCACGTGCTGACCTGTCACTTAAAATGGTACCCCAAATCTCGCTTAATATTTAATGTTGCTTGTTGTTGTGAATTGTTCAGTTTTATATATATCTAGCATAGAGCTCTTGGATGCATTTTAATTTGTGTCGAGAATTTGAGAGACTTCATAGACTCTAGGCAATTCGATGTTGTGTACGTAACTTTAATCTGGGTCATTCACATTAATCACTGGTTCTTTAATTTGACCAATGAAATAGCAGAGAAATTTACACTAGCTATTGCTGCGTTTTGGGAAACGCAAAAATTATGTCCAAGATCCAACATTGGAAAAAAAAAATCATACGCAACATTATGCAACTCAAGCGATCCCTTTCGCAGCACTGTGTCGATATTTTCATTTCTTGTGGTAGAATAGATATAGATTGGAGAATAAACAAAAGATATATCCGTGACCTTGGGCCCGAGCCAAGATATGACTGTTTGATGCTGTCTGAGACGAGGTCGATATATATGCATGTATGATTTTACAGCTGGGGTTAAAGTACAGATCCTTCTTACATCCTGCCTATGTTCACACATTTTCCCTTTGCTTAGGATGTGATCACAACAGCCCAAGAGATATCTCCTCTCAACCTAATGAGAATAAAGATAGAATAAAGTGCAGCAGAAGTATACTAACAGACGTCAATAAGCAACTAATGTGCATTAAACACCCCAGATTCTTTTCACAAATGCTGTTTTGTGCTATATTCTATCTCCTTATTGATTTTGTGTGTCATGTGTACATGTGTAGGGCTGTTCCATCCAAACCTGTGTAACATTGTACCCAAGTTTGTTATGAATGCTGAAAGATAATGCAACTGGAAGTGAGAGTATTTTTAGCTAGGAACCGCTCTGGTACAAATTCGTTATGCTATGCAATCTATTGCTGGATCATTATTGTGCTAACTGCTTTGCTATCCAAAACTAGTGCAGAAGCGTTGTGCACAAAAATGAGCCTGTCACAATAAATTTGGGTCCAGCCACCTAAGTGAGTCATCACAATGACTGTGTGTCCCTCTAAACCATGTACCAATTACTTTCTGGTTTAATTCTGCCCATTTGTAGCTGGAACTGCAAGCTATATCCATACCAGTGCAGGAAATATTGCTCTGCTGTTCATCTCAGCACACTGCATTGCATGGATGAATTTGCGAATTTGGCATGCTGCCCTGAGATGGGCGAGCATCTTGTCCTGGGGCCTGCGCTTTCATGTTGAGCTGACTGCTGCCACAGAAATCAGGCCACAAGCCATCCTTGCTCTGACATTGCTTTGATACCATGTCTCAATCACAGGCACAACACAAAAGAGAAGGATGGGTTTAGTCTGAGTGGTGCCACAGTCACTATGTTGCACACACTATTCCCATCTGGGAGTTTGAATGTGTGTGTGTGTCTTGTAATTTTTTTATTATTTTGTTTTTTTTTTTTGGTGCAACGCAGAAACTTCTCAGAAATCGTTTGCTTTTCCTATTTGCTTGTGTCTTACCTTTGCGGGGTGCAGATCTGTGGGTTAGGACCTGTGGCCAGTAAAGTAATCATATCACGATTGGGCCCTTAGAAAGGTCTTTAACCCGCCCCCGACGCAAAAAAAAACTACTCCAGGGGTGCTACATAAATGGCTGATCCTGCGCTCTGACGTCATGCTCCTCTCTCACCTGTTTATGTGTGCGCGTCTCGTTAGAGAGCGTGGAGGGGTGTGTGAAAACCCAAGAAGTCAGGCGTGTACAGCGCTTGTAAAATGGCAAGTAAAAGTTGCTCCATGTTTTCGATTCATACACAAAAAATGCGCGATTTTGCCTAAACAACAGAGAAAGAACTAGAGTTCTGTAGTGTTGTAATGTGTGGTGGTGATGCGCCTAATTTTTTTTCCTTTAATAATTTTCCCTTTTCGGGGGTCATAAGGGGATTGTTCATTAGTTATCGCTAAAATGTGCAATTTAGTTCAAGATCATCATCTCTGTAGTCTGTGAATCAGTACTGTTGTTAATAAAAATGTAATAAAGATGCGATGACTGTATATCCTTAACATAACCTTGACGAGAAGACCATAGTTGTAATAGCCTATTTACTGTGTTCTGTGCCTAGACTCCCAGCCACGTTGGAGCTGTCACATTGGGGCCACCCACAGAGCACAGATAATGGTGGCATGCTTACCACTGTACCTTCATTTTCCATGTTCTTCTTTGGTGGTGCAGGAATCATATTTTCTGTCATCCATTGGTATGTACCTCCATTACAAAATTCATTACAAGCCCCGAGACTCCCGTTAATATCCCAATTGCTTTTCTGCATTGTTGGTTTTCAAAGTAATGAATATTATAGCAGGCCAATATGTTAACAGGCTTTTCTGCATTTTATTGAAAACAAGAAAAAAAATGGCGTGACCCTCGTGCAGTATATCATTCGATGAAATTTACTGACAGCAATGCAATGAAAATAGATTAATCGATTTACCAGTCAATTTAGCATAAAAATCCGAGCTACTAGTCCGTCAGCTTTGTAGTTTTTAGCATAAAAGCTGCCAAAGGACCAGAAATCCTTAAAATGGTTCGTAGGATCTGATTCTAATGATGCATTTGCATTTCAAAGTAACCTTCACGCCCCTTTACATTTCCGCACAGGCCGCGATTAAAACAGCCGGGGATCGAGTCCGTGTCGCAGTGTAGCTGCGAAAAGATGCGAGCGGTGGCTGTCACAGGTAGCGAATAACGCGGCTTATATAAACGGTTCCCTCTCCCTGTATCTGCCGCTTCATTCAAGGCGAAAACCTTTTCCTCGGCTTGCTGACACGCCATGGAGCAGTGCCATGGCAGCGGGAGATTTGCTTGCAGCTAAAAATAAAGTTCTATAAAGCGAATGAAAAAAACTGGTGCAGCACAAATATTAGATGGAATACCGCATGTAGCGGAGGGGCCGCGGCGCCGCCTTGGCTGCCGGTGAACGGCGGCGGCAGCGTGCACGTTTATTTTTTAAGTGTTTGTTTCGACACTTTTGGCGTATATTTCAATGGGTGGGATGGTGGTGCTGCCGAAATTACCGTCGAGTTAGTAAAGTGTTTTTATTGTGATACCTTTGTACCACACTGGAACTCTGCCACTCTCCCCGCCCATCATTAAATTAGCCCGTCTATTTGTTCGTTTGCCTGTATCTTTACTGGTGTTCCCCAGTGTGTAAAACTGTAGGCAGGAAAAACACAAAATTAAAATGCAGTTTGCGATACACATGAGAAATATCACCGTAAGCATGGATTGTTTCAGGGGATTTTTTATATATACCTTGTAAAGCGCTATGCAAAAATTTGCATGGCTATCTTTTAATTTAGTGGGTGCTGTATTAATATTCTGAATAGTTTCCATCAATTTCTAGCATCACTATTATACACATATAAGCCTACTGTATATATGGTGGGTGAGTGACTATTTCAGGTGAAAAATGACCTAGTCAAGGTTATGTCAGTGAGATCCATTTCATTTCCGCCTAAAGCACAAATATAAACAGCAGGCCTATATGCTATCCAGTCTGTTGGTGAGACTGCATGTGTGTGCATGCTGATCAATAATTCCCTGGGGGACAGTGATGAAAATTAAGAAACCATAAAACATGCCCAGCGCTGTCTCCAGACCATACCAAAATCATTTCTCAATTAATAACTCGGCGATGACAGCAAATCAACAACTATTAGCAGGGAAAAGCGCGAATAACCGAACTGAAAGTCAGACTGGATAGAATCTCTAATGATCTACCAGCCTGGACGTTTTTTCATCCCTTAGTAATCGTTGTCTGTATGGTTGCCGTAGCTGTTTATTATATTGTTTTGAGTACATTACATCCGTGATAGACTGTATCACATGTTTTAATGCACATTTAATGTTCATGCATAGGTGGGGTTTTCAGTTTCATTCTCTGGGTTACCTGCCTATGTCCTCTGTAGCTTTTCTCATACAGGAATGACGTGAAAACTAAAGCTTATTTGATGAAGCTTAAATGAAGCCACTAGAGGTAGCAATTTCAGGTCCAGAAAGTACGAATCCAGACCAAGATTTTGTTTCAACCAACCAGTTGAGAACTCTGTGACTGCGACTCTTTATGCTCAACTGGTTGGTTGAAAGTAAATCACGGTCTGGATTTTTACTTTCGGGACCTGAAATTGCCACCTCTGGAAATCACATATCTGACACAAAATAAGATCAGAGGGTTGCCATCAAAACTGAGATGTGACCGTTGCCATGACAATTATGTGTAGCAAGTGAATAGATCAATCGCAATTTTTGCTAGTAGTTGTTCGTACCTTGCTTTTCATGCTTATAAAGAAAATCTGGGCACAAGGAATAAATTAAAAGCAAAATAATGTTATCAGAAGTTTCTATTTCATGCTTCATTAATGATCACTAATCATTTACAAAACTTGGCTCATGCATTGGATTGAAGTCCCAAAAAATGTTTTTGAAGTGCTATAAATCTTTTTTTTGCAGAGTACAGATTTCTTTATAATCTCCTCTGGCCGCAAAGCATAAATTATGCCTGCCGCACTGCCATCAAGTACTTTGCTTTTTACACTCTTGTAAATTATGATCTATAAACACATATTTAAAGCATTTAATTCAGTTTGTGAAGTTTTATGTGACTTATAAAGACGGAACTCCAAATAGGAGGTGGTGTGAATAGCAATGTGGTTTCAGACCTCCAGGGTTGTGGGTTCGAGTCCTGCCTTAGTTCTGAATATGGAGTTTTGCATGTTCATTCCGTGTTCGTGTGGGTTTTCTCTGGGTGCTCCGAAATCCCCCTGCAATGGGGGCGTGCC
This sequence comes from Mormyrus lacerda, assembly GCA_015163995.2. Taxonomy (NCBI): domain Eukaryota; kingdom Metazoa; phylum Chordata; class Actinopteri; order Osteoglossiformes; family Mormyridae; genus Mormyrus; species Mormyrus lacerda. The sequence goes on along the minus strand of JAABNX020000047.1, from coordinate 8,206,709 downwards.
CAGCTCTGCCTAGGATAGGTTTACAATCGCTGTATACTGGCTAAAATGGATGGAAATACATTCTGTAATTAGTGACCAGTGACCATCTTTTCAAGTGCATGTTTTACATAAAAATACACTTTTTTAAAAGGTACATTTACCTACAGCTAAGGGTATAGGCCCAGTAACAAGCAAAGGTACACATTGTTACCCTTTTTTTCTGAGAGTGTAGGTGACATAAGTAATCTTTTTTGTCTAGAGGAAGAAAAACACAGCATTAACGTTTAGACATTGCATAGAAATTATGGTCCTTTACTGTATGAGGCTGACTGATTACCTAATGTGCTAAGCTAGTCTGGAAGTTTCATATGCAAGGTGCTTAGCAGATTCATTGGGTTTGGCATTTAATTCTTGGCTTTTGTCTTTTCCCATCATGCATCCAGTTTTCCATAACCACTTTTCCAGTGCAGCCTTACAGTTTTTCATTTCTCCTTTTATTTTCATTTACTGAAAATGCTAACATTTTTCAAATCAAGGAGCCAACGGATGAGCACAGCTAAATACCCCAAATAGCCTAAATAAATGCATAAAAACATTTTATTTTGCAGCAGACACCCTGAGCTGCATATATTGTATAAGGCTTTTCTGTTACTCAGTCAAAACAATAAATATTTTGTATACTTGGGCATTTTATGCTTCAAAAATGAATAACAATGTTTCTAGAATAAATAATTTAGGGAATTCGATATTTTTATCCGTACTAATGGAATTTTAAAATGGTATTGTGTCTCTGACAAATTAAAATAATGTGTGTGTATCTATGGACAAAAGAGCATTTTTCATGTTTTGTTAAAAAAGATACAAGATATATTGAGGGTAGATCTCATTATGCAGAAAGAAGAAAGTAGATTATGTTAATTTGTCTGTGGAACAATCCACAATGAAAACATCTTTTGAGCAGAAATGTTAAGGATGGGTAAAATTTTTTTTTTTTAGTTTTTGATCTTGCATGTGATTATGTACTCTGCTTGCGTATAACAGCACCAGTGCTGTTAGCCAGCACTAGACCCAACCATGTGCTAACAACATGTTGTAGACTGGTCAAAATGTAAGGTTAAGTGTGCCATGTCTAGAGTCAAGTGGTCTGGTATATTACTTTGAATGCTAAATTAGAAACATTAAACTCACAAGGGAAGACAGATGAAGAGGTTAAAGAATGATGATCCAACCATGAGAGTAACATCAACAACAACAATAATAATAATAATAATGATAATAGAAGACGAAGAAGAAATTACAAAAATAAACTGTAACACCAGACTTTGAGAGTGTCATTATTGGCGAATACAGTAACATTCTTAAGGAAAAACTGCAGCACAGTTCATCGGCTCGGCCACAGTTGATCACAGTGTCTGCACCTTTTTGGAGTTACTTATTCCGTTAGCGTTGGATTTACACTTGGAAACCCCAGCAAAGTTAGATCTTTCCCAAATATTACCCTAGCGTGCCTGGCTTCCTCAGTGGACCCGGGATTCTCATTCATGGAGTATTTCATCTGTATGTCATTCTCAGCAATCAAGTACAGCCTTCAATGTCTTGACTTCATATGCAAATGTAGAGCATCATTCTTATTGTAAGTCATTGTATGTCTCAGCCATTCAGAAGGGTGTAACCTCTGCTGTTATTATTAAACAAGGTGAGTGATATTTCCCATCAAAGTCAATGTTGCAACCTTGATCTGTATTAAGTCATAGTGGATATATAAAAGGTTTATTAATATATTGGTAACACTTTACTTGAGGGGGCACCAATAATGTAGTACACTTTTACTTAATGAATTAATTAACCAGAAACGTTTTAGAAAAGTATTAATTACATACTGATCCCATATCTGTTCTTAACTATGACCAATCATTCATTTACTGATGAAGGTGCCATAACCAAAATCCAAAATTACAAAAATCACAGCACATGCTACCGAAAGGTAATACCTATTCATAAGCGCATTTTTTGCTTTTTTATTTAATAACAAAAACCATACCGTCCCTTTATTCTTAGAATACGCATGAATACATATATATTTATGATATTTAAATACTAAATTTGTTCTTGGTGCATGTGCAAAGGAGCTTACAGAGAAAAGCATGAATGGCTGGAATCACAATGCGTATGTCGTGTCAGCTGACAGGCGGCAGGCGCCCTTTAGTGAATGGAAGCGCCGTAGAGTCAAGGAAGAGCGCGCTCCCGGTTCGCGGCGCCCGTTCGCACCCAGGAGAGCTCGCGCTACAGATTGTTGTCAAAGGGCCGAAGTTACGCGTAGCGCGAGGGCCAGGTGTGTCTTTGGGAAGTCACGCCCACATTACCTTACATGGATATTATACTGAAACTTGATTGACAGGGGGCAGCAGCTGCTCAGCTGCCGAGACATGGCGGAGCTTGCCGTTTTCTGAGGGAGCTCATGTGAAAATTTCCTTACTTTCTCGCTGTTCTTTTTGGCGAAGTAGGTGGGAGGGGTAAAAGACTGAAAGTGCGGGGCGGATGCAGTTGTAACTGCTTACGATGGACCTAGTTAGGAAAAAAGGCGAAGCGTAGGACTTTTTTGTGGGAGCTGGGAAAATGTACTGCTGTTTCTTAGCGCAGTCAACAGCCGTAGGCAACAAATATGGCTACTTGTGTCTCTTTCAATTTGTGATGAAAAGCTGCTCGGCTCGGCCATTCATTGCAATGGCTGCGGTGGCGTTTTCTTAAAAAGTGACCAGCCCTAGGAGAAATTCTCGCGTTAATCGCTGTGGCAGTTCTGGTCGCTTTAGCCGGGAAGGAGGGGGAAGGACGCGGCGAGAAGAAATGGACCCCAAGCACAAAGAGTTGTTAGAGCAGTGCCACCAGAACTTAGTGGAGTCCATTACAGATGCGGAGAGCCTGGTGGAGGAGTTGACCAAATCGGGCGCTTTGAGCCAGCTGGAGAGGTACGAAGTGGACAACAACTGCTCGTCGAGCTCAGAGAAAGTGGACCTTCTTCTGAAGATGCTGGCGAATAAGGAGAGAGACCATTTCCAGGAGCTGTGTGTGGCTCTGGAGAAGACCCAGCCGCACCTGTGTTCAGCCCTCTTCGTGAACGGCGGGGGACCTGTGGACCATTCCTCTGGTGAGGCACCCCCGGCCGGTATTACCGGTACCCAGCGGGGCCGGGCATCGGCCCTTTTCGCCCGTCGGTTTTCCAACACGTCTAGTAGGCAGCTCCTCTACCCACCCCGTAACCCAGCGTGTGTAATATCAAATGCATGCATGACCGGTTTAAATGTGTCACGATAGTACAACCGTACATCCTAAATGCGTACAAATAGGCAATGTCTTACATTTCTTCCTACATGCATGTATGCCTGGGTGCATGCATGCATGCACGCATGCATGCATACATACATGCATACACACACTCACATACACATACTCTTACTTGACCATGACACTGCTCGCTGTGCTAGTTAATACTTTTCCTCTCTGCTTCATGTCTCCCATCGAAAAAAAGGACAATTAGCATTAAATCTGTTTTATTTAAACGTTATGACGTGATTTATGTAGTCCTCGGTGCATTTTGGGAATATAGGTAATAAAATCAGGAGTGTGAAGATTAATATTGTGCCTGATTTTTATTTTTTTTTTACTCTGAGCCAAAGGTTGGGTATTGTATAATCATGGCATTAAAAAATGTGTCTGGCCACTGTACAGAGGGGTGCTGCCCAATAACCTTGGGAGTAAAAGAAGCATCTTTTTGGCACAGAGCATGTGTATTTAGTCCATAACTCTGTGGCGTACACATTTTTCCAGCAACCTCATATTACTATTTTAACCCGAAGAATTATTTTATATGCACTGCATGCAGTGTGGTTGATTTTCTATTTAATTAGCAGTTTAAAAGGGGTTGGGTATCCCTATGAAGTTTAGATGGTCTTGTGTATAGAAATATTAAGTGGGGATGGGATAGCCAGCTGTAGGTTTGCATGAAATTAAACCCATTTGTCTTTAAATTTGTGATTATTAACCATTTTAATCCTAATATAGCTCCATGTATATGATTATTTTCCTGGTATGTTAAAAGGAAGTACCAAGTGGAATAAACACTTTTTAATTACACATTTTAATAGCTACTTGTATGTTAAGCTGATTTATTTTTATTTTTTTTTTGCAATGTGAACGTTACCACGTCTGTGTAACTGAAGGAGACATTCAGTGTACTTTTTCATTATGAAGTACAGATGGATCAGTGATGGCAACGTCCACTTGTGTTCTCTGGCGTCAAGAGCCACTGCCTGCACATTTTACGTCTGACTACCTACATTACGTTTGGCTCTGCTTTACTTCCGCCTAGTTTGCGGAAAACAGTTCTGCCGACGGTCAGAATAATAGCTTCAGTTATTTAATGCTTTATATGTAGTTAAATTCATCTTAAATCTTTTTCTTATGTATTAAGATTGCAGCGTTGGTCCCTACTGCAGCTGTCATGTTGTCTGCAATGTAGGCGAGTATATTCTCAGATATACTGTCCATCATTTTTCAGTCCCTAACTTTTGAGGAGAGTTTCACGGCTCCGAAACTTGCACAGCACGCAGATATTTTGATGCGGTGAAAGGCCTTGACTGGAATAATTGGCTATAGCAATAATTTGTTGTCTCTCTTAGTGTCTGTATATAATATGTAGTTCTGGATGCCGTAGAATTTTTATAGTGTTTTTTTTTTTTTTTTTTTTTTTTTAATGCTGTCATTCTTGTAATATGAAATGATTTTTTTTTTTTTTATTAATGGGAAAGTACAGGTCTCCAATAATAAAGTGGGATATATCGCTGAAAATCCTTATGCGTATGGTTTATTTGGTTTTTATTCTTTGGCCCATGCCTAATGCCTTTAGCTGTAACCGGGATTGAAATGTTGGGTAAGTTATAGAACTAGACTTAAAACCAGAGCCCTGCAGCTGGAATGCTAGTTCCTAAGCTTAGCTATGGAGGGTGGTGGCCTATCTTGGTTGCATTATCCTTATTTACCTGCTTTGTAAGGACTTCTGGGAGAGGGGGCAGAGTCAGGCCTTGCTTTTTGCGGTATGTATCTGTATATATTTTGTAAATATTTTGAATGAAAATTACAAAAAGGGAAAATCTTTGAATGATAATTGATGGCACTGTTGTTAACATTAGTCGATGGTCTCTGATCTAGGAAGTGTTTCTCCATTATCTGAAAAGGGTGACATCAATACCCTTTTACCTGCAGGATGTTTCTGAAGTTTGTCAACGTCGCGTCATCCGTTCCTTTTAGATCTGACTAGTATGTGGAAAGTTAAAAGAAGCTTCTCAGTTCTGCTCCTGTGTTCTGTAGCTACAGACTTAATTATTTAGTGGTTGTCCTGCACCCTCAACCTGTCCTTAGTAATAAAGAAGTGTGGAAACAAGATGCCTAAATGTCTGATAGCTGTATTCTTCTGCTTCTATTCGGTTGGGGTTTTGAAGGGGTTTTTGAAATTACTTGGCAGTAAAATAGTGAAAATATCAATTTCTGTGTCAATAATTTGCTTTCCAATATGTTCTCCAGATTAAATACTGGATACTTAAAATGCGTTTGAGTTGCACACAGTCAATCCGAAACCAAATAAATATTTACTTTTAAATTTAGTGGTGGAAGTCAAATTGTGGTGTAAAGTTTCTAAAATTCCAGCATGAGATTTGATGTTGATGTGTTAGAATCTTGGAAGAAGTGAATGAATAAAATGCAAGTGGTGATGGCTGATTCTTGCAGTGTGGAGTGGCTCGTCTTTGAGGGTGTTGCTCACTTGTGTTCTATTCTGACAGCTTGTTTTTGTGACCCAGAAAAATAAGGGAAAACTTTTGGTAAATTTAGTCGCGTTAATTCTCTTTAATAGTGAATACGCAAGTAGTTTGTCAAAGCAAAACAGAAATGTCATATAGATTGTACAAAGGCCCTCTTATACTTCAACATGACTATGTGGATAGCTGTGTTAATTCATTCATGCTTTGTTGCTGAATGGAAGTTTGTTTTATCTTAAATTCTAAAAACAAGAAGATTTTATGTTAAATGTGTTGCTGGACTGATGAAAATTGGTTTAGATTGTGAGACCTGATGATTGTTCTTAATAAAAACCCATATTCGTATTAGAATTCATTTTTAATCTCTGTAGTTTTTAATCTGGTGTGTGTTATAATGCCACACCAAACAGGGTGGATACTTCATTTAAAATTTAAAAAGTAAAAGTGATGTTTGTGACACTCTGCACTTTATAGGTGACAAGTTTTTCTGAACAACATTCAGAAACTCGTCAAGAAGTGTGCTGCTGGAAACCAATGATTGCTGGTTTAAAACGCAGTTTTTAGGCTTTAGGGGGGTTGATCAGAGCCAGTGCTTTTAGAAATGCTTTTTTGTAAAATTGGGAAAGTTCTGAGATTTCTTTGAAGAAATTTGCATTGGTCAGTTGTAGGATGGTGATATTAGTAGGCTGCTGTTCCTGATTTCAGTCCTCCTTGATAATATTTTTGGTTGCGTTCATTACAAAGGGAGCGGAGATTTCTGTACCCACAATTGTTCGCGTGAGTAAAACTGTTGTGCTTTAACTCCACAGCCCATGAAATGAAGACAGTAGGTTTTAAATTACATAATGATGTAATCTCTCCATCCCTCTAACAAAACATTTATAGAGTAAATTGAATGACATCAGTTCAAATGACACTTGTGAGTAGTTTAATAAATACCTGCTTAGGTGTTTACCGGTAATAAACCAGTGAATTGCAGTGTGACTGACAGATTTGAGGACTGCATATTTCTCTTTATGATTTCCCTAGATTTAAATTCTGTATTTAAGTATGTTTAATGTTTGCGGTCCCCTGACACACCTATCACATCCTTATAATCTGCCATACATCTTTTTCCTAAGGTCAACATTCACCGGTGCGCATAATTTTTTTATTTTTTTTTAGTTAGGTTTTATTGACACCTGTAAAGTCTGTGTTTTGAGTTTTATTTTTATTACCTCTTGATTTTGGTCTTGGCACTGGTTTCCTGATCATTCACTGGTCAGAATAGACAATTTAATTTAAAAGAAGTAACTGATATTAAAATGCCCTCAAATTATACTTTTCTAATAAAATCCATCTTGTGTGTTCAAAGCTTTTATGCTGATTCTAGTGAGGTAAGATGGCTAGTATGTGTTTACCATTGCAGATGATATATAATGTTTTTAGACCTTATGGTGCATTGCAGCGCCTTTTTCATTCATGAATTGGCACACCTGAATAGCGGGAACAAGTACTTGCTCAGTGTAATACTGAGAATTTTGAAATATAGCAGCTGCAGAATAACCTAATTTCGGAGCCGCCTTTTTCAGTGCATGTAGGATAATAGTGCTTGCAGTGTGTAATTAGAAATCAATAAGTGTAGATAATATGTGAATTTTGGGGATGAAAGTCAGTACAAGGGGTTTGCTGTGATCTTTATTGCTATTGAAATACTTGGCTTTCCAAGCAACTTTCGTTTGCTGAACTCTAGCGGTATTAATGTTTTGTAGAAACATAAGAGCAGCAAAGCATTTGAATAAATATTGAAAAACATGTCTTTCCATAGGAGAATATTGCAGGACAATATGTATGCATGTGCGCCATTTCATAACAAGCCATTCTAGTTTTATCTTCATCTCCAAAGAAAATATGGATTACATTCTTCTTCTGCAAATTGTGTGTTTCAGTCTGAAGTCTGGTGGCCTTAGTATGAAGTCCTGGTGCTGTTCTCCCATTTGTTTTATAAAACCGAGACTTTCCAAGCGTAGGAAATTCATGTTAGCCAAAGTTAATGTCAGCGTGCAGAGGCTAGACCCTTCTTTACACTGTGGAGCCTTATGTAGATCCACGGTAAATTTGAATTCTGCTGACAGGAAGATGTCATAGTGGTAGTGCTTGTAGTGAAAGAATCTCCCAGCTTCGGCCCACGAGGCCCTATGGAACGACCCGATCATGCATAAACATCAGTTTTTTTAGTAATTGCTTGTCCAGTATAGGTCAAGGTAGAAAGCACGGGGAATCATGCTGTCACCTATGGAATTAGCGTTAGACTGTGCTGTAGTGTAGAATGAGATTTTCTTTTGAAATGTCTAACACAGTTTACATATTCTTTAATTTTCTAGGTTAGAATCTGAAATCTCCTGGGTCTCATTGCATCAGAAAGCCGTGAAATATCTCATGGAAATTCTGTGCATCTATGATCTATATTCCAGCAAAGGGGAATTTTTCTGTGACACTAAAACTATTTGTATTGGGATGAAAGGCACTCCTGTTCGGTCACCTGCTTCAGTGAAAAGTTTTTTCCTCCTGGCTATTGCAAGTAATGGCAGAAAAGCTCTGGCCAGATAACATCTACAACATCTGTGAGCTAGTTAATGATGATCTCATTCTGAAAATTAAATTCACTTATACTGCAGTTGTTTTTGGAACGATGAAGGGATCGTTGTGTGTGTGACCTTAATATACAAGAGGCAGGGCATAAAATTTGCTAAAGTTATGCGTTTCCAATGTTTCTTACCTGTCCTGCTCATAAATCTTTAATGACAGATGGGAAAATCTCATTTTCACCACAGAACTATGAAAAAAGTCAAGCAACTTAGCTTTTATCTTCGAAACCCTTGTTGCAATTAAAGTACTGAGAAGTTAATAGCAATAACCTAGTAAATAAGCATGGAAAGATTCCATGGTTTCAACTATATATTTAAGTATGTTAGCGCACATATGGGGTATAAATAAGTTTGAAATCAGGCTGCATTGATTGTTCTTGCCTCATTATATCTCCAGTTTATCTTCCGGGGGGGTTTGCGGCATCAGAGGAATCTGTATGGGCTCCTGTCTGAAGATTTTCCAAGCAGTGAAATCTGACTTAATATTGTATGTCTATCTCTCAATGGAACATTTTCAAAATTAGGCACTGCTAAACTTTTATCATTGTTAGCCCCTTGTCCTATATTTGTATTTCAGTTATTCAGTAACTTTCCACATGTACTCATTTATGATTTTATACAAAAAATGGGTTAGATCATAAGGCTGTTCCGCCTTGTTCAGTAGTAAGAACAAGCTGGGCGACGACAACAAGAAATGAGCGTGTATGTAGAACTGCATGGTTACCGCAGTGAATCGGTGACATCATCCTTCCTTTGCTGGACGTCTATTGATTTCAACTTCACAGTAAAATATTAGGAGCTTCTGGGCTAATTTCTCCGTCTCTTCTCAAGTAGTGCTTAATGAAACAGCAGTGACCTGCAGTGACCCTAATGCACATGACGTCAGACAGGGAAAACCATGCATCTAGTGTCTGTAAATTTCAGGGCTGTTGATTTCTTGGTCTGTCTGTACGCATTTTAAGATGGTAGGAGGACCATCACGTTGACTAGTCCCATGCTGAAATAATCACCGTATGCAAGTTATCTGCTTGGTGGAACGAAGTGGCAGCATAATGTTTTTTTTGTAAAACGAAACTAAAATTGCAGGTCATAGACCAGGTAATGTATCTAAAAATGTAATCTGACAGTCTTCAGTTTATATGTGCATGCATTTTACAAATTCAACATATTTTATACAAATAACAATATGTTTTCCCCTGTCACCTGTAGTACTATATATGTTGAAAACCTTTACAAAATTTAGTGAATGGTATAGTACAGATTTAGCCCTGTGTAATCTTTAATGCATGCTCTTCTGTTTCCTATTTCCAATTGCTTGCACTGAGCTTGTATTTCAATTTTTAAACTGTAAAAGTATGTTAATTTTTTTTTTCCTATATGTATCTAACCATTGAAATCATAATTGTATGTGATTAGATGGGTTTCCCCTCTAGTGGTTAGAATGGAGGAGCTGCTGATTGCCCTCGTTGACCTGTAAATAAAGCTGAGTATTTCTTTAATGGTTTGCGGGTGAGTTTCACTATGATTCCGAAATACATCATTGCTCTGGGACTCCTCTGCCGTGTTACAAGTTTTGCGTTCCACAGACTCGTTTCGACTGTGTTTTGCAATTTCTGTTGTTAAAAGTGACTCTTTCGTCTAGCAACTGGTTTCCTCTGGAAGCAATTTTGCCTTTAGCTCGGCTACAGCAGCTAGACTCCCTTAGTCTGTAGGGGTTTTGTGGAACCCAGTTCTGGATGGGATACTTTTCTAGGGAGCTTGTCTTTTCTGTGGAGTGAAGTAACATAAAATGAACTAGTAAAAAATGCACGGCTGTTTTGCATTTTTAGTGTCTCTTTTTTTTTTTTTTTTGGCAGTGCCTTTTACATTTATATGATTCTAATCCGCATACCAACAGGCTTCCCGCAGCCATCTGGATTTAAGGGGGCTCATTTTGATTGGTTTCCCCCTCCTTTTCAGTCGATTCTGCTGATATAATTTACCTAAAGTGTCCGGAAAACAGACCTGTCTGGCTCCACCCCCCTGGCAGCGAGCAGCTCGGCACAGACGGCTGGGATTGCTGCTAGCCACCAATTTCCGCTGTACTTCTCCCAGTCTGTTTCGCAGTGCTGCTCTTCCTGCCTCCCTCTGGCCTGTCCCCTTCGATTGCACAAGCGCGGCAACCCAGATTATGAATGGTGCAGCGTTATATTTAACATCTTCTCACACGTGTAAGTTCAGTGGGTGTCTGGCCCTGCTTGGTGCTCTGCTCACCATTTGCTGTGGTGCCACGTTAATCTGTAACAAAGGTGTTTTTATTGGACTTTGAGTTGAATAAAAGCCAACTGTTTTCTATTTTGTTCTACTGTGAAATATTTCATGCAATGTTGTGTTGAGATGCGTCTCTCGCGCATGCAGCCCTCCCCCCACCCTTGTTGACCTATTTTCAGTTCATTAAACCCCCCTCTTTAGGTCCTTTTCCTTATTGAGGCTTTTCTTTCTTTTCCAGTTTGGGCCGTGTGTGTGTGTTGTGAAGTATTACATTGTGCAGACCAAATGTCCTCATATTGTGATTAAAACTGTTATTTTGATGTTGTGGGGAACATTTTTTCTTGCCCCAATGGAGAAATTCAATGTTCTAAAAATCTGTGAATACAATCAAAACCCTAAACATGCCAAAAGTTTTGTATTTTGTTTAGTTACTTAAAGTTAGGGCTGGGTATGGGTTAAGGTTGTCATTGTTTGAGATTAAGGTTTTTTTGCAAAGAAATGGATAGGCAAAGATATGAATACGATCGCTTGTGTCCCAAGAGTGGTCGTTTAATTGATGATTTCTGTTTTCAAATATATATTCCTTTCTGTTGAGCAGTTTAATTAGGTTTGCGAAGAGGGGTGGGAGGGAAATCTGCTGCAAGAAGTTCTCTCCTGAAGCTCTTAGTGTCCAGTTCAGGTCAGCATCACTCTAGGATTAAGTATGTTCTGTCTGTGCACTGCGTTACTTTGCTAGGCTGCCATCTGCGTGCAGCTTTGTTTGCCCTCTGAGTTAATATGCAGATGCATCATCGCTGGGGCTGTTTTGGGTGGGGAACGCCACGGTTCATTCCGGCCCAGTGGGCCCTGCGTAAGGCCCGTGACACGCCCCCAAGAATCCCGGCATCTGCTGTCCCATCGCACCTGAACCGTGAGCCCCCCCTCCCCTTCCGAAGCATGGCGCTGCAACCCTACACCGGCGCATTAACCACCAGTTCATGGGAGGCTGTGAAGCTGAGCTGTGGTTACAGTAGTCCCCACGCTACTGGGCTAACTGGTTTTGCCACTGTGCCAAGGAAAGGAGGGCCCGGGCCAGGGAAACGACAAGCTTTTTTTGTGTTTCATTTTGACCCGGTCGTTTGAATTGCGCCGTCAGTGAGCGTTCGGGGGAGACGGTCCGGCTTGCCAACTGCCCTGGAGGAGCCGGGATCAGATAAAGCGGCGTAACGGAGAGCACCCAGAAAAAAAAAATCACTTTAATCAAGGCGCACGCTCTTATCGCGCGTGACTACACCGGTGTTAAACATGTCCACGGGCCCTTTAATTACGGAGCCCCTAAACATATGTCACCGTCGACATTGCCCGGGAGATGGAAACGACCTTTTTATCTTCAGTCACCTGCATGCCTGGAGCAGTAAAAGCCAGCTTCTATGAGCCCACAGCAAAATTGCTGTGGTTAATTTTTCTTTTCCGGTCTGAAGATGCCATTTAGTGATATGTGTTGTGGAAAAGGGTAATGAGTAATATTTTGGGTAGTAAAGCGTAGTGGAGTTAAGGATGTAACATTACGATGTTGTTACTGCATATAAAACTGAACATTTTCTCCTTATTCCTGTTGGGAGTTTCATCTCCTGCGAATATGGCGGTAATATTAGTATTAGCGTTCTATTTTTGCTTTCTCCCTCCACAAAAATACAAAAGAACAAAAACACAACAGATTATGTTCAGTGCTTCCCCAACCTTGAAATGTGCCAGATTAGTAAGTATGGAAATGCTGTATGGGCCATTTGCAGTAGATGTTTCTGGAAGCAGTTTGCGTGTTTTGACGGCGTAAAACCGCATTCTGTGCGTAGGGTTAATGCTAATGCTTTTAACAATCACCACACACATTCCATCTCTGGTCAAACAATCCTTCCAGCTTGTAGATTTGAATATTTCAGATACTCTTTCTATTTTTTCATCTTTAATGTAATCAAACTCGTTTTTGTCTCATCCCTTTTCTGGATTTTAAATCTTTAATACAATGCACTTTCCCTTTTAGACTAAATTTAAACATTGCACTCAAATCCTTCTTCCTCCTCACCATTGAAATTTTTAATCCCCCTCTGTAGAGATACAATCCTACTGATTCAACATTCTCTTATGTGTATTAAATATAGTGAGGAGTACCTTTTGATTTGTCTATCAGAAACAGATTTAGACTTGCCCAGTGCTTTCATTTGTTTATTTATTTCCTGTTTTCCCTGCCTAACCCTCCCCCCTTCCCTGATCCTTCCCAG
>JAABNX020000047.1:8135412-8149947 GCA_015163995.2 Mormyrus lacerda | reverse complement strand
ACCATCTCCCCCCCACAAGAAGAAGATCTGATATGACTAGCGTGCCCTATTTTGGATTTCCTCCTTTCTCTGGACCTCCAGTCTTGCTTATTACATGAATATATGATTATATGATTGATTAGTCAGCTATTGTTCTCTGGTTACGCATTTGTACTGACCTTAAGTATGTCATATTATTAACTCTAACGATCACAAACAGGATAACAGGATTCCCCCGCCAGCTCCTCATCCTCTCACACTCTTCACCGTTATGATAACCATCCCTCATAAATCCCAGCTTTCCCTTGTCAGCTACCAGATGCATCCTCTCGTCTCCATCATGACAATCCCTCAACTAGTGGTCGGTCAGCGTCCTCCACAGCACACTCCCTCTAGCACGAGTCCACAAGAACGACAACACACTCTGGCCCGAAGCTGCAAAATGAAAGGACGCTTTGTTGCCTGAGGCCTACAATGGAGCAGCGATCCCATAATGCAACCTCATCGGCGCAGCAAAGCATTGACCTCGCAATTCCCCCTCCCCAATTACCATGTAATGCTTCTTCCACGTTCCGCACGTCCCTCCCCAAATTACCCCCTTCTGCCTCGGGGTAATCCCATCCATCGAATTCATACCAAGAGGAGGGGGATCGTTGGTCTGCCGTCACACCATTGATCTCGTCGATGGGGACCTGGAGATCAGGGGGCTTCATCCACTCCAGGATGAGGGGTCTTCCACCGGAAGTGAGAGTGGATAAAGTGCTTCACCTGCCAACATGACTTTCCTGGCTTGTGAGGCTATAATAACTGAGCAACACTTAAGAAAATCTGCCGACAGAAACAATAATAAACCAAGAACCAAAGACTTAAACACACTGGATAGTCCCGGAATTACTGAAGCAAACTAACCGTCCCAGCTGTACCCCAACAGACCGTGCTCCCCGTGAATTTCAGACATCTCCGTATGGAGCACATCCTCCAGGTTCTGCACTTCTTGAGATGAGGCAGGAATGCAGGTACCTTCCCTACTACAGTGATAACGCCCTTTTTCCCCAGCCAATAGGAGGTTTAGTGCCATGTGATTTTGCAAAGCCAACTGTTTAACTGCACAGTTCACCTTCAACAGTTTTCTTGGTAACAGCTGTATGGTTGGCCACTTTATCCATGGCTGTCTGCAAGGCCGTGACCTTAGCCTGCAAATCGGAAACCCCCAAGGCGGTCATGAAGACATCAACCCACTGCTCAGTCCTACTAATAGTCTGCCTATCTCTGAGGTGAGCTCTCGCCGTCAAGGACATCCGAGTTTTGGGTACCATCCACACAGGAGGCCGAAGGTGGGGCAAACGGCAATACTGATCCCCTTCCAATGCAGACAGAGAGAACCATATACCCTCTACCTTTCCCCGATCGCCGCAGACAAATGCTGAGCAGGAACGGGCTGCCAGGGGAACAAGGCTGGAAATATTAACATTAGCCGCACAATGAGAAGGCCTAAGCGAAGGATGTGTGAGAGTTACTCATTGAATGCTCTGAAACACATAACCTTATTGGCAGGAACGACAGCCAGGACTGCCTCAGGTTGAATTTTATCCCCCAGTGGGGATTGACAGGATCCATGTGAATATGTGCAACTGTCAGGGCTCCAGTAGGATGGACTGCTCCATTTAGACAGGAAGGAAAGAGGGACCCTCAGACCCACACATCTGTTTAGGTTCAATCAGTGCTGCGTCTTAAGCTAACCTTTGCCAGTTTGTCGATTTTAGCTCTTGCGGCGCTACAAATCGGAGGCGGCAAAGACACCACCCTTGACCCCCCCACCTTTAAGGGTCGACAAATCGGCCGGCTGCGTGTACAGGACTCTCCAAACGCAATGAGGTCATGATAAGTAAATGGAATGCCACAGAAGGGGCATGCAACTGAAGTATGCGGCATATAAAGACAAACCCACCACTCAGAAACATTCAGTTCTACGGCATTTGCATCGCTGGGTCCGACCACCCTCTTCCCATGGGTATTAAGTGATGTGAACTGGCTGTCAGGGGAACACTGGGCCACGAACTGGCATCCCAGCATTAATATACCACTTCTCGGTATTAACAAATAGAATAAAAAACACTCGAGAGCGAGAGAAGAAAAAGCAAACCCCACTGTTTATAATTCATTCTAGGTGGGTTGCAGCAGCCCCACCGGGTGCATGCAGGTGTCGATACCATCTATCTTCGTGGCTTGGGGGGTTCTCTTCATAACTTGGTGGAATCCCCTCCATCTCGGTCATCGACCAAAACGACGACCCCATAATTCCTGCTACCCTATTGCCACATAATCTTTCCTATGTTGATGTCTATTGACTTTACATTCTGTAGCTTTATCTTGTATTGCTGACGGGGAACAATCCAAAACATTCAGTAATAGAATGATTTTGTCCCCGCAATTATATATTTCTCACGTATGGATAACACTTAATTTCTAAATCATTGTACCATTTGCAAAGAAAAAGCCGCAATGTAATAGCAACAACAATTAGTGTTGGAGTTATTCCCGAAGCTATACCTATAACAGCCACTAGGAGGCGCACCTGCCTACCTTCATTCCAACCTGTGCACATCGACAGTGGTAGAAGCTGCAGCAGAAGCCATATCTTTTGTTTTCTTTCAACAGTTTTCTGTTGAAGGAAAGTCAAAGCATTAACGCACCAACATACTAGTGTGGCACTAGTGCGTTTATAACGTGCCGTTATACGTATCTAGCATAATGATCACGAACGCCTTAGCATTTAGTATAAGAAGTTGGGAGGAGAGAATGAATGTGTTGGAAATGTGTGGGTTATATCTCTTAAGAGAACCACATCAATAGATAATTAATATGCAGTGGCATCATTTTACAGAATCGGATTAATATCGTCTAGACTACGACTTATTGGCTATCTAGGTAATTACACGAACTAATATGTGTGTGTGCATACGTTCTCTCTCATATATATATATATATATGTACGCACACAAACATACATACACTCTTGTTTTACAAAACTAGATGACTGACTACGCCACATTTTCTGTTTCTTGTGTCTTTAAGAGAACTCATTTAATGATGCGCCAGTTTAAAGACCATTCCTCTAAATATTGTATGCAGGTTGCGCACAGCTATCTTGGCGTCTCCACTCTGCGCATTTTAAGGCTAAAGGCCGCCTGCAGTCAGTGTTCAACAGGTTTCCGATGTTCTCTCCCAGTGCCACTTCCTTTGCTGGGCGGAGTGGCGACGGCGTGTTTTCCGTAAATGTTATGCTTTCACTGAGAATTTACTTACTAACATCCTCTGTATAAAAGTCAGGAGGAAACCCCCCCCCCCAGGTTTCTTTTGACAGTAATGGAAGGAACATTTCCTGTCTACAGAAAGGCAAATGTGTAATTTACACAAAACACATTACTTCAGCCCTTATATCAGTTATTGCTTATTTGTAGTTTCTGAAAACATAAAAAAAATACTTTTTCATTTGATCGCTGACGTTGACTGAAAGGTCGGCTGGTCCTTTGAATTGAAAATTCATGTCTATATAATACAACTTTAGCTGTGGTTAATATCACCATGTTAAACTGATTAATTTTCTTATCAGTTAAAAAACTGTAAGTTAAATTCTACGGAAACAAAGGGCGGACCGGTGGCCAGCGGCTCGGCAGAATAAACACCGTGTCCATCTTTATTATTTGCGCTTGGCTCCGCCTTCCTACCTGTAAATCTCCTCTTGCTATTTTTTGAGCAGATCTGACAGCCTGTATCAGTTGGCCATAGTGGGAAAGCCAGAAGGGAGTGAATGAAGAGGAGGCGAGCGAGAAAAGAGCGATCAGCGTGTTTTTCTTTTTCCCCCCCCAAATAAAAGCAGCACGCCGTTGTTTGATGTCGGCACACTCGCGGATCACGGAAAGCGCATGAAAAGCTTCACCCAGCTGAGATCCATATAACCGTGCTGACCAAGGTGGAGTTTCTGAAGGGGGAACTGAGCGGCGGTTTTGCGCGACGCTCCCCGCGCATCGGGAGACAGACGCGCCGCAGAAGCCCGAGTCCCCGGCGCCGCCGACTCCTTACAGCGCCCAGAAAGACGCTCTTCGCGGCTGCAGAATGAATAGATCTTTGACATGGATTTGCACCTGAAGGTTTGCAAGATGCCCGATCTGACTTAACAATAATAATAATAATAATAATAATAATAATAATAAATAAATCCAGCTGGTGTCGTTGAGGGTGAGTTTTCATGCGTTTTGCGGAGACTGACACAGACTCCCTACAGGGACTTTGCATTCAAGATCGTCTGTGCGTCGCAGACTTTAGGATTATCGATTTGCGTTGAGATAAAACTGGTTAAAATATTGGAAGGGAAAAGGATTTCTGAAGCAATATGGCTGATGAGTGGGTTAGGGGGCGCTGCCTGGAGCTCACCAACGATTCTCGGTGCTAGCGAGAACAGATGGCAACGCTTCCGAAGGAATCGGCAACAAGATAATGGGTAATAATATAAAACCGGACTCGTCCTCTTACGTCATTCCCTTCACGGCGGACGTGCCCTGTGACAGCAATGGCCAGCGTATGTGGTGGGCTTTCCTTGCTTCCTCCATGGTTACTTTCTTTGGGGGACTCTTCATCATTCTCCTCTGGAGAACCCTCAGATTTCTGTGGACTGTGTGCTGCCATTGCAACATCAAAAAACAGGTAAAATGTCACTTTTTCATCTCACCCCTTACTTTTGGAAATAATCCATGAGAGTTGGAAATATGTGTCCATCGATGTTGGATCTGTGGGACGAACCTTGTTCAATTGTGAAAAAACAACATACCCATCTAAAATAGATTATGTAGATCAGTTAAAGCCAACACGCACGCCACCCAGGCATTGATAATCATTATACTTAAATAATCCCACTTAATGTACATTACTAGCTTTGGTCATTGATGTTTGTAAATTTGAATGCGTTATTATATTGGCAATATTTTTTTAGTAATTTTGTACTATAGGTTTGGCCAGGGTTGTTTCTCGTGTTTTACATGAAAAACTGTGCATATTCAGATGAATTTGGGTTTAATTTGAGGTAAATCCCTCAACCTGTTGAAGATTACGTGTTACACCCCCCCAGAAGATGCCACGTTCTTTTCCCCCTCACGATGTGGCCTGTATCTTTGGACATTTTGTGCCACCTTTGATAAGTCTCTTTATATGTACAGATAGTAATAAATTTGACAACATTAGTATCACCGTATTTTAGTAATAAGTTATTTATAACTGCAGTGATTTTTAAAATATATTACTTTATATCCGTATATCTTTATATATAATGCCACGGGTAAATTTTAGTAACAATTTTATTCTTAATGAGATTTTAATTTTGATTTTTTTCAAAATAATATGCATCACTATTTATTCTGACAAGCTCATAACATTTGCCAGTAGACTTGAATAGCAACTTGATCGCACTGTGGAGTTTTATTGTCAAGCGGAACCAGACACCCAGTCTGTAGCGGGAATTAATTACAATGTCGGCATCAGACACTGTTTCCAGTTTTCACACAACCTTTTGACTATAAATATTGTTTCAACTTAGTTCGTGTTTCTGAAGAATATGGCGTGAAGTGTAAACTGGTGAAATTTCACGATCGCTGTTACCGAACTTGACTGCACATTGTTTCGTTTTCATTTGGATTTTCATTTCTTTATTTAAAACACATAATAAGTTTCCATTATCTTTTAATGGTCCCAGTTGTGCGACCTGTATGCTAACGAAATCATTCCTACTGAGCAGGACATGCTATGCAGCGGTGGCATTTCAAGGGAAATTTGCTACAGGCCAGTTGATTTGTTCCTAAAAGTTGATAAATGATGTTGTGATGTCATTGACTGATGACATCATTACATAATGACCATGAGGTGCGTCATTACGTAGAGTATTGACGTTTCCGTTGGCCATCGATTTAGAAATTAGAAATATGTTATTTGTTTGTTTGTTTATTATTACATATTGTAATATATTTGTAAAAGGAAAATCATCTGTAAAACTAATATAAACACATTTTTATGATCAGATATTTGTAAACAACACATTAGTAAACAATTATAAACTACACATTATTGAACAATTACATTTTATTTTCTTATTAAAATTAGTAAATTAGTAAAACTATACATTCTGAACAATTATAGTTTTAATCAGTGTATTGGTGGTTAAGATGCTACCTAATTGATCAACAGTTATAGACAATATAAGACAATCTAATAACAAGAAGTATCATATGTGCTATCTTATTGCAGCTAGTAAGTTAACTCAAATATGATGTGTGCACTAGTCACATTTCTGTGTTGCTTGGCTGGTTAGCTGCTCAATGGGTTTTCTGAAACAAAACTTAAATTGAAATCAAATTAGCTTTCAGAAGCACAAACATATTTAGAGAGAGAGAAACCTAAAAGAGTGCAGGTAACTGCTGATGAGTTTGTTCCAGAAAACAATGTTAAACAATAAATAACTTCATGGTGGAGTGACGTAAGCTAGCTTGCTAACAAGCGATTAGCTAGTTCGCAGTATTTCATAATAACAAGCATACTAACCAAGCAGACAGACCCAGTGCGTCACTGAGAGAAAAGGTTTTTTTTGCCATTTAGATGTAAAATACATGGATTTTAGTGATTGAGTTACTCATTAAAACTTGCAAAATGAACTTTGTTGCTATGTTTATTGCTAAGTTGGAAACACTGAGGCCAGGACAGGATCGGTGTCTTTGCCAGTTTCCATGGTGTTCCAGCAAACACAATTAGAAAGTGCATTACAGATGTGCCTCTTATTTCCATATGATTGCTATGTATCAGAACAATGATATAGCAATCAATCCCGCCTCTCTCAAATGTCATTGTCCATTTGGTTTAAGCTACAATGTACTTTAAGGTTATAGGAATGGTGTATGTGCAGCATTCAAAGTGTTCCAATGAGTCATTTATAGTATGTCTCTACATTTCATTTGCCTGTATAGAATAAAGCTGAACTAAATGTGAGCTCCTTTCTAATAATGTATAGGTTTATTTATAGATGGTGTTTTGATGTGATTTCAGTACAGTAATGTAGACTGAAGGTCCATCCATCCATCCATCCATCCATCCATCTTCTATTGTTTATTCAGGGCTGGGTTGCAGGGGCAGCAGCCTGAGCAGGGATGCCCAGACCCCTCTCTCCCCAGCCACCTCCTCCAGGGGAATATCAAGGTATTCCCAAGCAAGCTGAGAGAGAGTCTCTCCAGCAGGTCCTGGGTCTACCCAGAGTTTTTCCTCCAAGTTCCTAGAGATTCTAGAAGCACCTCCCCAGGGAGGCGTCCAGGAGGTATCCTAGATAGATGCCCAAACCACCTCAGCTGGCTCCTTTCCATGCGGAGGAGCAGCGGCTTTACTCTGAGCTCCTCCCGAATGTCTGAGGCTGAGCCCAGAAACTCATTTTTGCTGCCTGTACCCATAATCTCATTGTTTTGGTCACTACCCAAAGCTGGTGAGCGCAGGTGAGGGTAGGAAAGTAGATTGATGGGCAAATCGATAGCTTCACCTTCAGGCTCAGCTCTTTCTGTACCACGACACAATGGTACAAGGTCCACATACCTGCTGCACTGATCTGCCTGTTGATCTCCTCCTTCTTTCTTCCTTCGCTCATGAACAAGACCCCAAGATACTTAAACTCCTTTGCTTGAGGCAGTAACTCATCCCCAACCTGGAGGGGCAGTCCACCCTTTTCCGGTCGAGAATCACGACCTCAGACTTAGAGGTGCTGATCCGCATCCTGGTCACTTCACACTCAGTTGCAGATCACCCCAGCGCACACTGCAGGTCATGGCCCAGTAAAGCCAACAGGACCACATGATCTGCAAAAAGCAAAGTCACAATCTTCAGGTCATTGAACTGGATCCCCTCTGCCCCGTGATTGCACTTAAAAATTCTGCTTGTGGAGTCCAACACCCACTGGGAATGAGTCTGATTTGCTGCTGGCAATGCAAACTAAACACTTGCTTCATTTATGCAGTGCCCTAATGGGCCGTGACAACAAACCCTGCCCCCAAACTCCTGAAGCACCCCCCCATGGACACGGTCATATGTCTTTTCCCAGTCCACAAACTCCCAAATGCCCTCTAGTATCCTTGTGAGGGTGAAGAGCTGGTCTGGTGTTCCATGATCCTCCTGGATCCGAGGTTCGATCAATGGATAGACCCTCCGCTCCAGTAGCCCTGCATAGACATTGCCCCCTGAAGTTGGAGCACATCCTCTGGACCTCTTTCTTATAGACTGGGACCACCACCCCTGTCTGCCAATTCAAAGGCAGTATCCACAATCTCCACACAATGTTGAAGAGGCGTGCTAGCTAAGGTAGCCCAACAACATCAAGAGCTTTCAGGAACTCAGGGTGAATCTCATCCACCCCTGTAGCCTGACCAGAGACGAGTTTTTTTTTTTTACTAATTCAGTGACCTCAGCCCTAGTGGTGGGTCCTCCTCCAAGGCTTCTGACTTTACTTCCTCCAAGGAGGGCATGTCAGTGGGATTCAGGTCATTGAAGTACTCCTTCCTCCCCCTGACTATATCTCCATTTGAGGTCAACATTGCTCCATCCCTGCTGTAAACAGCAAGGCTAGAGCCTTGCACCTCTCCCCTGTGTCGCCTGACAGTTTGAGGCTGACGGAATGTCATTTTTCATGATGTCATCAAACTCCTCCCACAACCTAAATTTTTGCTGCCAAAGCTGCATTACGCTTAGCTTACTGATACCTCACAGCTGCTTCCGGAGTCCTGCAAGCTCACAGAGCTTGAAAAACCTTTTTTTAGTCTAACAACCTGAGAATGGTTTACACAAAAGTCCAGATCAGCCAGGCCGTTCCTCCCACTCACGCCGTTTCAGGTCTCGCTGTCGTTACCTACACGAGCGTTACAGTCCCTCAGTGGAACGATACTCCAAATTGGTGATGTATACGCAGAGACAATGGCCAGAGCCCATCCCCGGACTCCGAGTGGAAGGCAGGCGGCCCTCCAACGTGGCAGCTCAAGCTGGGGGATTATAAGTAAGACCCTAGCATCACCCACCAAGGGCAGCTTCAGAGTGGGATGGAGTTCAGCCCTTTCCAGAACCTGAGCCGTGCTTTGAGCTGAGCTTGACTATATCTAGGCAGCGTGTCTGTATCTCCTGCATCAGCTGAGGCCCCTTTCCCACCAAAGAGGTTACATTCCATGTCCCTGAAGCCGGATCTGGTAGCTGACGATGGGTCGGCCGAGGCTCCGGCCTTCAACTGCCACCCGATCTACGCGTCATCTGACCCCCGTGACCCCTCATGCAGGTGGTGGGCCCACCGCAGGGTGGACTTATGTAACATTTTTGGGCTCTGCCTGGCTGCGCTCCATGGGTAGAGACCCGACCACCAGGCCGTCACCTGCAAGCTCTTAATCTACGCAGTTCTTACTGTTTCTATTCTTAGGAGTCTTTTTGTATTGCATGTTGTCAGGCTTTTCACCAAGGAACAATTTCCTTGGGAGGTCCTACCGGGGGCAGTTGCACCCTACAGCACTCCTAGGGTACACACCAACCCCTCCACCCTGATAAGGTGGCTGACTGAAGTTGAATTCTTAAAAAAATTATGCACCACTGCCCATGAACTATGAAGTCTATGAAATACAAGGGAAACACAGAAGCAGTAGCTTATATGCATTTATCTAACAATTTCTGCTGATCCGCCTGCGGTCTTTGCTTGAAAAACTAAGTGCAAGATACACAAATCGCTTTTCTTCCCCATGGTCCTTACTATGAATCAGCTTATCCATTATGCATATGTATCTGCAGATGTTGTGATTAATAAAAAAATACATACCTTTGCAGCTAAATAGATATTTAGCGTATGTAGCATGTGCGTGAAGTAACTGGATGCAAATTAATTTGCTCGATCCAGTGAAGGACAACAGAAAATGCTATAAGACACAATATATTCATTAATTTATTATATTCCAAAAAAAAAAAAAACCCAGAAGAATAATTAATAATTTCTGGCTCTAACTGGCCAGAGGCTTCACAACTGTCTTTCAGGTAAAGGAAAGCTGGAAAAACAGCAGTGCTCGGCCCTTGAGGACCGTGATTTGAACAGCCCTGCTGTATGCAGTACGTCGTCCATTAGCCAGAGGTTGATAACGTCTTATAGCATTCTCTGTTGTCCTTCAGTGGATCGAGCAAATTAATTGCATCCAGTTATTTCCCTCCCTTTTATGGCATAGTACATGGGCAAGCTTGAAAAGACATTTCCGCCTATCCAGCTTGGTTTGTCACTTAGCCTTCAAGCTAAACGCTAAGACGTTATTAACACATGTTTATTGTATTTACACAATGCCTAGAAACGCAATTATGTCAGATCAATATGTAGCCATTGTATATTCCAATATGAATCTGTCACATAATCTTGTCACAGATACACTGATGATCTGCTGTTATTATCTGATCCACCTAAGGTTCGGCTTAATTTTCATTTTCAGTATTCCCTGGGTTTTCTTTCAAAAATATCGGAACCGGGGGGGTGGGTGGGGTGGAATAGGCTTATTTGCTGAATTCTTTAACTACATAGCGCATCAAGCAAGTTTGCTGGCTGACAGCATATTCACAAAATCCAATTATAGAAATTGGGATAAGTGAGTGGCATTTAACTAGGATTAAATGAGAGAACTAGATTCAGAGTGTTCAGCCAGTGTAAGTCATGCCCTGATGTTTTCTGATATTGCTGGGCTGTAGTCCAGAATAGCTAGACACAGCGTACACACCTTCAGATCAGCTGTTGTCCTCATGAACTGCATCCAGCAAAACATTTGCATGATATTCCCAGCTTAGTGTACATAAACCCGACTTCCTTAAATAAATCCAGTTCAGGGTCAAGACTTCATTTAGTTGTCATTCTATGGTCATGCCTGCACTTTGTCCAACACCGATATCTGTTTAACAAAAAAATGAGGATAATTTCTGTTGGTTGTGTGACATGTTCAGAAATCGTGTCACGCCAATCATGTCAGACAAAAAGCAAACTTAACATAGCTACAACACAGCATACTTTTACAACTGGCATATTGAACTCTTATGCCACTGTCTGCTTGACAGAAAGTGCATAAAGAATAGTTAACAGAATAGTTGAATTGTAAACAACAGTAAAAAAAAAACAAAAAACATTTGGTCGTGCCACTTTGATTTTAACCGTTTTTTAACTTTTTTTGTTTTGGGGCAGTGAGCTAGTCATGTTTCATGACACAGTTGTTTTTTCTCCGTAAAAGTTCAGTCTGCCATTGGTTGATTTTGCTCATGTGGCTGGAATTACAAACGACACCCACTTATGTGCTTTTGTCTGAGAAGAGTGTGTTCGTGACTAATTATAATTTTGCGATTTTTATCTAGTAGTGACTAATCAGGAATAGTTGAGCCTTGGTCTCAGTTCAATAGTACATCATTGCCAAGTCATTTACATATTGTCATGGTCTAAAGTTTTAAAGCCAATACTTAGGTTACGTAAATGCATTGCAAGAGCAATGCTTCCAT
The DNA here is from genome assembly GCA_015163995.2 of Mormyrus lacerda. Lineage (NCBI taxonomy): Eukaryota > Metazoa > Chordata > Actinopteri > Osteoglossiformes > Mormyridae > Mormyrus > Mormyrus lacerda. The sequence continues at coordinate 8,138,403 of JAABNX020000047.1, read as the reverse complement.
TTCATGTAGAAGCATATAGCTGGTAACACAGTCTGAGCTGAATGAGCCTCAGAAGTATCTTGTAGGTGTTGGCATAGGTATGGTGAATGTGTGAAGCGAGAAATGTAAGGGTGTGAGATTAATGGGAACTGCACTGCAGTCTTCATAGCTCAGGAAGTGATTAGCCGTTGTAATTACTCAGACCTACTTGCAGGTTGAGATATAACCTTGATGCATAGAGTCCAGCAATGTCTTCCATCAGCAAAAATTTGGTTTGAGGCTGAAGTTAGGACTGCCTGCGATTGGGAAGGTCATCGGTTCAAATCCCATGGTTGGAACAGCGATGTCATAATTGGGCCCTTGAGCAAAGTCCTTAACCTCCAGCTGCTCTTGGGACTGGCTGACCCGGCTGTGCATTGTTTTGGAGAACAGCGTCTGGTAAATAAATGAAATAATTAGTTGTAAAATAGAATGCAAACGATACGTGGGTCTTCATGAATGACTATATGATGAGGTAGACCTTGCAGAAGTGAAAGGTATTTATATTTGCACGTAAACTCAAATTTAGTGAACATTTTAATTCGATGTGTCGCTCTTGTATTGAAATTCAATGTCGATTTGCCCCAGTGATTCTGCTGACTTACCTGCGGATCGTGCCTCTGTAAGAGTGAAGGCATGTAGTGTCACGGAGAGTTGCTTCGTAATCAGGACCTTTCTGTGTAATGGTGCGGTCCTGGGAACAAATGCTGCTTCTTTTTTGCATCGGTACAGCTGGGAACTTGTGCATAAACGCATGGCGAACTCTTCTTAGTTTACGGTGCAAATGTTCAGAACTGCAGAGGGCTCACAGACTACCACCTCCTGCTCATATTTTACACACATTATACATTGCCAGTCCTCTCCTATATCAGTTGTACCTTCTATGAGACAGTTTATTAATTTAGATCAATACGAAGCCTGCCTGTCCAAAATAAAAAGAAAATACAGCACTGCACTCACGAAAAGAGAGAATTAAATGCATGTGAACATTTTTGTCTTGTGGGATGAAGAACCTGACCTTTGGTCGATAGTGGAGGGGTGTCCTGACAGAGGCGTTATTCCAGTGTGCAGTTGACTACATAGGCTGTGTAAAATGTCACGGTCATCTGCAGGTCCAGAGTCTATTGTAGGTTCCTGTTGATAATGTGGATATCAGCTCCATACATAGCCTTCGAGATCAGAACATTGCCCCAATTGTAATGCTCTGCTTAATATTCCAGGTATACATGTCTAGTTTTAGGTGCAACTCTTGCTTCTTTATGTTTCAGCCGCAACTTGCATGAGGATTTGTAATGGACTCATATTATATATTTTAACCGCAGAACATTTGGTTGGGAGGGGAAATAAAATTGGTATTTGGGGCCAAGTGCTGCTGCATTTTGTTAACTTTGGTTATAGTTAAATTCACTGTCTGCTGTTCTAACAAAGACCATTTTGTTTTAGAGGTACATCCCGTGTTGGTGTCTGTAGATGGCAACGCTTTACATTAACTGTACCAACATAATGCCTTCATAATGCATTCATAGAATGTACATTGCACCTTCATAATGCATTCATAGAACATTTATAAGCAACATGTAAGTACAGCTTAACATGCTAACATACCTTAAAAGCTTTCATATGCATTAATAACAGATATTATATTATAATAAACCTTAGACTCGTATAACCATGCAATGTTTGTTATTAATGTATATGGAAGCTTTTACGGTATGTTAGCATGTTAAGATATACTTACATATGCAGGGGTGCCAACTCATGCATCTGGTGTGACACTCGCACTTTCTGAGTCTCACGCTCATGCAAGAAATCTTATGGCAAGTCTATATTATTCCATTATAAGCCTAAAATTAGCTACATTAAAAGCGTTGGGGTAGTTTACAAATTTTAAAGACAAGGTAATAACACTGTTACATAAATAAAATTGTGTGTGCAGATTTGCCTGGAACTGAGAATCTCACGCCAGCCAGCTGACCCAAGTTGGCAACACTGATGCTGCTTATGAACATTCTATGAATGCATTATGAATGCATTACGAAGGTGCAGTTAACGTCAAGCGTCACCCTGTAGATTGGATATCAGTGGATGGGCTGCGGTGCAGAGCGGGTTGAGTGATAAGAGTTTCATTCTTCCAGCAGGGCTCCCTTCCTGTTTTGGCTGTGGAGGCTAATAGGATTTGAAGGTGCATGCATGCATGGAATCAAAGATATGATCGAGCCGGGGTCGCGGATCTGCTGCATCGCTCGGGGGGGGTGCTGTCTCAACGAATGACTTTATTTGCAAAAAGAACAAAGATGTGAATCTGTGAAAAGGACAAGTGGATGTAATAAAGAAAGATTCCAGGCCTTGTGTGATTTTAATGCTTTAAGAATTTAAGAACTGTGATAATGCTTTTCTTATTAATCGCTTTTTTTTTTAAAGCTTGAGTAAGGCAGTTGTTAAATGGATTTTTTTAATGAGTGAGTTAATAGGTGGGGCATATGCACGGTGGACGGCCTCGGTACAGTGATACATAATAAAAACTGCTCCGCTTTGCGCAGCCCAAGAAGAAAACAATGGCTTGCCTTCCTGCTGCGTCTCTCTCCACCGGTTGCTCCCAGACCTTCAAGGATCTTTCAGAGTCACCCAGTCTGCTGTGAGGTGACACCAACACCACCCCCCCGATCAGGATTAATATTTAAACGATCTTCAGCTTCCTCATCTTTTCCCATTTTAGGAACTTATGTGCCACCGTTATCCAGAAATGGGAATACACGGAGACAGACGCAGGGTAATGGATCTCTTTGACCCTTGACTCCTCTGTGACATGGGGTCAAAGCTCAGAGATGGTTCTGACCCCAGGAGAAATTAGCTGCGCATTCTCAGATGGCATCATTCACACTGATTTGGTTTTATGTTTCCATCTTAAGAATTACTAAATATATCAACACTTTAATAAGCCAGTTTTTATTTGTATTATAAGTTTAATAAAGG
>JAABNX020000047.1:8112564-8123359 GCA_015163995.2 Mormyrus lacerda | reverse complement strand
CCAATATCTAACCTCTTTTTGACTATTCATAAAATAAAATATTCAAATTAATTTGTATAGTGCTTTGCAATATGGAGGGGGGGACATCCATGCTTTTATAATTACACCACAAATGTGTTTTTCCTGACACGGTTTTATGGATATAGGCAGGATTTGTCTGTACATTCAAAAGTATTTGCAAAGGTTTTGGCGGATTATTCGTAGGGTGGATTTGGAGTAAGCATGTTAAACTGTGTGTATAGGTACCTTACGATGGTATTTCATACTTAGATACTTCATGCTCAGCTTTGGTTGCTTACTGCAGGTAAAGAATTTTAATTTAATTCACTTTTTTCTTTTTTATTTCTTTTTTATGGGCCAGTGTGCTGTGCAGGATGCACCATGCCCTCTTGTTGAGTGATTCATGCGATAAGCCGTAGATGAACGCATCCATAACTGCGTGTGCAATTCAGACGGATGCACTTGATGATGATGGTGATGATGATGATATATAGGGTGTGTGACTTCCTAGTTTGGAAGTTGATTATTTACACTCTCATAATAAATCCTGGAAAAAAATCTGCCTAAGAAGAGAAATAATTAGTGTTTTTAAGTTAATAACAACGCTATATTAATTACCGTGATAAATAACAATTTAAAGCCCTGAATTAAATAGAAGGAGCGTCTCTGAAAGCTATTAATCTCAGAGATTCACCATTCTTTAAATTAAAAATTAAAATGGAAAATGTGTTCAGACTTCATTTTTAGGCCTGGTGATTACTATCGGACAGCAGTGGGGAGCCAATTACCTGTTGCTCTGGTCTGTCCCTGTAACTCCGTTTGTCTCTGTCCTTGTTAAGATAATGAGGGCCAGTCTGCTCAGGTGGGGCCATGGTTTTGCTCAGTGTGTCTGACACTTCTAGCTGCTGCATGCCTATGCGTTTTCCCTTGTTGTGAAATCGGTAGCTGAAGCTATAATGTAAAACAAGATGTCCGTGTATTTGGCACCATAACTAATCTTGGGAGTGCCAAATTTTAATTCTGTGAATTAGATATCCCACCTCTCCCTGAAATTCGGAAGTCTTTGGGAAATATACAGCTGCAAATTTTAAAACCAGCACCCTCCACCTCGACAAATTTCTATCTCCCAGAAGTCAGCATGGCTAAGATGGGGTGTCTGGTGTGGTCAGAACTCTGTGAGGACCATTCTCTAAAACAGGGGTATCAAACTCCAGTCCTGGGGGGGCGGAGCCCTGCACAGTTTTTGGTTTCCCCTCATTTAACACACCTGATCAGTTCCTTGTGCTAATTACCACACAGCTCTTGAGCTGAATCATTTGTGGTGGAATGTGTTCTAAGATACAAGTGTGAACTAAGATACACAGGACTCTGGCTCCCCAGGACTGGAGCTTGAGACCCCTGCTCTAAAAGGAGTACAGGTTCTCCAACATGCCAGCCATGCCCCGTACGCAGCTATTAGCAGATGGCACTTTGAAGCTGAGACAAATATTTTATGATGGCTCAAAAAATATGGTTTATTGAGGCAACATAAATCCCGTACACAAGGGCGCCATAAAGGGGGCGGAGTTACAATGATTCCAAGGGCCCCTGAGTGACAGTTTGGAGCATAATTGGATTGGTCTGGGTCGGGGGCTGAGTGATAGGCTTTCATAAGGCCCAAAATCTCTAGCGGCAGCCTTGCCTGTAATTAATACTGTATGGTTACTTATATCCATCGAGAGCTCCTGTATCTGCAAGATACAGGAAATAAATGACCTATACAGGAAAGCATTGAAATGTAAATGGAGGGGGGGGGTTAACGGTTAACGAATATTCTGTTAACCTGTGAAACGTTTTCATTGTGATGAATGTGATTATTACAAAACAGTTAAATCTCCATCCATCCATCTGGTGCACACGGTTAAATCTCATTTTGAGAAATACCATACTTATTATAAAATTTAACTTTGTTTTACTAGACCTGAACTATGTCTATTTCATAATATTACGAATATTGATTTTCCACAATGACAGCATTGGCTTCTGCCTGCCACTGAATTTACCGGGATTTTGACTGTAGTATCAGGGTCAAGCAGATGAGAACAAGAGCGGCTCGGCGCTGGTTTTCCAGTCACCCCGCCTGACTGCCATGCTGCGTTAGCGCTGCGTGTCACGCTCAGCGGAGGAATGAGGTGCGCTTGTGCCGACTCTGGACCCGTGCCCGGCGAGAAGCTGCCCACAGATGGGCTTGACGGAGACGCCGCGTTCGTGACAGCACGGCCAAGTGCCGCTACATGCCATCTCGCCTAAGGGACGCCCTTCACGTTTGCCTCGCACCCGCGGCACCGCTCGATGTGTCACGGCGCAGCCAGCATGTTACACTGAGCGCCTACTTTAATATTTTCAGACGAATAACAGGGTTGCCAACTCTCACGCATCTGGCACTCATGCTTTCACGCAAGAAATCCTACGGCAAATCTATAGTATTGCATTGTAAACCTAAAATTAGCTGCATCAAAACCATTGCGGTAGTTTGCAAACCCAACAGACTATTTACATAAAACTGTTACATACATGTAAACACGTATGCAGACTTGTCTCAAATTGAAAATCTCACGCCAGCCACATACATATTACATATAACCCTGCAATACATATTTCGTCACATGCCAGAATATCCTGTTGATAGTTCAGATTTATGATAGCTAAGATTCAAAATAATTATCTATTCTGTTTTCCTGTGTTTGACATTTGGTGCACGCAGTACTTCACCATTCTTCTAATATGACCTCGTACATGCAGAGCGGGGATACGCAGCAGAAGGTAAACAAAGGAGTGCGGTAAGCGGTGTCTCCCCGCAGCGCAGTTACGTATCTGACCTCCCTGGTGTTTGCCGACGTAATAATTAAAGGGATCGCGCGACGTTTTAAGGCGCCCATCTGAATCATCCGAGACTGATTCATGGGTGCGGTAACGAAATCTGACACGGGCTTTTCCTGAAAGGAATGGAAATCGGCCGTACCCTAATGGTGCACATTTGTCAGGCCCTGTCCTTGAATGACTATTAATGACTTAAAATGGGATCCTTCATTTGAGGGCTTTTTATAAGGGAGGGAAACCTCCTGACGTCACCTGGTATCTAAGGAACACAAGGCAGCGACTTTGCTGTATTCTTGCCAGTCACCTTCAGACTGTCAGATGCTACGGTTTATCGACTTTGTTATTAAATAAGAATCACCAAAAAATGGAAATCACATATTCAAGGAATGGGCATATGGCTGTATTTTTAAAAACCCAGGTCTGCGTTTGTAATATTTTATGCTGAATAAATTGTTTATAAAACCCTTGACCCATAAGATTTACTGAGCATTTAACAAATGTTGAAATGGATCAGGAGGTAGACGGCTTAATTATGGCTGTTGCGTACTATAGTGTCTCCGTGGTGTCTGTCCGCCAGGGTGACAGGTGGCTCTTCTCAGCTTTACACATTAACTAGCGTGTCTCCTTGAATGCTACAGACCTTCCCTTTGATATATGTGATATAATCGTTACATGACCTTAATACCAGCAGGTGCAGCATCAGAACATGTGACATTACTTTGGGAGTATATTTACAGTTCACACGCACACACACGTGTCATTTAAATTTCGCAATGTTGAATTTAACTTAGCAAACCAGCTTTTATATATTATGCTATAGGTAGTTCACCATAAATCACTGTTGTTGTGCCCACAATATTATGAATGAAGTTTGACCGCATAGAAACCCCGAAGTCTCTTCTACTGTAGTCCTTCTGCATGTTTTACAGTGCCTATGGTTTTACTACAAAAGCATTCTCATGCGAAATGTAAAGATCAACGAGTTTTAAAACGATGGCTCGTTGATAACTCATTGTCTATTGTGAACCGCTGGGCTTTCTTCTAAAACTGTGCTTGGTCTTGAATCTGTCGGATGACGTCCGCCCTGTTCCCCATGCACAAATCGTCTAATCCTTTTCAGACTAGCAGCCCTCAAAATAGTTCGGTGGTGAAGAAACTGAAGCTTAACGTGATTTTTCAAATGACCTTTCGATGACATTGACTGCCTGGCACACAGCAGTGACACCTTTAATATGTCTGAAACCAGCTCATAGCTGTCAGTTTTCAGGGGACGTCTGAGTGTGGAGATGACGATGCAGTGCACTGTCTTTGATCTCTTCATATCTGATTATTAGTATTTTTGTCGGTAAATCCCGAGAAATTCCTACGTCAGCTGTGCAGAGAGCTATCTGCTATTCCAGTCCCTCTTTTTTTTTTACAATCTCTGATTAAGATCAGGTTTCTTACTGGGGAACCAAAACTGAACCGCTACAGCTAATCTTATAATCCGAGCGCACCTTTTTATGGAGTTCTCCGTATGGGCTAATGTTTATTTTGATGAATACCTTCAAGTAGTCCAGTGGTTAAGTTAGCAGCTTTGTGAACAACTGGCGGACTCTAAACAAAAACATTCAGTTGTAAACGAAACTGGAAATTGGAATTCTAAGCACTGCATATGTACCACTTCCTCTAAGGGATGTTTCTCGTATTAATGTCTCCAGTAAATAAATCCTCATTCTTTGCGCTGTTGTTTGGCCAGACAAAAAAAAAGCATTTATCAATGCTAGTGGAAGTAGTGAAACAAAATTGATGAAAGTATTTATTTAAGAACCGAATAACGTTTTGCTTATCGTATTGCCTGTTATAGTGCTATATGATTACTTTTCATATTGCTTTTCTATGCGTTATGTAAATGTGAACCACCTTTGCAGTTGCAGAAACAATCACATTGCAGAATGTTCTTATTCTGTATAGAGAGCCTTACTAGTCACTTCTCTGTGTCTTAAAAGTTCCGAAACGACGCTCATAACGATAATCAGGTTTCCTCAGTCTTATGGTGATTGTACTCAAGGTGACCGTATGAAATGTCGTCTATCGACAGGAGTGTATGTTGTTGTTTTAATAAACAAATAGATAAAACAATGTGACTTACAGTGGAAAAACTGAGGTGGCCTGTATGTACAGTAGTGTTACCAGACTAGGTTCTTGTCTCCCAGGCAGCGATTAAAAAAAGATGCAATAGACAAGTCAAAAGCAGCAGCTGCAGTAAAGCCAACTACTCCTTACTCATCCGAGTCACGCTGGTTTCTCCGTGTCATTCATTGTTATAGGTTTTTCCTATTGGCACTTTAATAATGATTGTGTGGAACAGCGCAGCCATTACTCTATATAGATCGACGGTTTGTTCATTATGTCCAGTTTACATATAATCCCACGTGTATCATTTAACCGTTCATCTGTTTGTCTATACCTCCCACTGAAGGCCATGTTGTAAAACACTGATGCTAAAATTATTTTAAAATTAGCTTTGTCATTAAGTGGCCTGGACTGATGCTGATTTATAGTGTGTGCTGCAGAAAAAACGTGTACATGCAGGACAGTTTATGTAATGTATATTTGAATGGTTTGAATTAGAGAATTATGAAAATCACAAAATGTTAAGTGATAAATCTTATTAGTGTTAAGCGTAGCAGGTAATCTACGTACTCTGTCCTGAGTATAATGAGAATAATGAAGGCAGTTTCTTTTTTACAAAGTGTGTCTATCTGTAGTGAGTGTAAAACTTTTAAGGAAAGCCCCACAAAGTATGTCCAAAAAATAATGTAGTGTATTTTTATGTATAACTTTATAGGTCAAGTTGTGGCACAGGCAGAAGAATTTCGATTTTGAACTACAACAAAATCAACCCTCCACAAAAGAGGGGAAGGGGGGGGGGCTTTCTGGAAAACATCGGATTTAAGGCCAGTATGGTGAAAACGGACATGGTTTCTGACTGCACAAATCCCTGTGTCACCATAATGGCCCCAAGAGTAGAGAGTGCCACTATCATCACCCCCTGCCCCCCCCGAGATTCATGACTGTTACTTTGTCTTCTTCGCGCTTGGATTGTAATACGGGACGTATCTGCCAAACGCCTGTGTTGAAACCTCAATCCAGCTTTGACATCACTGGTGCAGAAATAGCCGCCAGAGAATTCCGTGGCATGCCCCGTCCGCTCCGTTTGCCGCAGGAGAACACACTCCGTGGTGAGCTCCGCAATGGGCTGCAATTTATTCTTGTTTACATTGTCCTCTCGGATCTGTTCAGTCATCCGTTTCAGTCTCAACAAAAAACTCATGCGGTGTTTTTCTGCATCTACTTCTTACCTAAGGCAGGATTACATAGATCCCCTTTCCCTCCAAAATGTATTTTTTTTATTACTGTTTTTCATCACGGCTGATTTTTAATAATACCAGCAGGTGCAGCCACTCTGAATTCACCGATAATGTTTAAAGGGGTAGAAATGTCTGTGCTGTGCAATGTTTCTATCTGTGTGAAATAGCTTAATTAGGGTCGCGTCTCTTTTTTAAAGGGAGGCTTTTGCATAATCCTGAGCAGGAAGTATAATTTAGCCAGGCAGAATAGGTCAGCCATTCAGGTGATCTTTTTCAGCTGGTTTATCGCGGTGAAGATAGCAGTTGCCGCAGGCTGTATGAAACGCTCAAGGATTCTGCCTCCACATCCTCCTGGGGGGGTTTCTCAATAGCCTCAGCTCGAGTGGGAGTTTCTGTTTGTTCATTTCACCTTAGGTTGGCCCTCCGGGTCTTCTGGCCGATTTTTCCAAGTTGAATACCGACTTCCCTAAAGCACCCTTCATATGACGTTTCGAGAAGCTCTGAGCGTTCCCCTCAAAGGCCATTTTGGGCTTCCTTTGTAAGTGTGGTCAGCCAGCGTGCTGATAAAATTTCTAACCTGCAGTTAGTCCATAATAGCACTCATCTTATCGCAAAGTGGGATAGGCCAGGGCTGCAGAAAGAGCCATTTCCTGACTCTCAGACAGGTGCGGCCCTCTTCCCTGCACTAGCAGCGAGGATGTCCTGGTTGACCTCTTAATGACCCTTGTCTTCATTTTGCCCTGAGGTGCTCCACTAAGGACAGGTGCCGCCATCTCTGATTTAGCGGTGCAGATTATCTTCTGAACGATGTCATAGTCTGAAGAGACAAAGGTGTGACATCATCAGCAGAAAACAAAGATGTGACATATACATTAAAAATTTGATATCCTCTGTGCATCTCTCCTTTATGTCCCGTCTCCACTCAAACAGGAAAACAGAAGATTCATCCTTGCACATCTCACCCTGAATGACTCAGACTCTAATGAGAATATGGCCTCAGCTCCTCGTTTTAAATAAAGATGGCAGAAGCGATATCATCTGTTGAAAAGAGGAAAAAAAAACTGAGACTACCCAGTGTGTGGTTGAGGGTCTTTGCTATAGCTGCAAAAGGAAAACACAATAGATTAGCAAATCCCCGTGACTCCAAGAAACAGCCTTCCCATTTTCAGCGTCCCCGGCAGAATCTGCACTGTTCTATCTGACTTTCATGTTGACAGAAAGATGAAACCCTCCCACCTTTTTTTGCGTAGGTATTCCCGAAGGGTGTGATGTCCTTTGAGAATAGCTCTGTGGTTTCCGTAACGTGGGGAACATGGACAGAATTACGAACACCAAACTTTAAAACTGAACCTGAATAAATCATGGAAAATCAGAGCGATTCTTCACACTTGTTATTTTTAGTAGTTTTTCTTCATTAACTGTAACTGATATGACAGTTTTAAATGCACAATTTACATATTTTATTCTTCTGTGATATATGTATGTGGTTTTAAAACTACAAAATTACAAAACCACAATATTTCAAAATCTTCAAAATCTAAATATCAAGGAAAAATGAAAAGGCTACAGTTTCAGGTCCCCTGTTTTTTTTTTTTTTTTAAATAAAAGGCTGCTACCTGTAACCTGGAGGTACCGTACACAGCAGGAGGTACCGTATACTGCAGGAGGTACTATATACTACAGGAGGTACCATACACAGTAGGAGGTACCGTACATTGCAGGAGGTACCGTACACTGCAGGAGGTACTGTACATTGCAGGAGGTACCGTACACTGCAGGAGGTACCGTACACTGCAGGAGGTACCATACATTGCAGGAGGTACCGTATACTGCAGGAAAATATTTTGAGGTCTTGCATACACGGGACTGCAGTAGCAGAATATCTCAAGCCACTGGGAGGCCTGTGACACTGGTGACTATGGTGGATTTTTCACAGAAGTGCCACCATTTCTTTGATGATCTACTCAGCACTCTCCAAATTTTGCAGCTGATTCGGATATGATCTGATACATCCACATGGAATGTCACAAACTTTTAGCTTAGCCGAGGTTTTTCCTCGTATCACAGCATCCAGAGAAAAGTTCAGTCACCTATTGATTTGTAATATTTATTCATACAATGCTCTAATTTAATTAGAAGGGGTCTGCAGTTCTCTGTGACAGTCATTTCTGTTTTTATTGTTATCTGGGATCTCACTTTGTATTGCATGCCAACATCATGAGTGTGTACAAGTGCTCTTGCTTTGCCTGCAGTGGATGTTTTTACAGTAGGTTGTTTTTTTTTCTGTCTCTCTCCGTTACCATGCCTTCCGTGTTTGAGACTATTTTCACTCACGGCTGCGTTATGTGGGATCTGCTCAAGATTTATTTTCAAGCTGACCAGAAGCATATGCGACATTGTTATGTGCCAGAAGGTCTTTGAAGCCAGATATCCAATAAGAATGTAATAAAATCTTTCTGTACATGCTGCATTGGATAATGTAGGTAAACAACCATGTCTAACACAAAAAGGCTTAGAGGAGAGGCGGTGGAGATGCTGGAAGTGTGAGACCATCCTGGGTGATGTCTTGAGTCATGTGGTTTTAGTGTATGGTATAAACAATGTATTTTGCACTCTCTGGCTTGAGAAAAAAAATAGCTGGCAATCATTCTTAAATAATGAAAGATCATCTTTACTTCTTGAGCGAATAATACTTGCTGCATTAAGCCATTTTTATTGAAGAATGATTTTGCTCATCCGAGTTTGTGTAAAGTTTCTTGCTGCAGTGCCGACTGATAGGAGGTTGTCTGATAGAACTTTTTTTCTGAAAGTTTATGTAACTTGAAGGTAGCTTCTTTCCAGCACAGCAGAATGTTCTGAAACAGGCACTTTCTTTGAGTGCTGAATTCATGGTATTTCAAGAAGGGCAAAAATGGCTTTTGTCAGTACAGCTATTATATTTAAAGTAGTGAACTGTAAATATTAATGCAGTTAAATTGAATTCCATTTTTATTTGACAATATTTTCATTCCAGTGCTTGAATTTGCATAGTGCATTATTTCTTTCTTATGGTTGAATTTGTTACATTGTGATTAAGACTCGCCAATTGCATGTGCAAAAATGCCGGCTCCCATTTCTTCATTTTCGTCAGTAATCAACATGCAGTCTCCCAGCTACAGAAGCTACATAAATAATTAGTCAGATGACTGGTCTGTCATTTTTTTTAAGGTAGCCTGTGGTGTATCATCAAAATGTATTTCCATGACAAATAAAGCTCCCCTCTGTCATAGACCTGACAGAGGGGAGGTTAGTAACGGGTGGGCGGCTGTATTTGGTTGTCACCCTTATTCCCTGAGCTATGAGTCATGTGCTTCCCAGCTGACGGCCTACACATGGATGGCAGAAGATTCACTGGTGCACAAGGAAGTCTCAGGCATGGAGATATTAGCGGAAATGTATTTCACAAACAGGTTCTGTGATCACTCCCGACTTCTCTGTATTTGTGTTTTGTTTTGGGGGGGCGGGTCTGAATGCGTGACTCACCGTATTAGAATATATGAGTCAGATCTAACATGATGGGCTACTGTACAGTAAAAGAGACTCGCTTTCGAAAGTTACTCTCTGGCATGATCTGTGACACTCTGCTCTCCTCCATTGCAGGATGCCCAGAAAGTTAATACTTCTTCAGATAATCACAGTCAGGGGATCAACAAGAGCATTGACGAGAAGGAGCAGGACGCCAGTGAAGTAGGCTGGATGACCTCTGTCAAGGACTGGGCCGGGGTCATGATCTCAGCACAAACCTTAACTGGTAGAGTCTTGGTGAGTACCTGTTACATGGTTCCCTTTATATGGTTCCCCTGTAAGTCCCTATAGATGTTTCCCTGAAGTGCAGTGCCCTTTAGATGACTCAGTCATGGTACCCTACAGATTGGTTCCCTTGCAGTGCACTTTGCCACCACACTAAATACTGTACTTTTGGTGCTTTCCCTTTTCCATTGACTTTCAGTCGAGTACCAGTACCAAGTTCCAGTACCAAAAGTGCCAAACCAGCTGGGGTACTTCTTCGGTACTTTAGTACTTTGGGATGGGACTTGAAGTGCTTTCTTTGTCAGCTGGTTATGTAAATGCCTCTGAAACACAACACAAACGGCACCTTGAACAGTTATGGACTCAGAAAACGACGACAAAATGAAGTAAAAAGCATTAATTGTGATCTGCTTTGAAAAGATACAACAAAAAGATCAGATCGAAGAGCCGGTGTGTATGCAGGTTTTTTGGATGACCTTTAGGTGAGCTCTCAAACCCAGTCCTCTAATTAGTATCTAAGTAGGGAGCTGCAGCAAAACCCTGCATACGGCCCTTTGCAGATAAGATTGCCCAGCCCTGCTTTAGATGGTACTTCTGCATAACCCTTTAGATGGTTCCCCTGCAGTTCTCCTCAGATAGTTCTTCTGCAGTGCCCTTTAAATTGTTCCCCTGCATCACCCTTTGGATGGTTTCCCTGCAGTGTTCTTTATATGATTTCTCTGCAGTGTCCTTTAGATGGTTCCTCTGCAGTGTCCTTTAGATGGTTCCCCTGCAGTACTCTTTAGATGGTTCCC
>JAABNX020000047.1:8056304-8088802 GCA_015163995.2 Mormyrus lacerda | reverse complement strand
TCCCTCCTTGTTTGTCTTTCTGTCTGTATGCCTGCCTCCCTCCTTGTCTGTCTGTCTGCCTCCCTGTCTGTCTGTATGCCTGCCTCCCTCCTTGTTTGTCTTTCTGTCTGTATGCCTGCCTCCGTCCTTGTCTGTCTGTCTGCCTGCCTCCCTCTCTCCCTGTCTGTTTGTCTGTCTGCCTCCCTATTTGTCTGTATGCCTGCCTCCCTCCTTGTCTGTCTTTCTTTCTGTATGCCTGCTTCCCTCCCTCCCTGTCTGCTTGCTTTCCTCCCTCCCTGTCTGTCTGCCTCCCTGTCCGTCTGTATGCCTGCCTCCCTCCTTGTTTGTCTTTCTGTCTGTATGCCTGCCTCCCTCCTTGTCTGTCTGTCTGCCTCCCTGTCTGTCTGCCTGCCTGCCTCTTTCCCTGTCTGTCTGTCTATCTGCCTGCCTCCCTCCTTGTCTGTCTTTTTGTCTGTCTGCCTGCCTCCCTCCCTGTCTGTCTGTCTGCCTGCCTGTCTCCCTACCTGTCTGTCTGATTGGTTATCTGTGTTTGTCAGTATCTGACGTCCTAGTTTTCTTGGTTGTGAAAGGAGAAGCATCAGGAATAAATGGGGGTTAAAAAACGTTCTTTTATGGAGAGAGGTTATAGTAGTCTCAGATAAACACATTAAGATAAATGAATTTGTTATTTTGGTTACATTTAAGTGGTGACATCATTTTTCAATTTCGGTACTCCCTTTTATTACATAAAAATAATGCTGTGTGAGGGTAAATGTAAGCAAGAGGAGAGACCATGACATTAACCATTGAATGTTTTCAAGATGATTGTGACCCTAGTTTATAATGATCGTGGCAGTGTGGGAAGACTGAAATACATTATTTGTATGCTTAGCTCTGAGGCACTTACGATACACTCTGTCCATTTGGAATGTATTTGAAATGTTTTACAAGAATAATGAAAAGCTGAAGGACAGCACTGCTGAAGGGCACTCGTCTTTGTAACTCATATATTTCTTAAAATAAAATGCACAACGCATCTTTCGATTCAGATAGCTTCCAATTTTGTCGAGGTTCCAAGGATGTGCAATTCCCAGATTCTTCAGTGCAGCGGTGCACCGCCATTAGCTACCTCCACAGGCTTGTCAGTCAGATCTTAACTTTTATTGATTTAGTGCAATTCAAAGCTTCTGGAAATGCTACTAGACAGGCCAAGAAAATACGGTCACACCAGCTTCAGTGCTTCATGTAGTTTTTCCTGTTTCTTTGCTCTGACCTTGAGAATGACAGTAAAATTAAACATCTCTGTCTGAATCAAAATCGGCGCTGCCAAGCTGTGGCAAAGATCAATATTGCAGTGTTGTCTTAGTTATACTTAAGTGTGGAGGAATATAAATTGTTTTGGGGTGAAGGATAGAAATATACAGCAATTGCACTATTCAGTCTATTGGAAGTCACAAAGACGCAAATGCGGTCGCTTTATACATTCAAGTAGTAGCACTGGGATGTTCTAGGAATTTCTTGTATTAATACTTAAAACTAACAGTATGTTTTGGGGGATGTACTGGACAGAGGTTGTGAAGTCTCTCCCCCCCCCATGTTTTTATCAAGTTTTCTTTCTTTCTTTTTGATGTGCGCGTGAATGGTTGTTTATTAATTAGTGTAATATAACTTAATTTCCTGTTGCAGAATTAAGAAGAAAAAGGTAGACCACATAATTTATATAGTTTTTAGGATGTCATAAATCAGAACCAGTTCATAAAAGCCACAATCTGTAGAGTATTGTTTTGTGAACAACAATTCATTCGACATGTTTGAAAACACTGATTGGATTGTTGAATTTCCTGGTTATTACGAAATGTATTGCTGTGGAAATTTGAAGAAAGATGAGCAAGAGGCTTCCTTTCTTTGCATTTATTTATTTATTGCAATAAATGGAGAAGTGCTTCGCAAAAAAAAAAAAAAAACAGGAATAAATCAAAGAAGCTCTTCAGCATGTTCCAGGGATGTGTGAGCCTTACAGTACATAGTTACTGGGGTGTATCGCCTATATAGCTCATGCCTGATCGGGTGTAAAAGTTACGCCTATGATGAGATTGTTGGAATACGTCGTGAACTGAGTAAGATAAAAAGAGAAAAAGATAATAACTCTTAACACAGGAATCTCCACATTATATGTGTCCTTGAAACGCACAAGAGTTTCAGCGAGTTTCGGGGTGGGGGATCTGGTTTTATAAAGACGTGTGGGTCTGTGAGGGTCATTTTCAGTTCAGGGCACGTTTTGAACACTTTGACTGTGATGGTTTTAAACTTTTAAACAAATTTCTATGAGTTATCTCCATCCATTCCTTCAGGGTATGATGGCTTCCACCCAGACTCAAGGCCCTCAGGCTCTCTGTGTCTCCGGGCTCCACCTGAGCTACTAATACATTCTGGAGTGCGAACACCCTAAGCGTCATTTGGTGCAATACTGAAACAATGCATGCCATGCAACAGCATAAAAGTATCTATCACTATTAACACGTGTAACAATTGGAGACATGACGGGCACTGAAGCCCACCTAGGACCTGACAGGGTTCCAGGGTCTTGCGCTCTCCAGTATTTTTTCTGTCCTTTTTTTCTCTGGTGGCTGTTCAGGCTGCTGCAGAAGTTTGTTTGGGTTCTCATCGGCAGTGGGATGTGTGGATCCAGGAGTCTCTTTCTCCAATCTTTACTGCAGTCTGCGTGGTGAGCACGATCTGGTATGGTCTCCGGCGGGAGTTCCTCCCGGTTCTCTTCAGGTCTTTCACCACGGTAGAGTCCAATGGTTGGAGGGTGTGATAAAACGCTCCTCACATGAGCAGAGTTTGATGTTTGTGTGTAGGTGGGCGTCTTGCTTATCTTGTGTGTCATCGCACATATCTGATGCACATGTGACCTATTATTCTGTCTACCTGTAGGGTATCAACAAACCACTTATGCAAAGGTGCAGAGTACCAGCGCAGAGCAGAGCAGAGCTGCTAAGAGAATTTGGACCCATAAAACCGTATTACACTGGGCCTCCAACCCAAACCAGTCCAATTATGTTCCAAATTTTTTAGGCCCCCCTGGAATCATCCTAACTCCCCCCCCCCCTTTACACCCCTGGCAGAACATGCACAATGCTGGGCATGCCAATTAATTGCAGTGCCCCCCCCCCCAAATTCCACCCACGGATCCACCCTCTCAACAAGATTTAACAGGTTTCCGCTGTATGCCGCCAGACATTTGTCCGTCTGTACAGTGTCTGTAGGCAAACCACCACAAGGTGATGCTCCTGGCCCCCCCTGAGAATTTCATGAGGGGACTATCCAGTTGCCGAGCGTGTTCTTGCTCTCAGCTACATTAGGACCTCAGGGAGGCAGGTTAGCTAGTCCAAACTAAGCTAGTCTTAGTTAATTTGGACCTCAGCACTCTGAAGTTAGCTCTCTGTACCGCTCCCTCACTCTGGGGGGGTCATGCGCAATACTGTCTGACATCAATTCCCAACCAATTGAGAGATGACATTATTCACAAAGTGTGTCCTATTGTCAGATGTTAATTTAGCTGTAATTCTCCAATGGGGAATGGTTTGTTGAAGTAGTCTAATGCCTCCGATGTAGTTTTTCTACATAGAAGGCTTCTAACCATCCTGAAAACATATCTACAATCACTAGACTATACCTATACCATCTGGGGCATCACCCCTATGAAATAGATCAATCGGTATTCGAATGGTGTCTGCGGAATTGAATGTCTGGATGGTCAGACGGTCTTAGCTTTCTCTCCTTTGTTCTGGATGCATATCAGGCAGTTATTTTTTTTCAGCACAGGTTGTGCACCCACACATATATCGATAGTTATTTACCCTTCCCTTCTTTCGACATATGGTCTTGGCCATGGGCCAGTTTAGCCCTGCAGGGAAGATGTTGCCGGGGGAGGAAAAGGAGGAGCGGGGTGACCGACAATGGTGCCTGAGGGGTCCTTGACTTTTGAGTGGTGCCGCTGGTCATGTGCTTCTGGAGAGCCAAAGCCCCGCAGTTCAGAATGGATAAGCGGGGGGTGAATGATCGGTGCATGACACCAAGGCCATCTGGAGCGGTGGACTAAGGGCCATGCTGGCAGCCATGGCTGCGGTACCGTGATGCAAGGATGGGCTCTGACGCCATCAGAATCCTCATGGTGCGTATAAATCCTCCAGCCACCAACCCCAACAAATTATTTTCTCTGATTAAGAGACTGGCGCCCGATCACACATTATCGGAAATAAATACTTATTTAAAGCATACGTTCTATTTTGGTCAAATAAAAAGGACAACAGGTATTTTCACAGCAGCCGGAACACAGCTGACATCTTTAAACCTTTCAAACTAAAATTCTGAATGCCGCTGCAACTGTCCTAGACACAGTTTAAACACTAATAATATGAAAACTATATTTATGAAAAAACACAGCAAAAAGTACCGCCACACCACCAGCATCTTTTTACTTTGTTTATTGACAATATTTCCTCTTTTGAAAGATATTGTAGTTGCTAAGTCTAGAATCACTTCAATGCTTATCACTTCCATGATTTACCAAAACAACAGCACCACCAACCAAGTTTAATAAGCATGAGCGTACACTGAATTTAAACCGATTACTAAGTTCGGGGAGTCACGATATGCATCTCATTAAAATTTTAGGCCTATTACCAATTTGCTTATTGATTTGTGGGCGAAAAAAATATCCGTATAGTGCCGAAAAGCTGGCGTACGTTATGTAAGTAACAGTTTGTTGTTGTCAAAAAAACAACTTAAATTGTGTGTTCGATTTTCTAAAGGAAAATTAATCATTCAGATTAATAAAAAAATCGGTAAAATAGTTGAAGGTTTGTTATTTGCAGCCCTACACAAAATAAGTAATAAAATATAACGTGTTCAGCAGTCCAAAGGCTGTCATATTGAGGCTGATCAATTATCTCTTCAAAATAATACTCTGCACGACACTGCAACTTCCGGGGTGATGTATTGGCAGCATGGAGGTACCAGGGTTCGAATCTCCGCCTTGTCTCCACATGTGTGGAGTTTGCAAGTCTTCCCCGTGTCGTCGTGGGGTTTCCTCTGGATACTCTGGTTTCCCCTCACAGTCCAAAATCATGCTGAGGTTAATTAAAGTTAACAAAATTGCTGGTGGGTGTGAATGGTGTGTGAGTGTCCCTGTGATAAGTTGGCACCCCTTCCTGGGTTGTTCCCTGCTTCGTGACCGTGGTCTCTGGGATCGGCTCAAGACCCCCGCGACCCTGAATAGGACCAATGGTTACAGAAAATAGCTGGACAGCTTCCCAAATACAAACAATTAAGAATACGATATCGTGTATGACATACACGTCACTTGACTCTTCAAGGTCGCTTTTTTACTAACTCACTCTCACAGAACATTTCTGCCCTTCCTTTTTTTGTTTTTAATTCTCCTTCTTTAATTTTCTGTCTGGTCTTTTTTTCACTTCCATTGCTGCTTAAGACAAATGGACCCCGCAACGAAAATCTATTTGTATCTAATGTAATATGGACCTTAAAATATGTTCACATTTTACAGAATGTAAGTAATATTTCCTCATGTAAGATATATATCACTCACCTGCAACCCAATCGATATTTATCAGAATGTTCATTTTTATGTCTCTGCCTGTCTGATCCGTGCATTTGCGTGCCTGCAGATATAACTGGGATTCACCGAGAATAACTGGAATTTTCCGAGAAGCCCTTGTCAGTCGCCTTTCAGAAACCGATGGAGGCCAGAAGGAGGATGGACTCCAAGAGTTTGGGTGGCTGTAGAAGAGCCAGAGGGCCCTCCGTGTGTCCTTGTAGCATTCTGGTCCATTTGTCCATTAGTTTTCCGTACCAATTCTTTTTCTCGTGGGGCATGAGGAGTGCCAGAAAGTGTGTTGGCTAGCTTTATAACAGATAAGAATTTTGAATCTCTGGGGATTGATGACAGAATGGTCGCCGGGTTAGGAACTGTAGGGGGCCCTAGTGGGAATTGCCTTGTTTAGTCACTATAAATCTTGCACTGGATGCCAGAAGACCCCATCAGCCTTTTTTGCTGGGAGGATTGGGGTGTTACATAGCGAGGTGGCGCTTGAAGTCAGAATGCTTTTGGTCAGTAATAGCTGAATAAGACGCCCAATGTCTTCTTTATCGTCAGGTCTTAAGGGATGCCGGAGTTTGCATGAAGGGTAAGTGCACTTTGAGTGCACTTGAAGAGGGGCTACTCCCTTGATGAGGCCTACGTTTTATTTACCCTTTGTTCAGAGCGATTCAGGAGCCTCGTCAAGAGAGGGGTGTTCTGACTGCTGCACCTGTAAATGGGGGGAGATGTGAGAGCCTGGTTTGGAAACATGAGCCGGTTGAGTGGTGTGCATCACACAGTAATATGGGTAAATAGTGGCTGGCAGCCTTGGGCTTGTTTTGACTCCCGAAATGGGGTCAATTGTCCAGTCTGTCACATCTATGCAAAACTTAGCAAACCCTACCACTTGCCTCCAGGCCCCCGGTTTATTTCGGTATATTGACACATGGGGCACCGGGCTCCATAATACAGGGATTTCTGTTGATGCGACACAGTTCCGAGAGCCCAGCAGACCGCTTCAACCGTATAGTCCTTTCTAAATCGTTCCTCCTCATCTGGGCCGCGATGGCTGACGTTAGACGTACAGCGCGAGTCTCCTGACCTGTGTATAGCGCCCTCGTCCAGCTATCACTCAGACACACGCCTCACCGAATCCTGAGGTATCTGTCCAGCACTTTTGAGTGTAAGATCCCAGCTATGGTAATAACCTGGCTGCTCTGGCCATCGATGTGGTTAGTTCCTCTGCTAACACAACCACTGACCCTTCAGGGGTGCAGTCGACAATGAGACTTTAACTTATGCTCTGTGTTTTGAATACTGCCATACTGCCAGAACAAAGAAAGAACAGTACATGCTGTCGTACCTGGCCAATAAAGCGAATTATGAATCTGATTCTGACTCTGACCTAATATTTTTTGAATGCTTTACCCATGATGGCTTCCATCACAGTATCCTGACTCAAAACACACGAAATCCAAAATGGCACGGTTCCATTTTGGCGTGAGAATCCTGGCAGTGCTCTCGGTGGGCTGTTGCTGCTACCCTTACGCCTCATCGTTCGCAGCCTTCGACACCATGCGACGTGCACCTGTGGCTTGGCGGATAAAAAAGTTTTAATGAGGCGGCAGAATGCGGGAGCCAGAAGGTACCAAGTCGCCACACCAGCGCAGGAGGTTTAACATGCTGCCATCCCACCGCTAACTAAATTTAGCCAGCAGCTGTTGGTAGTTTCGAATAAATAAAATGTTTACTAACCTCTTTATGAAGAGTGTTAAGAATTTTAAGATTTTTTTTTGTGTGTGTAGACCCAAATGTTGGAATCTGTGATTGCATGATTCATTTCAATTTATGTACATTATGATAGATCATACCCTTAGTTTAATACTTTATCAAAATATATGTAAAAACAGCTTGAGTTGGAACCAAACAATCTAAACCATGCATTAATTAAACACGAACATTTTTAACTTTGCAGGAAAGTCTGTGGTTTCTCCAGTATACACAGATCAGTGGTTTCAGTATTGAGTTGTTGGATTTATACAGCATTTGAAGCTTCATACACAATTAATGGTAGAGGAATTATGCTTGTAACAGAAATGTTGTGCAGTTGCAATAGAAGAACCTGAAATTATGACACAATCACTCATACTCAACATCTTCTTATAATCTTTTTCTAATGTGCAAGCTATAAATTAATGTATATAAATTACATACAGTAAATGTTGGATTGTGCGCAGGTTACTTTCCTAATGAATTTGGTTATTCGGTTAGATTATTGAACAATGGTAGCTAATTCTAACCAATATTATCTTGTTTGTTAAATTATTTATTTTGTATTTTTGGGAAAATCCCAAAATTGAATCTAAACATCATTTCTTTTTGAGTCACATGCTGGTGATAATTGCAGCTGATTCGTTTGTTTAATTGTTAAATTGCCTAACACCTGCGGTTTAATTGGGTTGTAAGCAAAGACAGCAGTCTATCTCAAAGGGCGGTGAGAGCTTCTCAGAGTTTGAGACGTTTATAGTTTAATTCCTATTGCATAAAGAATGCAGAGCTCTTGCATTTAGGTTTGCTGTCTGTTTTGACCTGTTTGATGGTTTGTTTTTATTTTTAATCTTTTTGCCTTTCTATTTTCTACCGAATTACCAACTTGTTTCACTGCACAGGCATTTCCAGGGTGCTGCTTGGAATCAAATATAGCCAGTGGCAGGTTATTTATTTATCTATTTTTAAGTCGCACTAGCATAGGATGACAAACTTTTTGAGTCTCCACATTTTGCAGCTGCAGCAGAGATTTTATATATTTTTCTATATTAATGTTCATTCATGTAGCAGACATTTTTGTCCAAAGTGACATAGAAGTGAATCAGATATATATAGCTGTCAACAAGCCAACGAGTCCATTTGTGCCCAGCAGTGACGTGTGTAAGCATTATCGCAGCCATAACTATGCAGCACCTTTCAAACGTAGCAATAACCTAATAAAGCAGCTCTTCAAATCAAAAGATAAAATGCAACACTATAGATCCTCGCACAATATGCAATGTCAAGGGGAGAGGGGGGTGCTTGACATATAGAAGATTAATTAGAAACATAGCCTGTGACTATACGATTTCCATTTTGATGATACATTGATTTCACCGTATGGATGACTTCAGAATGCACATTTTAATTACTCAGAAGAGTACATGGGTGTACAGTGTGCTTCCTGCTTTAGATGTTGATAAAAATGAGGATTCCCTGTTTGTTGAAGATGTTTGCCAGTAAATATCACCATCTAAAACAATAGGAGATGCGTGAAGTGCTTTGAGATAACTGCCTGCCACTATTCGCTAAAGCAGTAACCAATCCGGCTATTTTTTTGTACAAACATTGGTAAATTTAGCAATTGCAATATATAGAGTAATTGTATTTGTTATTGGGCTGTAGTGTTGCAGCAAAATTGTATTGTCTGAATTTTAAGTCAGTTAAACTTTTTTGGGAATGGAGATTTGTTTTATTTCCGTCAAATGGATGTCTGAATTATTTTATATATTCCAGTCCATCTAAATTTACCAATCACTCAGAATTTGCACAGGTCTTAAAATGTATATGAATTCACCGTACATTAACCGTGAATCATTAGAAAAAACACAATGTGCGACAATTTACAGTGACAGGCTCGTCCCCTTGTTCATTGAAATTGTCCTCGGGTGTCAAGAATATTAATATAACAGTATTTAAGGCAAAGATGTTTATCAGAAAAGTGCAGATGTTCTGTTATGTGTTGTTATGTTTGTTTATATTTATTTTTGTGGTATTCAGCTGCTGGTAGCTAAAGGCTGTGATTTGACCTTGATCTTTTTTAGCTTATTTTCAAAGGAAGAAAACCAGTGACGGCAAGCTTTAGAAGTCAAGGCAGATGGTCAGGTTTTATTTTCCCTCTTAACATGCCTCCATTTTTGTGCTTAAAACTTAATAGAAACATGCAGAAGATGGATGAATAGAACTGAAATAGATCTGTGTTTTATTTAGCCTTTGCATTAAAGCCAACTGCTGATTTACAGATTGCAGCTAGGCAGAATTTACAGTGACTCTTCATGCTCATAACATATTGGAACCCTCAAGATTCAATGAAATACATTTAGGGTCCATTTTACAGATGCCAATTTGAATAACTCATAATTACTCAGACCTTTAAGATAAATTGCTTCTTCCATTTTGTTGTAGGTTTTTTTTGTCTTTGAGAAAAATGTTTACATTCTGTTTCTGTTGAAATCAGTTCTGTGAAATCGGTTATTGTATTGAATAAAAACAAAACAAATAAGTAATGATATAGCCTGAGATTGCAGAGATTGACTCAGGGACTGTTTTCCGTTTTCATTTTGACGGAATATGAATGAAACCATGGTAATTTGAATGCATAAATTAGACCCACGTGAGACCTATAAAAATGACAATAATCATTTCCTATCTGGAGTGTGCTAAGCAGTTTGTTAATTGTTCGGTAAAGCTCAGTTGGGCTGTTCTTGAGTTTGTGTCAAATAATAGGATATTTTCAGTGGAATTGCATTTCCATTTTCAGGTTAACATGATGTATAAATTAATTACCCAGTGACTGTATGATAAATGAATCATCAACGGGGCTCCTGCTCAAGTTTAGCTTGTGTAATAAAAAGTGTGAGAGCTGTCAAGTCTGCCATGGGTGTAATCCCTTTCAATCCTACTACAAAAGATAAATTGGAATTGTCTGTGGCGTGTATAAGTTGGGCAGTTTATATCACATGGCATGGAAAGCATCAGAGGTGATAATGTTTGGTAAACAACAGCCAGCTTCAATTGCCTTGAGGAATTGAGGAATTTGAATTTTGTCATGACCTGCCCAAATATTTTGAAACAATGACAAACACATTCTGTTTGCCTCTGTAATTTATGGACTCAAAGGGCGCCATACACAGTTCTGGAACTTGGCGTATGCATAATATTAACAAAAGTATAAATATTTGTGCTGCAAATAACATCCATGGATGAGCTTTGACTTATAAAAACTGTAAAATGTTTGGAATAAGCAGAAGTCAGTTTATAGAGTGAAATCTTTATTTGTGGTGTGTTTCATCTCTTAATCTGCTTTGTTTAGCTAGTTCCCTAACATACTGACAATATTGGCCCAGAGAGGCGAAGTCATGAGAGAAACAAAATTCGATTCATTGTTAGCTTAACGCAGAACTGCCCAGCCCTGCGCCTGGAGAGTCCCCACCCTAGCGAGCTTGCTAATGTGCAACCCTAATGTAACACGACTGATACAGATAATCAGATACTTCAGTAGCATCTTAGTATTAGAGTTAGCTTAGCTTCCACGTATCTCCATCATGCCTCAGTACTAATTCTAAGTCAAAGAGCTTCACGCTATGCAGCCATACGGTGGTACTTCACTATATCGAAGTAGCATTTGGCATTTTTATCCTGCACCTCAGTTTGTTTATTTACTTTGTTTACGCAATGCATTTTTTTTACGGCTTCATGTATTAAAAGCATTTTTGGTGGAGACGTCGGACGTTCTGTTTTTTAGTTTTCCGTCTGCTCCTGCTTCCTGTGCTTCATCTATCCTTCCTCGGTTACTTTTGAAAGGTATTCTAGAGTTTTGTCATGCAGAGTATGCTTAAAAGTAAAAACAATTGTTTTAAGGAAACATAACCTTAGGTAAATGCCCAGAATCATGATAACGTCTGCTGTGATGGCGTGATTTGGAACAGATATCACCTGTGAAATCATAGCTTTCAGAGTAAGAATTTCATATATTGTAGTATTTACAATATTTGAGTTATTTGGAGGTCTCCCAGTGATAAATAGGCTTATATATCAGATTTAGCTAGCATCATTTATAGACTTTTCTTTCTCTACCTTCTTACGCAGCTTGGTGATGGTCGATTTTACATATTAGATATGATCCAGTTACCATAATATTTGACATAATTGGTGATAACATGATGCATAATAATGTATTTTTAAAAAGTAATAATTTCTTTCCAAATGACGTAAGCCACATTCCTGCTTTTAAATTCACTCGTGCACTATGTAGCTGATTACTGATTACAATTACTAACACTTTCACCAACCTTCAGAATTGCCCACTATAAATAATTTATTGCTCTGTTCAATTTTTTTTCAATGTGGTTAACTGTACCTTCTATACGAGCTCATTAAAGTATTAATACCATAAAACTGTGAAAGTATTAAATATTAAAATAGATATATTAAACATTAGTTTTTAAGCAGTGTTTTTCTTTACCATCCTACCATAGTCTAATTGTACAAGCAGTTTAGATAATGTTTGTTATGGCGTTACCTATATTTTCAGCTGTTGGAGACCAGGAATAATGTTGAATCGAATCTGCTATCTGTTTACTCATCAGTCTGTGTACTTTTACATGTTTGAAACGTGTCAGATGTGTTGCTAGGAAACTTAAGCTAGTTGTCAAAGTGTGTTAAAAGTCCTTTCAACAACTGACCCCATGCAACAATTGTTCCACGTCTCCTCTAGTACTTTAGCTGAAGTGCCCTGGTCATGGTTGCTACAACAGAGTGTCTCTAGCCTGCGTCTTCCACGTCTTCTTAAACCAGTATGTTATCGGTGTGGTTAAAAACGTGTAGCGTGTATGATGGAGCTTGTGATGACAGATGAAAGGGCATGTAAGAGATGGCTACAGCGGGTGACGTGATGAGTTTTGAGCCAAACTTAATTTGGGGATGCCCCTGACACGTAAACACCTCATGTACTGGGTATTCAGTCCCCAGCGTGAAAAGGATGGTGTGCTCTCCGGTTACCTGTGTGATCTGTAGCAACAGACACTAATATGCAGGGACAGATCAACTAGGACAATGGTCGTAACCTGACTCACCATCTGAGGTTGGATGAAAGCCCCCTTCCCTCCACAGAACAGAAGTGTTGTTCATTTAAGAAAACATTGTTGCACGTTTTTATGTTTCAGAGTTGCACATGGGATAAGAAGAGTAGAGTAAAAGAATAACCATTTGACTTTGACTTTCTTCACTTCTTATACCTTGCTTCTTAAAACCCAGCCTTTTGCTAGATACATTTTCATTATCTGAGTTGACATTTATACCTCAGTATTATTAGTACTTAAATCATCTATATATAATTTAACATCAGTTTGGTGGGAGAAAATGACAAAAATATATTTCCCCCAGAATAATTTACTTTCAAATGTATTATTAATTTCCCATCTATGACCTCTATTTGACTGATTTTTCCCAGATAACACAATCAAGTGTTCAAACCCACTTGTGGGTTCCTGTTATTGTACCAATATGCCATGACGATTCCCTTACCACGAAAAAGGCATTACTGTGACGTTGCTTCTGGCCATTTCCTCACCTTTCACATTGACATTGTGGCTACAACCGCGTGCTGTTTAACAGCTGCTGGGATCTTACGCACAGTAATAGAGTAGAAAATGCAGCAGAAAATGTTTCATGATTTGGACAAAAACAGTGTTCCTGCTGTATTGACCAACCTAGAAGCCTGTTAATGCACATTCTTAACCCACAGCTACTATGTTGTTTATTTATTTGTTATGCGTATAAAGTTAAAAAGGGCAGCTAGGTATTCTTTTGAAAATAGCTACCACTTTCCATCTGAGATTTAATGTACTGGATATTTGCACTGCGATATTCTTGGGTTTGGTGATTTAATTATATATGTAAACATGAACACAATGACTGATCTTGTGGCTGTTTAGGTTTGACCAGGGAGTGTAAGACCAATGTCTCCCCTTAAATGTCGACGCATCATGTCACAGATTTGCATAAATAACCTTTCAGGTCCTCTGTGTGAACGATGTACATGTTTCCCCCAGCCAATGCACTTTAGCTCAACATACATCAAGATAAATGCAAAGTCCTGCTTCAGATGACGGCTGTGGTCTTTTCACTGTCAAAAAGAATCATTTTGTTTGTTTTCAGGGAGAGAGAGAAACAAACAGTGGCGGTAGATTCCACTCTAGTTTTACTCCCATTAAGCATTTTTTTTTTCTTCACAAGGACGAGGAGGCTAGATATAGGTAGTTCTTGGTTTTCAGTAGTTCTCACAAGAAACAATTAATACCCATATACAGTAGTATCATTTTTTTATACAATGACTATTTTTAAACTGGTGGATCAGGTTGACCCTTTAATTTTCTGCTCCCAGTAGCCACAATTAACACCGTTTGATCAAATTAAATTTTTTATAAATACTGATGCTGAAAATACTCTACCATAAGGTCCAAATTTGTAAGAAAATTTCTGTTGTGGATAGCAATGGAAATATTTCTGACAGTTTTTATACGTTAAGCCATACTGTTATTTAACACCTAAACCTGATATAAATACTCAACACATTTAAATGTAATTGATATTCTAAATTTGCATGATGTGCTTTGTAGCGATATTTTATTGCATTCAGTTTCAAAGACATGGCATGTTTGTTTCCATTTCAGGTTCCCTTAGATGAAGTTAGAGATGAGACATTGGGCTTATCGTACCCTGCATGCATGTATTAATTTAATTTAATTTAATTTAATCAATTTATTTAATGTCATTTACAATATGGGTAACACCAAATTAAGAGAAACATCAATAAATGTGTTTTGATAGGAATTTGATAGGGAATTGGGTCTGCAGGTGCCAAAAGATCAGCTTTAGTCATTGATTATCGATGGGTCTTGAATGGAGCACTATAATTGCACTGTTATTTATCGATGGTGGTTGGTTAATGTAGAATCTGCCAGATGGGTTCATGTTGGTTGACCATTGGTGGCTTTGATTGTACTAGTGTATGACTTGCATCCTTTCCATGTCCATTGGTCCAGTGTTTCAAGATTTTGTGACATTGTCATCCTATCCCATTAGGACAGAAATGTTTTGCCATGACTGCAATCACTTTGTACGCCAGACCCTTTCAGATTCCAGAGGTGGAAAGCTCAGGTCCAGAAAGTACAAATCCAGACTAAGGTTTAGTTTCAACCAACCACTTGAGTACTCTGTGACTATAACTCTTAATGCTAAACTGGTTGGTTGAAACAAAACCTTGTTCTGGACCGGAGCTTCCCACCTCGTAGGTACCGAGTGAACTGAAATCACGCTAGGAAAGAGCACCCCGCATGGTAACAGAGCAGCCGGAACCTTCCAATGTGGGGAAACAAGCATGAGATCCAGCAGGTTCCTTTGGCATGTGCCACACACATACTCATTTGCTTGTTGAGGAAAGGGTGAAGGATGACTCATCGAACAATTTTTTCACCACTCAGTAGATCCCTGACTGTGCCCTTTCCAGCACTTTACTAGTGAAAGTTTTTTTTTTAGGTGTAATAAGGGGTTTATATGATGCAACCCAAACACAGTATATGCCTCTCTGTGAAACGTTCGACAGACTATACTTCCTGCTCACACCGTACTTCATTCTTTAGTCTATTTATCTGGATGGATTTTGCTTTGGATTATGAACTAAAAATGATCATCTGGGAGTCATCAGATTTGTGCCTGGTTGCCCTGCATATGTCATTAAACATCAACAAGTCTTCGACCGTGAACCTCATCTGCAATCACTGAGGTCCTGTTGTAATCAGTCTTTGTGGACAACTACACAAAAACGTGTCAACAGAATCATAAATATTGACTTTTCCCCATAGATAGATTTGTGTACAGGTACAAATTGTGTTACATGGAAGGGGTCTTTCACTTGAGGGTGGGCTGCTATGCTGCTTCCGCGACTCTGTAGTTCAGAGTGGTTGCTGTACCATGTTTGTTTAATTAAAAGCACTTGGCACTGGGTGCCCATGGAAACAGGTTTCTTGGCCCAGGCCAAGATCCAACGCCTTGTTCAGCATTTTTCCCTCAATGCCTGACAGAAACACGGCTCACGTCCCACCTAATTGTTTATCGAGTGAATTATGCTGAGGCCTGAAATGAAGCAATACAGACGATGGTGTTTTCATTTAAGATTGAGGTGCGCTCTTTATTGTTTTGGATGGCCCCTGAGCCATGGGAGTAAAGAAACCCAAATGGGAAATACCCCGGCAG
This sequence comes from Mormyrus lacerda, assembly GCA_015163995.2. Lineage (NCBI taxonomy): Eukaryota > Metazoa > Chordata > Actinopteri > Osteoglossiformes > Mormyridae > Mormyrus > Mormyrus lacerda. Next base: position 8,073,156 of record JAABNX020000047.1, on the reverse strand, counting down.
GAGTTCAGTCATCAATAGAATGTCAATCACATGGAAAGGATTGGCTACTGCACAAGGGCTCCATAATGATAATATATGCTTGATGGATTCTGATTAGCGTAATGCTAATCTGGAGTATGTGACATGCCATACGTTCTGCAGCACAGTTATACCGCAGCAACTTGTCACCTATATAAAGATTTTACTTGCTGTTTTGTTCAGTTTTGTTTTGTGTTTTGTCTGTTTCATGTTTTGTTTGTTTTTTTCGGGAATATATTTTGTGACTGGGAAATGAAATTGGGACTCACTCAGTTATTAAGTTTAATTCTAACATGCCCTCAACATAATTCCAACATATCCCAAAATATTATCAGATGCAGAATCCGGTACAAATAATATGTTTGGTATATTCTCTGCACTGCAAAACTTTAGTCGGTAAGTGGTTGGAGGTTGGATGGATGGATGGATGATAAATTCAGCTTTTCTCAGCTATTCTTCTGTTCACATTTATTGCCTGTCATATATGTTAGCCTAAGGCAGTGTTTCTCAACTCGATCCTTAGGGACCCACAGCCGGTCCATGTTTTTGCTCTCTCTCAGTTTCCTGCCAGACAGTTCACATTTTTGCTCACAAAAAACATGGACTGTCTGCAGGTCCACGAGGACCGGCTTGAGAAACATTGGCCTAAGGGAAATAAAACCTCAGAAAGAGGGTCAATGGTAACAACTTCTGCAGACTTCATATTTGGTTAAGAACTCCTAGTTAAATGTTGATTTTGGGCCACACAGACTGACCGGTTCTTCTGGGGCACCACTGTGTTTGAATCTAGCATAAATTAGCATTGCAATTAACATGATTGTGGCTGCAATTCGGATGTGAATCATGAGTAAATGCGCAGGAATCCATCACAGCTAATGAAACAAAAGATAAATTAATGGCACCTCCTGGCAGATTGTCCTGTTGCTCCAAAACTGGTACCAGCGACGTGGTGAACAATGTAATACTTTCTCAGCCGGAGGTGATTTCAATGCTACGCTAACTTAGCTCTCTTTGCGTTAATGTGGCCTGAGGTTCCGGGTTTTGAAAGCATTTCTGCAAGCGTTATTGAGTTAGGAAGCAAAGGCCTGGATGGAAGACCAATGTATTGCATGACATGGCAGAGTGCTGAGCGATCCCCCCGACAGGTGGGAGCCTTTCAGGGCTCAGTACATTTTTAGTGTGTGTGCGTGTATATATATAAATGAACAGGCTGAACAAAATATTCAGAATCAGTGCCTTGAATGCATGTGCACAAAAACTGTACCTTTTTCCATCTCTGGAGCTTCTAAATGTCAACAGATTCGATCCCTGTTACTTGGCTTAATTAGACTTTAGACTGACTTATGATGCTTATTTGTTTACTTTTGCGAATTACTTTGACACATACTGCTATTCCGTCGCACTGACATCTTACGTATCTCCTAATACTCCCGTAAAGCGCTTTGAGCCTGAAGAAGATGGCGAGGCAAATAAAATGTGTCATTATTATTAAATGTACCATTGAAGCCACACACTGTCAGATTAAATGGTGCTTTATGGGAACATTTAACTCGAACAACCCAGGGTGAAATGCCTGTGGTTTTCCATACCCGTGACGTGACGGCGGGCCCCCTCCACTAAATGACAGCGCGGGGGCAACGTGACTCCCAGTGGGCAGAATGCATCGGGGAAGTGTCGATCACGGCTGAAAGGCTCTGCGGCGAGTGCGGTAGGTTCGCCGCCTTACAGAAGGTCATTAGTTCATGCGGAGCGGGGCTGCCTATCTGTTCTAATTCACCACAGGTGATGTGTGTAATCCAGATAAAGAGCTAAGGCTGCCAGACACGACTCTAAAGTAGCTTCAGGTTCAATTCCAATCCGATCCATGGTTTACCTCAATGCCAGATTCTGTGGGTTTTCTAAGCAGCGCCTGCCTGTTTATAAATAATTCCGGGACTCCTAGCTAGCTTGCTGTTTTCAGCCCTGTTATTGGCTTGGAGTGTGACACTGCCTGCAAGCCTGTGGAGGGGCTTTCGGCCCTGCGAGTACAGCGCTCTGGCTGAAGCTCACCGGTGAGTAACTAGGCGAGGTCTGGGAGACACTACAAGCGGCTTGATTCTGTTTCAAAGCAGTGACCTCCCATCCTGCTCGTCAGTAAGTAAAGCTAGCAGGCACCAGCCTGGGAGTAAAGGTGGAGTGGAGATTGATCCATGCCAGATCATTTCCGATTACCATTTGCATATTTCATCCAAGCATTTGTGGCAGCTTTACCCTTTTACCACCTCATACACACACACACACACAAAAAACACCTTTGACCTACTGTATAAGCTAATTACGCCCCCTAGTGGCATTGCATTGTATTTCCAGAAACAAATGCTGTTTGTTTCGAGACCTCATTATTCTAGGTGCTGAGACTATGCTGGATTTGCCCTCAGGATGGATGTACATATTTATATGTATTTGTGTTTTCTTCATTAACAATGGATCACATGCCGAAAGAATACAAGGGTGGCAGTCAGCTGTATATGTATGGGCTCTGGTCATACCCTCAGCCCTTCTGTATTCCTCATACCCCTCAAACCATTTGAAAAACAAAGACCAGCCATAAAAAATACATGAAAGTGTTTTCTTTTGAGCAGGCCAACAATGCGCAGTGACAATCCGAATACACATCATGGAAAAATAATCAGCCTCTGTCCATGTATTATGCATGCCATGATCTGCCTTTGCTCCAAGTCCATTGTATGATGCCTAAATGTCGAGGGTTGAACATGTTGGACTGTCGCTGGAAGACCTGCTGCTCTTCAGGTTGAGCCCTCCCAAAATAGTTTGGCGATAGCTCTCATGTCATGGTTACACCGTATATGTGGTGTGTTTGGTCATTCTGCTCCACAAAATTCCTTCCCCTCCACATTAAATAAAACCGTGTACTTTCTGTTTGCGAGCCTGTGCACCCCAGAACCCAGCTTATGTAGAGGGAGCCGTAAATCTCATCTTCTCATCATGTAGAAATGGTATTTTTTTATGCAGAGTTCCTTGCCAACAATCTGCTTAATGAAAGGACTTTCCGGTTTAAAGAGAGCTCATCTGCCCTTCTAGTGTTCTAAATTTAAAGGTTACCCTGATGGCTACCTGCTTATGCCCTATTCCAGTTTTTTTTCTGTCATAATTCATATGAACTCCTTACAAGTGCTCAAGGCGTATTATACTAATGCCGACGACTCATTAAAGACATCTTGCTCGGTATGTGATGAATGTTAAGTTCTACAGCAAACGTTATTCTGCAGATGTAACTACAAGGATCTAATAGGGAGATGATGTCCATATTATAAAGCTAATTTTTCTATTCTCTTTTAGCGTCATCATTGAAAAAGCACTGAGCATGGAGTCAGTACCATGGACAGAGACAAAAGCTACTTCTGCATATTTACAATCTTCTTTTTTTATATGTACAATGTGACTCGAAGGCATTATATATAACAGAGCTTGAATATCAAAATGTGTCTTTAGAAAGGGTAGAAGGATCTTGGAGCCGTGCGTTGCAGTTTGCTTAAATAGAGTCAGAAGCTAAGTCCTTCGCGTGACGTTAAGTTAAGCTGCTTCGCCACGCATGACACATCTCCACCTGTGGTCTCCTTTAGTTTCTAGGAACAGACACTGGATATGAGCAGCCTCTGATTATGTTTCCTGTGGCCTCCTGATGTTGGAGCTGGCAGCTGACAATGGACACTTTGTCGCTCTGACACTGCTCCCGCTGACGTTTATTAACCCGAGGTCTCCCTGCTGCAGATCATTCTTTTTTGGGGGCGTGGGGGGACAATGCACTTTCTTTGGAAGTCTCTGTACCTTCTGCGACTCGCACAATAGCTTGATTGCCTTGCCACATGACTCTCATGGTATATATAATAATATAATGTGATTGCGTTTTGGTGCCGCTGGTGTGACATTTCTGTTCATCTCACAGTTGAATGTGGACTGGAAAAATAAAAAAACACAACGTGCTTTGATCTTGATGACATACAAAGGCCCTTCTATATAATGATAGATAATTGAAGATGTTTCCTGAGCCTATGGGGGATCTAATCGTATCCTGTTTCTCTGTGATGTGAAGCCACTTAATGCGCAAGCAGGACCCAATGAAAAGTTGTCAATTCTATCCACCTATCAACACAAAAGATGATGATGAAGATGATGATGAAGATGAAGATGATGATGAAGATGATGATGAAGATGATGATGAAGATGATGATGATGCAAGGAACTCCCACATAGCATAAAATAACTATTAAACTGTGCAACAAATCGTTTATAATAGCATTACTATAAATAAAGATATATGTGGGGTTTCCTACAGAACGTCAATTTACTGGCAATTTTTTCAGCGCAGTTTCCTCCCATTACTGTGACAAATGGGGAGTTCCTGCTGTTCTCATTCTTTTATGCTGGGACTGATGAAATATTCCTTTTGTCTGGATGAAATGCTAATGCCACTTTATCTTAGTCATGCAACACTTAAATGTTAAGATTTGAAGACACTTTACTTCATTTTCTGTTAATTTGTAGTTCTTTATTGCAGCGTATTGTACCTAATTTGGATATTATTTAAACTGTGTTTAAACTTTCCTCGCTATTTTTTTTCCCCTCATGCCCTTTAACAAGCTTATATGTGTTAACGATGGATTCTAATTCTTAACATTAAAATGTAAAGTACCCTGATTAGAGATGAACTAATTTCACATTTTGTATCAGTCAGGACAATAATGGGCTTTGCATTATTTTTTGGCGAAATAATTTATTTCAGTTACTGGTTTTTTTTCCTCGGCATAATTCTCAGTTCCATTTTAAATACTGAGTAGTACTTACTGAATAATTATATTTCTCTGTATTTTTGCCAATCAGTTTTTTCACTTGAAGTAGGCAATTTCGTTTTAAACAAAAACGCGCTATAACTAGAGCTGACTATTGTTTGGTTAATTATCGTTTTTTATTAAATGTAAGAATGAATGACAGTGACAACTTTTGAGACTTCCTGTCATGCGATGAGCTCAGGAAATTAAGGTTCCTGTTTACCACTAAAAACACTGAGGATGATGGAATATATCAAATACTGTAGAATGTATAAAATGTATTTGAGTAATGAGTTTGAATGGGCTATGTTGAAGGCAGTATTTCGCATAGCCATCAAACTGTTGTGAATGGTCTTCATGCTGACATTAAGTTCTCTGCCTAATAATCCCTCTTCTTTTCTTTCAGGTGGTTCTCGTCTTTGTACTTAGCATTGCTGCCCTTATAATATACTTCATAGACTCCTCTGAGTAAGTACTCTTCCTTTCCTATGTCGATGTTTGTTTTGCTGCTAATAATATTTTTACCATGCGATATAACGCACTCACTTTTCAAGGATGCCACCAAAAGTATATGTTTGTTTTGCAGCTTATCTTGTAGTGTGAGTGAACAGTGTTGTTTGTTGAATAGCAAGATTCAGACAAATCTGGCTGTCATGAAAATGGCTGCAATAATCTGACAGAGGCATCAGGTTTTTATTATGAACAATGAAAATTAAATTTCGTCATTTAACGTCTTCTTGAATTATTTTAGCCAGATGCAAAACGGTTAAACGATTATATGGGATTAGTGGTCGTACTGTACATCTGCATACTTATTTGCAAATGAAATGAGTCACTGTTAAACCCAGAGAAGTTGTGCATTTATGTTTTTAAAGAACAGCATACAAAGAACTGCACAACTGAAAAATGCATCGTCTAGTTCTCCCCCAAACCTTCTGTAATATATCTCTACTCTGCTTCCTGGCAACGTACTTATTATTTTTTGTCAATGGAACCCGGCAACATGAAGCAGTTTCCATGACAACTGCTGGCAAATTACCTTGATTTTTCTCCTCCCTTCCTCGTCTCTGCCTTAAAGCAGGTGGTCAATTTGCCCTGAACGGTCAATGTCAAACTGCCAACCGATAGATTTTAGCGCTATGATGACACCCACATGAAATGTTTTAAATGTTGCACCATTTTGAAAGCCTTTGTTTCTTTCTAGTAAAGGGGGATTTCAAAGCACTGTGTATGATTCATGCTAACAGATCAAACAGAAAAAACACTCATGCACGCACGTTTTAGATGATTTACCGGTCAATAACAAATTGCCTAAAATGATCATAGGAAAGGAAATAATGAGGAAGATGTTCAATAATCAGGCTGACCAATCGGGTAGCGGCTTTCTAATATCCTTCCATTTGAACAGCTTGAATTGTGGCCCTTGGAATGCAGCATTTGAATGGATTATTAAAGCTGTGAAGCCCAAGCACTTTCTCCCAGTATTACCCCTCAGGGAGTCTGCATCATGCTTGTGTTCGCGCACTGCACTAGTGTGGTGCCTGCTGGCGATGGAATCCCCCCTCCAGGTTTTTTTTGTGGACGACATCAATCCAAAACCCAGCGTTTAAACTCTTATTTTGTTGTTAAACCGTCAAACATTAAAGCAATGGACATTAAACATATCGAACGATCAAGATGTACATCTCTAACCTTGGCTCTCTCCCCATCCGATCCCCAAAAAAGTATGTTTTAGTATGTAAAGGTAAGAATTGCATGAAACATATTTTTATTATTGACTTTTAATATGTTTTTGTTTTCATAATTATTTTTCAGTTAAGCAAACAGGACGCAAGCGTAACATGTTTATTAGACTTCACGGCCACGTATTTTCTCCTGATCTGGGCTTAACTTTCTTGGTACTAAATGTACTATGACGTATTTACTGTTTTGGTTATGTACTGTGCATTATTTTGTGAAAATGTGTAATTTTACCAAAATCAGATTTTTACCCTTGCACCAAACTTTAGAACAGACAGTCATTGTTAGCCATTTTTTAAACTAATTTGTATTATTTGTACATGACGTTTTAATCTTCATCATTTCACATTCTTATGTAAGTGCTTTTGAAATCCTGAAACTGGGGGATTGCATTTCGCTGTCTGGAATATTTTCAGGGCTTGTCTCTTTTAGCTTTGGTCATGTGACACTCGTGCACATAGATTCAAACAACTCGTCTGTTTATTATAAGCGTCCTGACTGACAGGGGGCAGCACTCTGAACTCTTTCTCTATATGGGGATGTTCCTGCTCTTGGAGGTCAGCCGTCATCCATAAAAGGACCTCAGAGACAGAGCATCCTAAATGCTTCACAGAAGGAATCCCCACATAAGGCTACTCCTTTAAGGAAAATTAATTGTCAGGAACTATATGAGAAGTTTCATGTTACTTTTATGAGCCTGAAGATCCATTAGTACGACTGATGGATTTACAGTACATCACTGTTGCTCTGGTGATCAATAATCCAAATTTCAGTGTTATTTTGGTCTCCTCTAGCCCTCTGTAACTTCCCTGTTAAAAAGGGCTACTCAACAAATATATTTTTGAGTCCATTTGCAGAAAAAAAACTCTTAAATTCAACATGAATTTGATGTGCAACCTGGAATGAATGCGGGCATAAATTTATGCATTAATATTGGTGCCATAAAACATCTACGACCAGGTAAAAGCCCAGTTTTTCTACCACTTAGTTTATGACCTGTGACAGCAACATAACCATTCAAGTCGCACTTTGTTAACAAAATGTGTGTGCCGTTCATTCTATAGCAAAGCGTCACATGGTAAAACATTTTACTCAACCTGCTTTTATATTTTAAGTATTCCATTCCTCATTAATAAACATTAATGTATAAAAAGTCCATTAAAATGGCTGCAGAGGAACACAACATTATAGGAGATACCTAGATGTTATTATACAGTATAGTGAACATAATTTGGTGTGCTTAATTATCAAATATTGGCTGTAGCTATACAATTTATAAATTGAGTTGTGTGATTGTTAATTCAGTTAATATTGTGATTACAGTGTTGGTTCCTAATGAAAAATAATTTATAATTACTTTCCACTCTGCTAATTAATACATCACAGATATAAAATGTTTAGTGTATTGTGTAAAATTTACCCATGAAATGAGCCGTGGAGTAATATGAATCAATATGCGGAGCTAGCAATAAAGAAGGCAGCCCCACATAGCGCTATCGCACATCTAATCGTAGATACACAGAACGCTACCTTGGTTATGGGCACGTTTTCAGACCCCCTGATCTACAATGTGACATTTCTTGACCATTTCTAAACTTCTGTCTCTTGAAATCTGTGCTTCATCTTCTTCCTCACTTGCATTTCTGAAGTTGGCTTTCAGACACATTGTGCCATAGATGTCTGTCAATACCAAACTGAAAGTTAACTCGTAAAAACTGCCAAGTTTCCAAAGGTTCCAAGTTCTAGTGAACTTGCTATCCATCGTTAGTTTGAGGTTTTTGCTATTTTATGTACTAACAACTTAGGGATGTTTAAATAGATCCTAGTGCATGGCCAGTCTCCCATGTTATTTGATAAATGAACCTGGGTGCTATGGAAGCTTTTAAGGCATTCCGACAAGCAACCAGTCCAGTTACGCAAATGAAATTGTTTAATTTCCGTAATGTGAGGGGTCAGGGCTTTTGAGGAACAGAGAATGAGGCTAGCTGCTGTCTTACAGCAATCAGCATTACTCAGTAAATGAGAGGAAAATGGGCTGCCGTTTAAATCGTGCTGTCCTTGTGTGCCTGCATTGCCGTGTATCCGTGCTCGCTTGCCTTTAGTAGCTGTATCACTTCGCTGATTGCACACTTATCACTGATCCACATTTATTAGCGAGGGCATCTGATGCACCGAAGGAAAATGTGTCCGTAGGTCAGAGAGAACCAACAGACCCCCGATGGGTAGAGACACGGGAAAAGGACATGTGAATAAAGCAGCTCCGGAGAAAAATAGTGAGTTTTTATTCTGTCATGGTTGTACAATGGCTTGTTAAAAAACTAGGCATGACAGATTTTCCTGGAGGAGGAAGACTTTCTTTAGCATCTCCGACCGTTAGGTCACCTTCGATCGCAGTCCTCCTTTCGGGAATAGTGCGAGGCGCTGTCACTTCTGTTCCTCTTCCTGGATTATTCATTTAAGATGTGTCTTTACATCGAAGGGTGTTCAGTTTTACCAGCCAGATGGCCTGGATTGGCTCTTGTTTGGTTGTCTGCCTTGGAGCTTGAGTTACACCTATAGCCGTAGCGGGTGTATCTCTCCTCTCGTCCCTGTCACACTATAAACAAGGCGGTGTAGTTTTTCACTTAATGCGTTTAAACGGGGTAACTGAAGAAAACGATCTTTAAAAATTAACTGAGCTTCACCAGACTAAACACCAACGCCAAGTTTCAAACGCCATACGTTTATATGATATAGAAAATATGTAGATTCTATAAAAAGATTTGTGCTGCAATAGTGGGAGATTGTCAGCATGCTTAAGTTTTAGACTTATGAGACTGCTGACGTTTTGAGGAACTGTGTGAAAGATGGGCACCTTTTATATGCTTTTCACACTCTTCCTGCATTTTGTTGTTAGCTGTAATACTCAGGCCAGGTCTAAATAAAGGCCTTTTTATAGGCCATTGTACCTGTACTTAAAGTTACAGGTATGCTGATATTCCTTTGCCAGCAGCTCCTTCTCCTTTCACTGTGCCTCTATAAAGTGAAAACTGCACATGCCCAGATTATGTCATTTGGCTTTTAATGGTCTGCGGCAATGCTCTTTTGCAGTGGTGAAGAGTTCAAGCCCGGAAAGTAAAAATCCAGACCAGAATTTTCTTTGAACTAACTAGCTGAGTACGCCGTGACTGTGGCTCTTTATACCCAATTGGCTGGTTGGAACAAAATCTTGGTCTGGATTTTTACTTTCTGGACCTGAAATTTCCACCTCTGCCCCTTTGCACTTTACACTGCAGTTACTCCAGCACCTGTTTGCAGAGTTCAATGTCAGGGCACATTCTTTTACTTCATGAGGATACCTCAGAGCTTCAGGGTTGGGTGTTTGAATTTCCGACTTTGTGTGTGTGGAGTTTGCAAGTTCCCCAGTGTGGGTTTCCTCCAGTTGCCCATAGTGTATCATTGTGTTTGTGCGTGTATGAACTCTGCGGGGACTGGCATCCCATCCAGAGTGTAACCCAGCCTTATGCCCTGAGCCCTGAACCAGCAGATGAGTAGATGGCTCATAACTTAGGAAATACATGTATCATATTAATATATTTGAAAATCTAATAGGGTTAATATGAATTATTTTTGTGCATCTTTACTTGCTTTTTTTAGCACATTTATAGAGACGTCCTGTTTGTCCCTGACATTTATTGCCGTGCATGTTGAATTTGGCGTTTGGATGCTGTTAAATATTCCCGGTATAGTTTTATAAAATCAAATTGAATTTAGCCAACTTAAAATGTAGGACGTCAAAGCAGAATTAATTCTCTGGAGGAGTTAAGATAGGTATGTTATGTTCATTGGTTTGAGATGATGTAGGGAATCTAAGTCATGCTGTTACCATAGTAACCTTTTCTAGCCAAATCACTGCTTGTTTCAGGCTCACGGTGGAAGTTTTCTTCTCCGGCCTCCGTCGCAATCTTACTACTCATTGGTTAGCCTGAGTGTTTGGTCAGCGGCAGACCGTGGGGATGTTGCTATTAAAAGGGACAGTCTGGCATCACATGGTCTGACTGGTCAGAAATGGTGAAAATGATCGAATGTACAAAATAGAGGATCACATTCACGAAACCTGGAAAGACTCAGTAGTGCCATTTAATCCGGGGGGCTGTTTGTAAGAGATGCTATCTCGATGCAAATCGGCGCCAGGAGCCTGTATCGTTCCTGTCTCTGCGGCACAAACGCGGTGTATGGCTGCCCCCTTCAGAGCCCTGGGTGGCTGCATACTGTACTCCTCAGCTTCACCACCGAGCGGAACTCTGCCAGAAATCAGCTTTACCTACCTAATTGCTTACAGTACACCAGTGTTTCCCAATCCGGTCCTCGGGGGCCTACAGCCGGTCCACGTTTTTGCTCCCTCCCAGCTCCCTGCAAGACAGTCCATGTTTTTGCTCCCCACTAGGAGCCAGGAAGGAGCAAAAACATGGACTGCTGTGGGTCCCCGAGGACCGGATTCGGCAGCTCTGGGTTACACAGTTGAATGTGGGGTCAGTGCTGTTTTAATTATTCATGTGACCAGCAGCTGAGTGACTTTCCTGTGCCCCCCCTCTTCATGGCCATCCGCTATCTCCTTGTCCTGTTATCTCCTCTTGTCACCTATCAGTAACTAAGATAAAGTGGCACAAGGACAATATCCTGTAATTATCGCAAGTAGTCTACTCTGAGTTAAGTATGCCTCTTGGTAAATTCTTGCCAAGAACCATCCAGAAACAACCCAAATACATTAAATATTTTCAGTAATATAAATCTTGCGTCGGTAATCTGTTGATTGCTACTTTACATTTGTCTGAGGTGTGCAAATGTTGAAAAAGAAGCAGCATTTATTTTGAATGGCAGCTATTCAGGTTTTTTAAAAGGAAGTGTGCAAGGCTGAAATAATGTTTTCCCCTATTCTTCTGCGATATTTACTTATTCATCAGTGTTTTTTTTTCTTGTGATTTCTGTTGAATGTTTTTAGTGTATTTTCTTCCCTGTCCTTGGTGTCTCTCTTGAACTGTATTTGAGTTTTCTAACTTTAAATTGCATGGAGTTTGTAAAAGTAATGGGCAGGTATATCAACAATATTTGTACCCTCAGTGAAATATCCTTTACTTCGTGACCCTGACCCACCTAAGCAGTGGGAAGATGGATGGATGGATGGATGAAATATCATTTATTAGTCTTTAGCATAGTCAAGTACGTGTGGACAAAGGAAAAGATGAATGACTTTATTAGTTACCATGAAGCATTGCTGGTATGCTGTGGGGGGAGAAAAGCTACGGATATTTTTAGTATTCTCACACTGGTTTTATTTGTCCAGTGTCTCTGATGGTGCTAAATCATTCTTTTCCTAGTTCTACTGCTCTGGCCTAAATCTATCATTGATGTATTAACCAGGCCTTGTTTCGTATCATCTTTTGCCCAGGGGACGTACAGCGGGCTCATTGATGTAGGTTTCACTGCATGGCAGCCGGGCCATGTGTAAGCTGCATGCCGCCATAGCGCCCGTAGCTCATCACTGCTCACTGCATCGCCCCGCCTGCCGACATATCTAGTCTAATGTGTTGCACAATGAATGACCATGCATGCGTCAAAGTTGTGGGCCCTTTGTTCTCTTTATTTCTTCTCCAAAGATGTTCGCCGGTGCCTTCAAAGTAGAGGAACATGCTCAACACAACATTACGGTTATATTTGCCATTCTCTGTCAAATATAATGCAGACCATAATGCTGACTGAGCGTTTTTTTTCTCTCTTTTATTTCCGTTATCCGGAGCAACAGGTGCTATACGCCCGCTTTTCTTCGTATGTGTAACATACGCATACGCATACGTGTTCGAAATTAGGCCATAGAGACATTAGGCCAAAGATGTGGTTTTCTTTGAGTATGTAAGTTTTATCCCTTTCTCATATTTCATGTTCGCTACTTTTAAAAATTTTGTTCCGCTTCTTCTTTTCAAGTATTGTTTTATGTTGGAATTTAGCTAGCTTGTTACGCTTATTTATGAGTTAGCTTTTTTCACATTGATGTAACTTTGAGATGCTATTAAAAAGGTGGGGGACAGACGTCCGGTTACCCTCTGACCTTTTTGATAATATCCTGAGCACCTATCCTGAGTTTTTGGCATGCTTCATGCCAGGCTAACAGGAGAGAACGGGCATTAAATCTTCTGCTTCTTCGATAAGACACATGAATACACAGTATTGTGGGCAGTATTGTACAGCTGCTTATAGCACATGAAAGCTTATTTGAGGTAGAAGAACAGGGCTATCAAACGGAGAATTACTGCACTAGAATGATACAGACAAGTGTGTTTGTATGAAGCAGTGGATTATTTGTGATAAAGTGAAACATCTGTTCTTTTTTTGGTTGTGCAGGGCTTTGGAAGAGCACAGTAACAGGCTTGACAGTAACAACAGTAATCATCTGCTTACCTGCTGAGGCAACAGGCTATTTGTGTGCCCACAGGACACATATAGGAGGCTGGTCTCCAGGACGGCTGGTCTCAGTGGCACTCCATCCTGGCTTTCACATGCGGAAAGTCATACAGATATTGTCCCAGCAGTAAACAGCTGCACCTTTGCTGCCAGAGACCAGCCCCTTAGCCCACTGGCCAATGTGGCAGTTGGTTTACCTGTAATTGTCTCTGATGCAAGAAGCTGTCTTTCTAGGCTGAAATAGAGGTTGTACAATAATATCTAAGGGTATTGGCTTAGAAATACTTGCTTAATGACCATGCCTTTCATACTCTGTTTAAGCAGTTTAAGCAGATCTCAATAGATCATATATCAAAGTTACCTTAGATGAAAACGTTACACCCAATTGCCATGAACAAAAAAATGATTATGATTATTTCAAAATATAATTTAAAATTTTTTGCTTTTGATGAAGGAATAATCACCTCTGAAATAAATAAGTAAAATGTTAAAATGACAATGAACGCCTTTGAGGACAACTGCAGTGAAACCCCTTAGTGACTTGACTGCACAAAATGACAGTATGCTTTCAAAAACTGACTGCTGCTGTTTGCTGAAGTGTAAAGTGTCTTTTAAAGTCTTTGAATAAAAACTCAGAGGACACTCTCGATGCTATAGTGTTATAATGATCTTCCAACTCGTATCCATTCCATGATTACCGGTTTTTGCATTCAGTGCACACGTTTCGTTTTGCAGTGTCACAGAAAATATGCTTTCCTGTGGCTGTTATTTAGATGAGAAGACACTTATTTCTGTGTTCTCTGACGTTGTATATTTCTTTTCCCCTTTATAACTGCATTTTCTTCACAAGTAATTAACTATTTTAGTTCCGTAACATCTTGATAAAACTGGATCATCGTACATCTTCTGCCTTCACTGAGGAACTTGAGATTTGTGTGAACACTAAATAACTACCTCTGTGTTGTCTGTGTTTTTTGTGGTATTTGTAAAGCTTTTGTAATTGCCATTTGTCCTGTATATCGTATGTGTTTTTGTGGTTTGAAATAAGAGATGTTCCATTTGTTGTTTGTATTCAAACAAGTGACAGGTGCTGTTAGTGTCTGTCATGTGTAACCATGGCTTCCCAGTGCACATTTGGAGTGTGGACTACGTTTGTCTACTAAAGAAAAGGCCAAAACAGAGGGCTGACAAGCTATGAATTTTATGAACGTGCGACAAAATGAGAGGCAAAAGCTTTAGTGATTTGACAGTCTACCATTAACTTGTGTATTTGAATGAAGTCTAATGTATTCCACACTTCTGCAGGGATATTTGAATGCATGTTTCATTCTGTGTTGCTCACGGAGTTTTACGTACACAAAAACGTTCTGAAGGCAGAACGAAAAATGTGGAGGTGGCTCCAAGCAACTAGAGGAGGAGAGACCGACCAATGAGATGTTTTGGTCCTGCTTCCTCACGTTGCTTGGCCCCACCCCCTCTACAATCTGATTGGTAATCTCTCTAGAGCCAGTCACTTTTTGTTTTTACATCTGCCCCTAAAACTCCCATGAGCTTCTTTGTCTCTCTTGATTCATGTCTTCCATGTCTTCTGTACATGGATAAATGTGTATATTGTAGCCCCTTTTTACAACAAATGAGTCATTTTTTATTTAAAATAAGTAAATTCGCTTTACAATTAGACCTGCATTTGTTGGTTGTAGGGGGTGGGAGTAATGGAACAAATTTTCATGTTGTAGAAGATATCTCCCTAGGTTTTTGCTAGATTTTCCTTCAATTCCAAAAGAATTTGGCCTTCACTTTTTCATTGCATTCGCATGTACAAGAAATAACATCGTAGTGGATATTAAGCAAATTTTTCAAGCTGTTATTTTTTTTAACCCCTGACATTTTATGTATTTATGCATATGTATGATAATGATTGTAGTACTTTACCCGAATTAGAACTTTTGTTAAATTCATACCACACAAAGAGCTTTATTAAGGATTTCAGAACTTCATATTGCAAGGTCTTTGCTATATTGATTAGGAACTAGATTTTGTAGAACTGTGTAATAAAATGCTATTGAATCATACTGAAATTATTTGCCACAATCATATCACAGCAGTGTAAATTACATACAGTAGCTAGCTAAGCAATGAAGATATTTGGCACATTTTATAAAATAAATGAAAATAATTCCTCACCCTTGTTCAGCAGTAGAAAAAATGTCTGGAATTGATGCTATTTACTGTATTACAGCATGGTATATACTTGATAAGATAAATTTGTATGTATGTATGTACATATGTACTGTACATGTGTACATATGTATGTACCTGTAAATTAATGTCATTGTTTGTAGTGAAAAGGGGAATATTGCACCATCATATTTAATTTTTCAAATTTTCTTGGTTAACGCTTTGGCTTGTTTAAATGTAAAGCTGGATGTTAACTGTATGTTTTGTGACTCACCCCTTATATCATATAAAATCTTAAGCTTCCCTGTTTCATTCCACTGATTTGTATATACATAATATTTTTAACTTCTGTTGTGAAGAATGCAAAGGATTATATTGCTTAAATGCTATTCATATATAAATCGTTAAATTTAATTGCTTTATCTCATATAATACCCCTCCAACACTCAACCTTCTAGAAGGCTACAGTAAGAAGAGCGACCATGTTAAATTAGGCAGTTTAAAATACTGCTGAGTGATAGTGTTTGTTGATGATGTGGCTTTAATATAAACACAGGGTCCACACAGCAGTTGTAGACTGAGAGAATATTATGTTCTCTTTTTCTCATCAAAAAACTCTGTGACACTAACAACTTATGTGCACATAGTATTCATAGCATAATCACTTAATGATTAAAAATAGAGGCAACAAAACTGAAATTGGAAATATCTGATCATTAATTGGAATTCTGGAAGTTTAATATATATAAATGTTGAGATTTTTAATTGATTTTGAGCAATTTAGTGGATATAATGGATAAATATATTGTAAATGACAGTCTGACTCTATGCCAGTTTGCCAATGACTTTATGCCAGTTTGCTCTTAAAATAATTCGAATTGACTGGTGTGAGGTTAGTACTGCCGCTAAGTGTTAATTACAGTTGTCTCACTATCAAACAAATGTTCACCCATTACCAAGCTGTTTTTCAATCTTCTAGAATATGTGTGATGTTGCCCTATAGAGGGCGCTGCAAAGTTAGCTGTTATTTTTAATGTTGTACTGTGGGGACACGGAGAGTGAGGTGTAACAAACTCATTATACAAATGACACTTGTCTGAAAGTATGTTAGCATGTCTCCAAAGCTTTTGAAAAGAGCATTAGCCTGATTACCCTAGGGAGCAGAATTCATAGCGCACAAAGCATGCGATGAAGTGGAATTCAGTGACCTGTCTCTGTGTCTGACAGGAGGCCCCTCTGCTTCCTGCTCTATACTGACACCTGCTTCAATGCAGATTAAAATATTCAAGCCAGTCAATCCTTACTGTGGCCTTCTGGGAGGTGGAGTGCAAGAAGGAGTGGCTGTTGTTTTCAGTGCACCCCCAGTCCACTGCAATAGGTACAATTACCAGCTTAATCTAGGGCAGTATTTCCCAACCTGGTCTTCGGGGAGCCCCGGACAGTCCACGTTTTTGCTTCCTCTCAGCTCCCAGGGCCTGTACCAGGTATTCGGTGTTCCTGATTGGCTGGGAGCTGGGAGGGAGCAAAAATGTGGACTGAGCTGGGAAACACTGCCCTAGATTAAGCTGTTAATTGCAGTGTTGGGCATTTCAGGTCCATTAGCTACAAATCCAGACCAAGGTTTTGTTTCTACCAACCAGCTGAGTACT
>JAABNX020000047.1:8043726-8056204 GCA_015163995.2 Mormyrus lacerda | reverse complement strand
CATACTCAGCTGGTTGGTAGAAACAAAACCTTGGTCTGGATTTGTAGCTAATGGACCTGAAATGCCCAACACTGGTTAATTGTACCTAGGGGATTACAGACATTGGTACAGTATACTTTTGGGGCTAGTTTTAGTGGGTTTGTCAACACTGGGTTGTCATTCAAGGCTTTGCGATTTATTACCTTCATATTTAAGTACTAAAAAGCCATTTACTATTTATTGATACATCCAGTAAATCAGATATGATTAATTGTTCTTCGTGTTTTCATTGAGTTTTGTAGACAATAGATTACGGTACATGTTAGACTGATGTAAGCAACGTCCCTGTGGTTACACTGATGGCCTTGGTTTTTGCCAAATTTATATTATATTGGTTATCACCTCTTTTTATCTTTATTGATCTATTTTTGTGGTTATGCCAACACCTGGGGTGTCCTGCAGACGTGGGTGTGTTGCGTTGCCTTTTTTTTCTTAAGCTAGTCAGCTGACAGCGACTTGCATGTGTACTGAGCCGATCGCTGTGCCATTCATGCGATCCAGCGCGCCGATGCCGCCACTCGCGCCACCCAATGGGGAGCCTGCTGCTAAGCAGTTGGATATTCCACCCCCCCACCCCCGTCCCCCAGGTTTCACTTGTTTTGTTTCTGCCCCACGTTAAATGTGGTTTTTTACCAAGCCATTACATTTTCCCATTTCGATTCTTAGTACCCGATACTGGCTTTACTGGTTCCAGTGCACTCAATGCTACCGTTTTGCTATGGCTGCTTGAACACACATAATATGGACACGAAGCCTGCATGCACTAATTAACCCTTAAAGTACTGCTTCTGCAATTATGTGTTGCAACTTTCTTGAAATTTTAACTCTCTAAACTGTTCTCTTGCTTACTTCAATATCAGATTTGAAGAAAAATCTGTACTCTCACATGTCAGTGTAATGCACATTAAAGTTTATAAGTAAGTTCTGTGTGATATACTATACTTATAAAATTATTTTTAAATCACACTTTAATCTCAGAACTTGTAACTGCTCCCTTCCTTTGTCTTTCATGTACTTTGAGACATTGTTCTATATGAGCAATTCAGTTCTTTAAGGGTTAATCTGGGGTATCAAGATGTATTGAAATTACATGCCTGTATGAATATATATGCATGATTTTATTCTTTTCTACAGAGAACAGTCTTGAAAAAACCAGTGCACCTCTTATAAATGTTTTATTTCTGTTCAGAAATTGTTTTTAATAGCATTTCCAGGAAAGAAGAATGCATCTTAAATTGTCTGATAACAAGATATTGAACAGATATAAAAATTCTAAAACTGCACATTAAATGCTAAAATCTCTCTTTCATTGTTGTTGTTTTAATAGCCCCATAGAGTCCTGTCAGAATTTCTACGAAGATTTCACGTTACAAATCGACATGGCTTTCAACGTCTTCTTCTTATTGTACTTTGGTCTCCGCGTAAGTACAAAATGTCCTAAAGATGTATAAGATGGCTTTATGGCCTGTCAGCTAACTGAAGGCTGAATAAATATTTTTTCAGAAAGTCAGAATTTATCTGAGATTGGTAGGAAGTGATCGTAGGCATTTTAAGTGCTTAGTGTAAGAAACACTCTCTTTGCTGTCGACATGATTTGTTTCCCACAGTTCATTGCAGCCAACGATAAGCTCTGGTTTTGGCTGGAGGTGAACTCAGTTGTGGACTTCTTCACGGTTCCACCAGTGTTTGTGTCTGTGTATTTAAACAGAAGCTGGCTGGGTAAGTCCCCCCCCTTCCCGCCTTGTTTGGGCTTTCCTGTTTGAGAAATTACTTCCTGGGGTGTGAGTCAGTGCTTGCCTCGCATTGTAAGTGATGAGGCATATCACCACTGTCATCACATAAAACACAAACAAATCGCAGGGAATCTATAGAAATCTGTAAACAGACCAGAGCTATGTGGTGTCAAAATAAGTGAAGTGTGCTGTTTCCAGACTGTAGGAGAAAAGGTTCCGCTTACCTTAACGGACACTGTGCCCCGTATAGGGTCAGTCTTTGGGAAGATGGAAGGATGTCCGAATGGTTGTTTAGTTGTAGACAGAATGGGGGTAAGACAACAGTCACCTTTGGAACTGGATCTCAATGTAGAGCAATAAATTAGAGAGCTGATATACCGAGTTAAAGTTTTATTGCGCTGTTTATATTTATTTGTTAGATTGTTTTGTATGTAACCAGCTTCAATCTTTTTAAGTATGGAAATCAAATTCTGTGCTGTCCATACACATCAGTATCCATGTTTTGTGTAAATCATTAATTTTTGGAGTACAAAAGTCTCAAATGAAACTTTGAAATGAATTTTCTTTTCTCTTATGTTCTATTAGCCCCGAGAGTGTGATAGGTCATTATGCTGGACCATTATTATAATATATCATAAGTATATGTCAATAGAAATAGTTTCATTCTGGGCAGCACGATGGTATGAGGGAAGGCTCCTGGTTTGCAGGTTTCCATGTGTTACTTTTATGATTTACTTCCAGGGTGTGAGTTGACACTCTACCAATGTGTTTTCTCCCGCAATGTACGTAGCATATGCCCGCCAGAGCAAAATGGTTCTATTTGCGTCTGAGTATCCCCTGTGGAGTTCCGACCCGTTATTTGTAGGATGGCCTGTATATTATCATACCCTCTAATTGCATAATTGGCTATTGAAAATGGATGTGTGGTTTTCTCCTCAATTCCCGTCCACCTTCCCGTTTTCAGTTACTTTTGATTTGCGGCGGTTCCCTCTGCTGCGCCCGCATGTCCGAGTCCCCCCTACAGGACACCCACAGGCTCACGACATGGCTCTTGGTACTTCTGCTCACTCCGCTAATGGATTTGGCTCGTACTCTTGCATCCTCTGTAATTCACAAAGCTTATTTGTCTCCTGATAGTAACGATTTTCAGTCAGAGTGAGTCAGGGTCAGGAGGGAGATGGGGAAGAAGTGCAGAGTCAGGGGGATGCAGGAAGACGCCGGCCGGGGTGGCCGCGGGGCACATGGACACACGTCGCTATCGGGGAGCTCTGAAAGGCCCCTGCGCATGTTCCAGCAAGATGACATCATCAAAGGTTCCTGCCTCTGTGCCTGGCTACAGCACGGGGCTGCTTGAAAGCCCAGTGAAGCTGTTTACTCTCTGGGCGAATTTAGCGTGTGTAATATGTTAGTGCAACAGGTGGTTTTCTTGAGGAACCAGAAGGCAGCCAATTAAAGGCCCAACCCAAGTCCTGCTAGTGCAGTCTTTAGCCTCAAGGGGGGTGGCTGGTTTATTGCTCTGCAACCCCGACTAGCTCCTGGGAAAGTCTGACCCTGGTTTCTTTAAAAAAAAAAAAAAAAAAAAAAGTCGCTTTTGATTAAAATGTCTGCTAAATACATTAAGCTTATTAAGCTATACGCTAAAACCTGAATCACTTCAGCGGTGGAACATTCACATGAAATTGTGAAATTGCTTTCGTGAAGCGTCGGTTAAGAAATAACTTTAATGTTTTGCATACCGAAAAATAAGGTCCCTGGGTCAACAGTACCTGTGATTAATCCATCTGCCCCTTTATTCACTGGGCTCTATGTTGCCATCAACCCCCCACCCAAGGAAAAGGGAAATCTCTCCATCGGCTTAGTCAATGAGCAGCAGGGATTCGTGATTTTAGTGAACTTTGACAGTTGGGATTATTCGCACAGAAATTCTAATTTGTAATCCCACTATTACTGTATTTAAATAGAATGGCTCCCTCATAAAAAGTAACATTTTTGTAGGCTTCAGGGAAAATGGGTCCATGGATGGAGGAACAATGCAGTTACGCATGTTTCTGTACAATTACAATATGCAGGTCAAGTACTTCCTAAAATTAATATCTAAATAGGGTTTCTCACAAATGCCCTGCCAGAAAATGTCTAGAATCAGAATATTTGCATTTTTTTTATAACTTACAGTTTTTCCATTTGTTCATAATTGTCATATTTTTATTTTACAAAACCACTTTTTTTCCAAGACACACAACTGTTCCACTGCATGAATACTTTGACCAGAACTTCCCATTTGAAATTATCAGTATCTCCACACTTATTTTACATTTATTTTTGGGTTTGCTAACCCAAATACAAATAAGTTGAGGTAATTGTGAACTCATGTAATACATACAAGTCTGGCTTTTGCTTTCTACTGAATCAGTTGAGTTCTTCTTCTTCTTAATCGAAAGTAAGCACACCGAATCACGTGACGTCGGCAGTAATGATCAGATATTAGATCTGAAGCCATTGAAGACTCTACAGATTTTCCATGCACAGGAAATCGTTGAAATGTCAAGGCTGGTTTGGGCATTTGTATATCAGCCACTTTTAAGAGCTGTGGCCGCTTATTAAAAGCGCTACCACTGAAATAGTTTAATCTGGAGCTGGCTAAATCATTGTCTTCCTAATCCCCATGACAGGTGAACAAAACATAACTTTCAATGCTACGCACTTGCAGTTTTTCCATTGTGCATTTAAAAAAATGCAGCATTATTATACATCATCAATCAATTACGTTAATATTGTGCTTTTGCTGACTAAGACAAATGGTAATGCATAGCAACAGCAAAGCATATATAAAGGTTTATTATGGCAGAAAGTGGTAAACAAGTTCCCTGATGTGAGAATGTTTGTTAATAATTGCTGCCACCTTGTGGTTGTTTAATGTGCTGTGCTTTTTCTATTAATGGTCCATTCGTGTTGGACTTTTTCTTAAACAAAATATTTGAAACATAGCAGTTTTGTAATGATGTTATGAGCATTAGGTTGTAATAAAACATCTCACTATAGTATGTTTAGTTGTGCAAAAGCTAGTGAAAGTTTTTTTCATGAATATTCAGACTAGCTAGCTAACAGAGTGTTGTTAACTGGCGCACAGAAACGCTCGCTTCGGTGGATGCAATTTATCATAGCAGCTGGCCATAATCCCGATTAGATGCACTGTACATCATCCCGTTTTAATACCTCTGTCCTCTGTTGATTGAAAAATATGCGCACATCCTGCCCGATTGAGCTTTGCAGTGCTTGACCTGCTTTGGCCGGACCGCGTCGACTTTCAGCCCAAACTTCTCGGAATAAATCCACTGTGATGCTTACAGTCAGGTTCTCTTTGGAAATTCATTATTTCCATCAGTCTTCTATCTTAATTTTCATGCACAAGGCAAATGCTTAATTGACTTAATTATTTAATGAGGACAGGGGGTTAGCCATGCGGGGTCCCCAACGGCCACTGTCAGCTGGCAAATATCCTGTCCTGTAGACAACACATTATGGCATAATTAATGCAGATTATACCAATCAATTCTTCAGCATCTGTTATTTGTATATTTTTGTAAGTAATTTATACATTATCTTTTGCCCTACTGATGGCACTTTAATATTAATATTAATTTTGTGTTTGATATTGAATATTTATTGATTTACTTGTATCTCTTTGTACCCCAAAGATGATAAAAAAATAAAGAAAGAAAGACATAGAAACATTCAGTCATGCGTTAGGTTAGGGTTAGAAAAGATAGTAGCCCCTCACTCTGATGCATCACTCATTAATTCAGGATTATTATAATTTTTTTCCCCTTCTCAGTCCCATGAAGTGTTCGGCAACTACTCAAGCTTTGTAGGTGGCTTTGAAAGCATGCGGCTTGTTATCTATTAACCGATAATCAGAATAAAAAAATTAAAACTAACCAGGAACAGAAAAGAATAACATCGAATGCTGAAGTACCAGACTGTTCCACAGTGAGCAGACAGGGGGATAAAGAGCTTGGTGTTTGACCTTTTCTTTGGGTGATTTCTAAAGGAGATTAGGATGTAATATCCTGATGGAAAAAGCTTTTTTTTAAAGCTTCAGTACATGACTGATTGTAACTGGGAGGGCATGAGTATTTGCGTTAAATCTGGTCGTGACATCTTCTGAAGAGCATTCATTTTTGCTTTTCCCGTGGACCAAACCACCTGTCCACCAGTCTACTGTGTTGCTGCGTTACTTTAAGAAGCAAAACTGAAAGACAGTCCTGCACATCGCGTCTGACAAGAAGCGAGGCAGGGAGTCTGCCGTGATCTCCTCTAGCTGTGCCCGCGCTTATTGTGAAATTTGGGAGGAAGGTCTTAACGAGCCAAGTTGAAGCTCCCATGGGCGTCTGAGCATCTCAAGTGATCGTTATTGCCAGATCGTTATTGCCCTCAGACCTCCAGCTCCATGATTCCCACCAAGATCTTAGTATACAGGGAGCCAGATGGAGGCACGAGGACAGAGACTTTTCATAGCCCCAGGAGACGCAAGAAATCTTGTGGGGACTTGTTTCACAATGGCTATCGGGTCAAGCCCGTCCATGGGCAGATTACGGATAAGGAAGACCAAGACAACCTCCGCCATTCCCTCTCCTCCTGCTTCCATGTCATCTCCTACTGGGGTAAGGCCTTAAAGGTTAAAGATCAGCTCTGATTCCCCACTGTCAGTGCTCATGCTGGGGCATTGCCCCGCTATGTATGTGCGCTGGTGTCATGGTAGTGTTTTATTATTTAATAGTGGATATAAATTTTGGACTATGAAAGACAGCTACAAAATAATTTGCACTTCAAAACTAAGCTTTGGACAGAAAAAAATTAGTTTTGGTTCTAGATTCTTTCTTGTGATGCATTCATCTGTGATTGAACAACAGTTGTGAAAGATCCCCTTTTGCGATCAATGAGAAAGACTAGCTATATGGTTAAAAACCAAAGACAAGAAGGTGTTATATAGAAACATATGTGGACTATTAACTCTCCTGATTTAATGGGGGACAAACCAGTTGATGTGTGTCACATTGTCTCATGTGCCAGTGTCCACTTAGCATTTTCACAGAATATCTGAATGCTTGTGCAGTGTAGTCGCTTGGATTCACAAATGATGTATGAAGCAGGATTTGGGGCCCATTCCAGAATGCCTTTATCAATTCCAATCCAAATCAGGAAATGGAACTGGAACTGATGGATGCATTCTGGAATGGCCCCAACCCTGGTATGAAGTGCAGAACTGTGCTGCTTTACATGCTGGAACCTTTTCTACAATGCAGTGCTCATTGTAACTTTCGAAGGCTGCGATAAAGATGGTCTAGAAACATCCTCGTGATTTCACTGCAGAAAATGAATAGGAAACCCCGACAAGTTTTGTGTTTTGTTGTGCATTCTGTTCCGGTTGCTCAGAAATGTTAGCCGTGAGCTTTTTACGGTGAAAGGGGAGGTGTGGGGTAAACAAAGGCTTGCTAGACACTGGGAAGAGGATGGGGTGGTCTTCTGGGCAGGTCCGTGTTAAAATTTTGCTTAGAGGTACTCGTTCAATCACCATTCCCCATCTACTTCCATTTAATCGAAGTGTTTTTGTGTCCCTTGTTGTCTCTTGCTGTCTGGTAATACAATAATTTTGCTCAATAAAGTTTTTCATACCCTTTGGAGATCTCCTTAGGGCAGTGTTTCTGAATACGGTCCTCAGTGACCCACAGACATGTTTTTGCTTCCTGATTAAAATTAATCACATTAAACATGTCAGGCAAGTAAAAGAGTATGTTTTTTTTTTATTATTTTGTTTTTATACCAAGCCACCGAAGGAGCAAAAATGTGGACCGTCTGGCAAGGAACTGAGAGGGAGCAAAAACTCTGGGTCCTGAGGACTGGATTGGGATTTGTATTTAGGGTCCATTTAGATATAGTACGATGAAATGTGTACAGTTATTTTTAATTTTTAAGGTTTTCCAGCTAGTAAGTAATAAGTAGATTATTTTTTAAGATAATGAAAACAGTCAAACAGTTCAAAAAGGATTATCGATCTAAAGATACCATTAAAGTTTTTCTGACTTTGCTCCAAAATGTTTGCTCACTTCAGAAAATAAATGATTTATTTATTTGTTTATTTTCTGTTGCAGGTGGTCTGATGTAGTTCTCTGATGACAGATGTTTGATAAAGGTGGTTAATTTCGGCTCCTTTGCTTTCCTTTCAGGTTTACGGTTTTTAAGGGCCTTAAGGTTGATACAGTTTTCAGAAATTTTACAATTTTTGAATATCTTAAAAACAAGGTAAGTATATTTAATCACAATATGCCTGATTGTTTATTTGAAGGATTCTTGTATCCAAATGATTTAACTTGATAGCAATGTGAAAGTTAACAAAGTATCTGCCTTAAAAAATAAGGATGGTGGCAGTGGATGGACTGATGGATTGTTGTAATGTACTGTTCACAGAAGAAAGTGCATTTACCGCTTTTTATGCTGTGATCATAACTTTTTAAGTTACTTTCTTAGGGAAAAGGTTTATTTAAGTCTCTGCCTTATAATTCAGATCAGACAACAGCATGAAAAATATTTGCGGACCAGTGCACTTTGCAAATTTACTGACACAATAAAAATCTTTATTGTTTTTAGCATTCTCTCTCGAAACAGAAAATAGTCTTTTATAAATCCCTCCGATTTCTTTTATGATGTTTTCTAAATCCACATTTACTAGCGTGTTAAGATTAAGTGCAACCATTATCAGCAATATATATATCTGCTTTAAGATATATAGAGGAAAATGGATGGGAAATCTGAATTTCCTGTATTGTATTTTTTACTGTTTATAAGCCTTTCATTGAGTACAGTGGATCTCTAACAATCTCCGAGTTACTCGGAATTAATGTTTTAGCACAGATGTCATGAAGAGCTTATAGGTCGGCACAATGCTTCTCGGTAATCCGCAGTGAGCTTCATGACTCATAAAAGGTTGTCCTTACCCCTGGCAAGTCCAGTAGCCTCGGTTAATGTATCCGGCAAAATGTCTTATGGTAGTAACGTAAATAGTGCTAAACTAGCTGAGGGGTACCTCACTCAACTGAAAACCCTGCCGCCAAAGCTATTTAAATATATCTAAATTTTTTCTTTTTTTTCCGTTTCTACCTGTAATGTTCTGAGTCGGTCTCATCACGGCGTGTTGCTGCGTGATGCATGCCTCGGTCCGGTTTCGTGACGGTGGTGTTGGCGGTATTACAAATGAGGGACGTCACGGCTAATGTGGCGCATTTAACGTTACCTATTTCACATTAGTTCTCGGCAGCCCGCTTTAGGGTATCACTTCGCTAGTAGTTGTAAATGATGAAGTAAAGTAAATGATACTTTATTTGCCATTTGTACAAGTACGAGCACTTAGGATTTCTTTACTTTTTGCGTGTCCTGTCTTGCTCTGAGATACTGCGTGTTTCTCTGTATTCACAATCTGCGATGGATTTCTTATAACAGTCTTATTATTAATTTACCAGTAGACGTGCATCACACAAACTCAAAGTACTCTTCTTGTCCACAAGTGTTATGTGCTTTTGACCATAGTGATCTGCTAACAGATTTCATTCATCCATTAAGATAATGAATTCTTTGAGGAAAGGTTTTTTTTCCCTTGCTCCCAGCGGTTGCGTTAAAGCTGAGTATTTATTTTAAAGCATGTTGGGTATTTATTTTTAAGCGTGCTCGGCAGTGTTGACTGTGGTGACACGCATCCTCATTCGTAATGAACACGCGAGTCATCTAGCCGTTTCCCTCCTTGGCCGCCCTTCCTCTCCTTTGCCACCAGGGCAGAGTGAAGTCACTAGTCTTCCTCATTCAAAAGCATCAAGGCATGTCAGTCTATCTCAAATGTGGCTGATAGGGCCACAGACTCCAGAGAGTTAACAGAATGAGGACGGAGAGGCATGGATCTTCCCAACAACAATTTTCCAGTCCCTACTGTTGTGTAAAAGTCGTTTAATCTCTATCCGTTTAATATCCTCTTTTCATTGTGGTGAAAATCCGTTGCTCTTAATCTCCCGAAATTCCCTGAATGATGTTGTGTATTCCTAATGAATTCAGGGAAGCATACTCTACATATGTTCTAGCTATTATCAGTGTCTGGCTGTTATGAATTCCTTCACACTTGTGTCTGCTAAATTTGATTAGTCTGTAAAAAAATGAGATTTACTGCATGCATTACCCTTGTATGTGTTTCAGAATGGATGGGCATCAACAACATTTTCATAGTATTTTTGATTGAATGCTTAGGATATTTTGCCATATGTGTAACATGTGATGTGTGTTTTGAACAGCGATTCCATCAAGCTTGTGAACCTGTGCTCTATATTTATAAGCACATGGCTGACCGCAGCTGGCTTCATACACCTGGTAAGTAATCTGCTAAAAGGAGCATTCAGAATTTCAGACAAATAATAATGCTTGTCTTGCATGTGAAACAGTGCGTAGAGTGGCAGATTGGGTGGCTATGCGTGCTAGTGATTATGGAAAAGCACTCCTGACCTGTACATTGTCGGTTTGTATCCCAAGGCAAATGGCACAGAACCCATTAGAAACAAACAAAAAAAAATATCTTGTTAAAAAGTTAATCTGAAATATTATTCTTAATCCTGAGAGGTTCCTCTGCAGTATATTTTGAAGGGCAATATGCCCTTTGCTTATTAGCATAATTGTTTTGTTCTCAAAATGGTATTTTTATGGAGGGCATACAGTTTAACTACCACTAGGTGGTAGCATAACCCCGGAATTACAAATAAGCCATACAACGCTGAGGTTGCCGGCATGAGTCTGTTCAGTGTCATAAGCAGAGCACTTGTTTATAACATTCTACTTATTCCTTTTTGTAACAATTTAAGTCCCGATTACAAGAATTGAATTATACATGAAATGAAATTAACATTTAATTTTCAGTATCGCGTTGATGTGTGAATGTAGCAAGAGCTGTGTTCATTTGAAATTCTCCTTTCTCTGTTTGACAACTGTGCTGTTTACACATGGATGCATTGTGATGTTTGACAACTGTGCTGTTTACACATGGATGCACTGTGATGTCTGTTACAGGTGGAAAACTCAGGGGACCCTTGGGAGAACTTCCAAAATTCCCAAGTACTTAACTACTGGGAATGTGTGTACTTACTCATGGTTACTATGTCCACCGTGGGATACGGCGACGTTTGTGCGAAAACCGCGCTTGGCCGCCTGTTCATGGTGTTCTTCATCCTCGGTGGCTTGGTAAAAAAAAAAAAAGAAAAAAAAAAAAAAAACGAAATCGAAAAAACTTAATATTTTACTTGCTTGACGTGTTTATTGTCAATTACTTTGTAATTGTAATTTTAATCAGCTACAAAAAAGTGACATGATTCTACTTAATTGATATCTATTAGCATGTATTTCAGGGAGTAATTAGTAATGGTTGTTGTTATATTTTTACTAATTTGGTTTATTGTTTGTTGTTTTACTTACGATATAAATTAAGATGACAGTGTATTTTTGTATAGTTAGCAATTGCAGTAGAGTTATATGTTAATACAAATGCTGTTGTATGTTTGATGCATGTCTGTATACGGGTTTCCACTGGTGTCAGAGTGGAGATTTGTTTGTTACAGTGTAATGATATGGATTGCTATTTTTAAGGCAGCCTGCGGTTTCAGGGGACCCCACCCTCCAGTGTCCCTCCCCAAATCCCAACAAACACCGTGACGGGGATGATACATAGGGCAGCTTGAGAGCCAGTGCTAGGCCTGCTTACCATTAGACGCAAACCGCAATCGCAAAAATAAATAAATAAACAAACATGTTTATGGCCGTTTTAATTAAATCCATGCACACGAGTGGCTACGTGTCATGCTATTTCTGTAGCGACTCTCGTAATTTTATTTTATTTTTTTGTTTTGGAGAATGTCGAGCATCTCGTTAAAGTCACTTGCTTGACTTTTTCATTGGAAGGCCAATTAATTATTTCCGTGTTGAAATGCAGTAAATTGTCAGCTTCGAGTGAGGCAGCGTCAGAATATACGTTAAAATTGGAAATGGCAGTGTCCTCACACTGTACTGCTGTTCTCCTTTCTCCAAAGAATTTTCTGTTTGGATATTACATTATCTGAAATTACAGTTATATCATATAAGAGACCAAATGTACCTTTAAGTTAGATAAGTAGCTATAAAGTTTGCAAAATGCATTGTTTATTGTTTTACGGGTCTCCTAATGGCCGTTAATGCATTTTGCATCCACAAAACATCAGGCTGCACTATTGACATCAATCTGGCACTAATGTTTGTTGGACAAAACATGGCTTTTAGTTATTTTTCTCCTTTTCAATACAATTTCATTTTTTTTTAACCTCCACTCAACCCAACACTCCCCAACCCCCTACCCATAACAACGGGGGGTTTATCTTAAAATGATATATCTTTATCAACCTCATGTTAATCTGTATATCCTTACATTTATGTTTTCTCTTTTACAAAAGTCGCCCTTTCACAATGACGACTTTTGTTAGACATTTTTATACTGTCACGTACGTGGGCAGGCAAGCAGAGCCGAACGGACAGGGTACGGGTTTATTCTTCAGCGACAGGCAGACAGGCACGAACAAGCAACACTGCATGACAATACAATGACAGATCTGACATACTGGGGAAAGACACGGACTAAATACACAGGCTGGTCA
>JAABNX020000047.1:8021037-8039925 GCA_015163995.2 Mormyrus lacerda | reverse complement strand
ATAGGGCACATAATTTAACATAGTAAACATAGTTACTATGTTTTTACATGCAGGCCCTTCAGAATCATTATATTGGATATAATTTCTGACTCATCATTTTACAATTCACACAACCGGCAGGTCCAATTCATTATTTCTACATACTTCTTAATAAGAATATTAGCAAAAATATCTTCAGATCAGTGTTGTTACTGTTTTTTGATTAGCACACCATAGTACACCACAGTACACCATAGGCAGTCACTCATGAATCAGTTCTCACTGTATCATTATTATCTTGCTGTATTATTATTATTATTATTATTATTATTATTATTATTTTTCGGACTTGCCTACAAATTCGACTTAAAGACAAGCTTAGGTAACCTAACTCGCTTGTAACCTGAGGACTGCCTTTATTTGGTAATGCTGTTTGTAACCTGAGGACTGCCTTTATTTGGTAATGCTGCCTTTATTTGGTAATGTTGCCTTTATTTGGTAATGCTGTTTGTAACCTGAGGACTGCCTTTATTTGGTAAAGCTGCCTTTATTTGGTAATGCTGCCTTTATTTGGTAATGCTGTTGTCTGCCTCCTGCAGTTCTTTGGCACAGAGGAGTTTCCCCTATATGTTTACTAGAATTATATTCTGATAATCAGTCATGTAAGGAAAAGTGCTGTATCAGCAGTATAGCTACTGGTGCTGATGCTTGAGATCCCCAGCCCCCCAGGGGTGTTTATTTGTAACTTTTGTCTTTTACTATGTTGATCAAGCTTGTGGCTCCTTTTTGTTTTATGTCTGGGTGGTGTTTAAATAACCACTTGAACTATTTTGTGTCTGGTTTTACATCCCTAACTAGTTCAGCTTATCTTCTTCAAACGTGAACATCAGCAAAGGCTCTTTTGTGCACACAAGGTAAAAATTGGGGGAAAAGACTGATAAACATGACTGTTTATCTTCGAGGGGTCACAGGGAGGATGGGTACAGAAATGAAAGTTGGAGTGTCTCTCAGGGCAGGCAACCAATAAAAAACGTCTCTAAATGTCCTGACGTCTGATGCAGTTTGAGTGCTAGCTGTCTAGGACGTAAAAGTTTGTCGTCAACAAACGTAACGCATAATATTCGTCAGCCAACCCGGCAAAGAAATGTTTCCTTTGGCGTTTGCTGTAAGCGCCGCTCAAAATACATGATTTTAACATGAGTATAATCTGTGTAGAGGCCCCTTCATTTGTATTGTGAGTTTAACCACAGTGGGGATTTATGTATAACCATCATAGAACAATAAAAAAAAAATAGCTATCAAATTAAAAGGCACATTTTTGCCGAATTGAAATACCAAATGCATTTGACACATTTATCATCTGAAAACACAACACAGAAGAGTGAGCCTGAAATAATGCTTATGAAACAAAGTTAAACGATTCCTTAATTTGGATATGATGCGAAGAAAGAAAATTAAAGAGCTCAGTCTTTTGAATCCAATTGACCATAGCAAAAACGTTGGGTTCTTTGTTTAGTTTGGCAGTGCATAGTAAACATGCAGCCCAGTTCATGGAGGGCAGATATAATTGGTAGTCCTGTTTTGCATTGCTGGTAACGTGCAAACATGGGGATGATGATTCGGCTTTGCAGCAGTAATGAGTGTGTGAAAGGCAGCTATCGCATAATGTACAACGAGACAACGTTTAAAATCAGAATAATGCATGCCATGGAAGCATGCTGCCTCTTACTGCGCGCCAGTACCAGCGTTCAGCAGGTCATCAGTTACAGAAGCATAGACTGTCTGGATGCTGAAGCCAAACCGTCTGATAGCCATGGTCATTAAGTACTGGAATGTTTCAAGATAGACCTGCTGCATCGTTAAGTTCAACAGCCGACCATGTGTACCGTCTGAGTAGAAAGCAGCGACATCTCGGCTTGGCTTGTTTCCTAATGATCGTCTCCTCTGCCAAAATGAACAACAAGCCCCCACTATGTTTTGACACGCACACCTGAGAGATCACAAGTGCACTGTTACTGTCACAGTCTCTTAAAGTATTCTGCTCACTAGCCACGCTGTCCATGTTTAGGTTGTGCTGTGTGTCTCTCTGCTATCTGAATGGCTGTTACCTCTGGACTTGTTTATCAGTGTTAATGTCAGTGTTTGCCAGGATACTGGAGATGTTAAGTGATCTCTAAACCAGAAAAGCTAAATGTCAGTCATGTATTTGACTTTCACACGCCACTTCGACTAAGTAAGAAATATATGCATTGTTTCTTGTCAGGTTGGTTGACGTGTTTTTAGCAGTTTTCAAAATTCATCTTATTCTTGGGCGGTAATAATCCAGAATACTAATTTTTCCTGCTTCCTTTTGAATAAAATAGTAGATGCAGCGGCCTGGATGGCATGTCAGAGTGGACACTTTCTTTGCAGGCCTGGCGCTCTTTAACTTCACTAAGTTTGGTTATTGGTGGTGAATAGAACGGGGGTTTCTATGTAGATGGGCACAAACCCAGGTACTCACAGACTGCCTTTTGTGGTCCACTCCGAAGGCCGTGGCTCAGGGGTCTGTCCTCGCGTGAAACGAGAGCTGAGGATGTAATGATAGGATATTTGTGCTATGTACGGTTATGACCTGGACTGTAGCCACAAAATATCCTAGAGCACTCAACACTTTTCTGAAGTCAGTGATTTGCTCCATTTGAGAAGGATAAGAAAAGTTAAGTCCGTTGAGGAAAATGTATCGGAGCTTGTTGTTTGGGTTTAATTTGTGTCTGCGTGGGGGAGGGGCGTACTTGGGCAATTACGCCGAGTCTCAAAACCCGAGATGTCAGCATTTGCAAGTTTGTTATTCAGTCTGCCCGAGGTATTAGGAAAGAACAGAGTGCAGTCAAACAGAGGTAAAGGCACTTAAGCACAACGTTCCAAGTAGCGGAGCAATGGATTATGGCCGGCCTAGTGACTGAGGCTCTCTCACCCAGATTTGGTTGTTCACATGTTCTCCTCATTAGACTATCACAAATGTTGAGAATCTACCATAATTTGAAACATCGGAATGGACGCATCTGGTTATACTGTGTTTTGCGGGGTTGGGAGGGGGGACCATTATTTGACAGGCCAATATGCTTTTTTATGGTCTGACAGCAGTCAATTTTAAGATTAATGACCAGTGTTTCTATCTTAGAAGAGTCAAATTTGTTTGCATATTTAATATCACCATTAAACGTCATTGATGAATGAAAGGTTTTAAAGAAAAAAATACATCTTGATAGCCACCCAATAGCGGGAATTCACACGCTACCATCCATCGTGTGCTGTGCTGTTAATACATACTTTAGCTTATAGAAGAGATGCATGACCTGTTTTCAATCTCTCATGATGATTCTTTTTTTTCCCTTTTAGACATATCGTGGTTTGTGGTCATATCACTCTTGAGAGTGTCTCCAACTTCTTGAAAGACTTCCTACACAAGGACAGGGATGATGTCAATGTAGAAATTGTTTTTCTCCATAAGTAAGTACAACAATTAAACAATGAAAAATAGTAACTGAAGATGTTAGGAGTGGCAGCCCATTGGTGCTGTGGTCAGTGCCGTAACCTCAAGCCTCATGGGTTGTGGGTCTCAGTCTGACCGCATCTCTGTGTGGGTGCCTGTTTATCGTTTCCAACATTTATGATTGCGGTGAAATTGTGACTTGACATTTCCACTTAAATGTGTCTGTCTGTCAAGGAACTGGCGTCTTGTCCGTGATCTACTATTGCCCCAGGCCACCTCAACCATGCTGGGATTAGTGGTTATTGGAACTGGATTGATTGAGTTGTCAAAATTCAAAATAGTCAAAATCCAGAATTCACCATCATCTGTTTCATATTAAATGTACTTGCTTGGAAAAGTTGTTGTTGCACTAAATGACTTTCTGTGTTTTCTTTTTCTATTCCCATCATGACAGTATTGACCCTAATCTTGAGTTGGAAGCCTTATTTAAACGACACTTCACTCAGGTGGAATTTTTTCAGGGATCGGTCCTCAGTCCAATTGATCTTGCCCGCGTAAAGGTATAGTCTTCCAAGATGAATTGGCCGAATACATATAGTATACTGCTGTACAAAGGCAGAACAGTCTTAACTGAATATTTTAGCAAGCCTGAGTTATTACTGAAATGACGTCTCATGCTCTATTTTATCTTGTGACAAGATATCTCCTACAATTGTTTACACAATTCCAAGCTTAAGTCTTACCTATCTGCATGTTCATTATACTGTTAAAATATTGCACAATTGCACATTTGTACTTTCATACTTGATGACATCCAGTATTGTCTATTTTACATACAAAGCTTTATGTACATATACTGTTTACTTTATTTGTTATTTTATTTTATTATCTTATTATTTGGTGTTCTAACATTGTACTACTCTAGTCCGTCATTCTGTTTTACATTTGTTACATCAGCTGTCGGAGTCACTAAACACCACTGTTATATGTGTTCCTCTGCATACTGTAAGGACAATAAAGTCGAACTGACATGAATGAATCTTAGTTCAGCTGCGCTTGGTTTTGAAGACAGTACTATCGTTTACCTTCTAAGCATAATCTCCTTGAAGCTCCTTTTCTCAGTTTCAGTGCCAGTGTAGTTACTGTGTTATGCTATTGTGCGGCATATAACTACCAGGCATTTGCCGTCACATCCTTTCTATACGATAGTCTGTGTAGTGGACATAGGTCTTCCGTAATGAATGTGCGTCCCACTGCTGTCTGTCATAACTTTCAGTGTCACTCACGCGTTCTTTGCTTTCTCTCGCTCAGATAGAGTCAGCGGACGCCTGCTTGATTATTGCTAACAAATACAGTGCAGATCCAGATCAGGAAGATGCCTCCAACATCATGAGGTGGGCACAGCCGCTCACATGCTGCTTCTCTTCGGGGTTTCAGCTGCCTGCACCATGGCTTCTTTTAGGGTCCCGTTTGGCTTTTTGCCACATCACAACTTTTATGCGTCCATTACGTCTTTTATAAACTGTATTGAGAAAGTCATGGCTGTGGAATCTGTCAAACATTTAGCCAGAAATCGAATCCATCCCTTTAAATATACTAAGATGCTGATAACTGAAATGATACGCGTGGAAATTATTCTTGAGATTTAAAGAAAATCATTGTTGCGCTCTCGGTGAATAATGAATGCGCTGTGCCGAGGGTGGGGGGCGAGGTCGGTGTTTTGGTAAGCGTACCTTATTCCGTTCCCTTCAGGTGTGAGAGCAAAGTGTGCTTGAGGTATAGCACAACCACACATAGGGATCTGCTGATAATTGACTTGGAAGCTAATGCTAAAAAACATCGTACGTTCCTGTACACACCGAATCTTGTTATTTAATGCCCCAAAAGAAATAATGGCTAAAGTTACCTATCTAAAATAGATGATGCTCTTATGCACATTTTATGCATATTTAATTTATTTATTTCTGACAGCTTTGGGGGTCAGGCTGATTTTGCATACACTCTCTTTACTTTGGATTTTTAAAATGTGCTTCATTTCTAAACAGAGTTATCTCTATCAAGAACTATCATCCAAAAATACGAATTATCACACAAATGCTGCAGTATCACAACAAGGTAAGAAGACGCCTCGTCAGTGATATTGGCGTTGCATTGCCGTGTCGTTTGGTAGTGACAGTCGTTCTGAGGAACAGCACAGCCTCTGATTACAGCAACATGTTTCTCTGTCAGAGATGAGGAGATGAGTGTTTGACATTCTTCCTGCCCTGCGACTTCAGGCCCATCTGTTAAACATTCCGAGCTGGAACTGGAAAGAAGGAGATGATGCGATTTGCCTTGCAGAACTTAAGCTGGGTTTCATTGCCCAAAGTTGCCTGGCCCAAGGTCTTTCAACCATGCTTGCCAACCTTTTCTCCATGAGGTCAGCCATCCAGGTACTGTCGTCTGTTTAGAACTTTGCCGTTAGGTTTCGATAAAGTGCTAGAGTAACTGAGTGTTGAGTGCAGTGTGATATTTAATTTACTAAGAAGTTGCTGCCCATTACTCAGCTAGCCTGTTAACACACAGTTACTCAAACAGTGTTTGACAGAATATTCCCCTGTAAATCATGATCTGGACCTATACAATCATCTATGCCAGATGAATATCCTTGGGCAGCAATTTTGTCATTATTACGGAGTCATTTATGCTTTCTTTTTCAGCACCACCGAAGAAGACAGAAATTAGCGGTCTGACTCGTAACATTAACCATTCCATGGTGCTCTAACGTAGCTGTGCAATTTGAACCATGTCTCCATTTTATAGCCGTAAACCGGCATCAAAACCCGAATGGTATTTTTAGCACATAGCGTGAATGGCCTGATCATATTCTCCAATGAGAAACAGCTGCGCGTTAACCCTCTGTTTCTGATAAGGACTGTACGTGAATAGAAAAAGAAAAGTTTGTTTTCCGAACAGAGTTTTTCTTCTTTTTTAAAAGTTAATTTCCTAGTCTTTTGGTTAAAATAAATATCTTCATGTTCTTTCCTCCGGCCAGTTTTCTGGTCAGTCTTGTTGCGCACCAAAGAATTGAGATGAGTGCATTTCACTTCTGAGTGTTTCCAGAGCTACGGGATTCGACTTAGGAGACAAACTTGGGAAACAAAAACACAATGTGTAGTTAAAGGGACATAATCGGTGATGCGCATCCTGCTGGTTTATCACTGCAGTGGAGCAATTAAATAATGGAATTCCACAAGTTTTTAGTTTGTATTTTTCAGTTTGTATTTCTGTCTGCGTTGTTTTTTTTCTATAGTTTTTAGAGCAGAACGTTGCATATGTGGACATAATCATAGTGATGTGATGGTTTTGGAGGATTTGTAACTTTAAGATTGCTGGTTCAAATCCTTATACGCCATTCCATGTTCCAGCCTTGAGTAAGGTACTTAGGCTGATTTGCTTCGGGAAAATAATTTGAACTGGTAAATGGAGTCACTCTGGATCAACAGTATCATAAAGTATGTACTACTTTACTAATGGCCCTTGGAGTAAAATGGAAATATGACTGTAAATGCACCTACTTGTAGTTTTGAGCACAATATCGGGCTGCGATCTTAAATTGGTTTTGGTCCAAGCGAATTAGAAGAGGCTCAAAACAATGTGAGAGAAATAGCGTCCCCGATTCAATCAGACTGAGAACTGTGATTTATTCAGTCTGTAGGGGCAATCTGTAATTTAAAACAAACAGAAAACCAAAATGATATATCTGAGGCATTCTAGTTTGGGCTTTATAGCACATGTGGAATCTTTTATTTTCCTTTTGGCAAGACATGAAACAGATTTTACGAAGCCAGAAGAAATTACAGCTTTCGAGCGTCGTAAAAATATATGCTGTAATGAGGCATTTAAAAGTGTCGCAAGGACTGATTTTTTTTGAGCAATTAAAAAGTTCTGTTATTATCATGTCTTCTCACTATTTTCAGGGATAATTAATCTGTCCCAGTTGTTGACAGAGGTTCTGGGTCAGAATTACCAGTCTTACTGTAATTGAAGGAATTGGAACTGTTGATATTTTAGATATCATGCCAGTCGTTTGACATCAAGGCCTTATGTGTGTTTAGCCTTGGTGATAGGAGTGATAGCGAAACAAGTAGGTGTGCATTGCACCGATCTCGTGAGAAGCCACAAATGAGACATGCCACATATTCTCCCGGAGAGGTGCTATTCCGGCGGCCTTTTGTGGTTAGCTAGGACGGGTTTATCGTAACGGAGGAAGTGATAATATGAAGAAATGGCCTCTGGCCCTGGATCATGCCAATAGCATTGAAAGACTAGCGACGACAAAAAGATAGGAAAGATACTGTTAGTCACAGAGCCAGCTCTATAAATGACAGTTCTGTACCACATAATTGCCTTTTGCTGTTCAGCCGTGTTGTCATTCCCTTTTCTGTGTACTAAATAAAACATATGTGTATTTTTGATGTGTTGAGTGCTGGATGCATGCCTCCTGAATCTAAAAGTGCCATCTCAATATGGAAGATAGGATTTAGTGGGGGGGGGGGGGCAGAAACTGTCAGGGTTATACCACAATGTCCTGATTTTATCATTAGAGCAGATTAAGTTCATGAAGTAATTTGTAAAAGCGTGAATATAAAAATATGCTAGGCTAAAAGACTCGGCATGAGCGTCTCTTGTGGGATCACCTCTGAGGGGCTGAAGGGAGTGGTGGTTAGGAAGTGCTGTGATGGCAGAGTCTGACTGGAGAATTTAGATTCGTCCTGACAGCCCATGCACATTCATACAGCGTAATTTAGGAAGCTGAGACGGATATAAAAAAAAGAGAGGAAAAAAAAAAAGCAGTTTCCTTAGCTGTAAATGACAAGGCACTTCTGTTAGTGCACCCTCAAGAAGCCTGGGGGAGGGGTGTGCTTGCTTGCTTGTACGCAATCTCTTTTATTCCAGACGAAACGAACGGCCTTCCTTAGGAGTTCAAGTGTGTCTGTAATGGGGTGCTTCTGAAACGCGTCTTTAAGCGGAGCTGTCAGTGTGTGGATGAGAACCGGCGCTCTCACGGAAGTTAATGGGGTTTCTGCTTATCAAGACATTTCATTTCCTGCTCCAGGGGTACAAAATTTGATGATATGAACTGGCATCACCTCCAAACGCAATTAAACCACACTGCCATATTCAAACAGCCTGTATTTCCCCCCTTACGACGCAGCAGTAATAGCCAGAGAATGAAGATTCTGTTATGCTTTACTGTGAGCTGCCCTCGGTTTAATCAGAAAACGTCACATGTCTCAATACTGGCTTTTTTGTTAGAGTTCGTCCTGAACAGATACTGCTTTTTTGACTGTTTTAATTCTTTCTGCAGTTTTTGTTTTAGTTTTTAAAATACAAACAATCTGTACTAATGACATTTGATGGAACTTGCACTCAGCTTATCGATTAAAGCACTAAAGTGTAACAAAACGGTAACATTCTTGTTTTTGAAATTCACCTCTAGCTTGATGAGGAAACATGGCAGAAGTACTATTTGGAAGGGGTATCCAGCGAAATGTACACTGAGTATCTGTCGCCTGCCTTTGTGGGTCTGACTTTTCCTACGGTTTGTGAGTAAGTGTTGTTTTCTGATCCCTTAAGCTTCTCTTTATTGAAAAAGAAGTGTTATTCTTGGTCACATGAGTAATAACAATAATAATCACGGTATGGAAAAGGAGTGTGTGTAATTTAAGTAAATGTGATAAAATGTGTCTTGTTTTGTCTTTTTATAGACTATGTTATGTGAAGCTGCAGCTGTTGTTGTTAGCTATCGAGTACAAGAATGATCAAGGAGAAAGCAGGTATGCTTTGTTAAACCTTTTGTTTAAGGTTTAATCTCCCCCCCCCCATGTGCTTATGGTCAAGTTATTTAATGTTTTTGGGACAAATTTAAAAGGCATTAGGGTACCACGATAACAATAAGCCCATTATAATTTGTAATATTTCTTCTGCTACTTTATTATTGCTTACGATTCCTGTTAAAATAAGATTTGATACACAAAAATCATGTCCTTTAAATTTGGAATTAATAAAGGAACTAAATACTTTAATGATCTAAATGGGATATTTAACAAACACTTTAGTGTTGTTCTGGTGACCAAGTCGCATGATGTCGTGTTGTTCATCTAACCTGACTGCCTATGAATGCAGTGTTGTCTTGTACTTTTTTGCTGTAAGTTGTACTTAACGGTTCGTTTGTCAGATCCTTTAATTCATTGGGTCTTTAGATTTACAGTATAAGCAAAACTCCTTTTCAGCAGACTACTTGAAATGTCCCTGGTTAAATGCCGTCTTGGAGTGTTTACAGACATTCATCTTAGCCAAAGAACCCTACTTCCAATAGCTGGCTGCCCACATGACTTACATATAGAGGGCGTATTTCCCATCAATTTGAAAATGGTTCTAAGTTTATTTTTGTTAACTTTGATTTTCTAAATGTAGGAACGGAATGCTTCCTTGAATATGCACTTAAAATTTGCCTGTTTTAGAATATACCATTTTCCATATTAATGCAGTGAATTTAAATGCACCGCAGACCTTCTGTGCATCATCTCTGTCTGCTAAAACTTTCTGTATGTATGACTATTTTCGTTTTTTTTGGAAAACATGCACACAAGCACTGATCCCAGTGATGTTAGTTTTTGTGAGCTGACAAACTGCAATCTTGTTGGCTCCAATTATTAAACAATGGCAAAACTTTTGGTGGGCTGGCTTTCATTCGCTTAATAAGCTGATACGTTCTTTTTATACTTGTCCGCAACCGAGAGACAAGTGCCATCTCTTACTTTTGAATATATCTGTGTTTTGATTGGAAATGTTTGTCTTGTTGTTTGCAGAAGCCGAAAGCTACAGACTCTCCATAACTTTACCACTTCTGCTTTAGATCCTTCAACCTCTTTCTATAATTCAGCATTTTTCTGCCAGGCCCTCGTTAATTATTCACATTTCATTTTTTTGTATATATATTTTTTTGTTGTGATCATTGTGCCTAATGCACTAACTTCTTTACAGGCAGAGAAATAGAATAGTTTGTTTACTATTCTTGTTTTCTGTCAGCATATCCTGGCTGACAAAACCCCTTCATTTTTTTAAATTTCTTTTTAGCTTCTTTGGTCCCGTAAATTTGTCTGTTGTTCAGTAACTTGACGTCATCTGCTCACCACTCTTCAACGTTTAACAGTTGTCAATGTATATATTATATCTCCAAAAAAGATTTTATGTGGTTTTAAGATATCAAAGCCAAAAAACTAAAATATTTAAAGTGAAAAATGGAAAACCTGAAAGTGCTACCTTTGAAAGACGTGACTGGTTCTAGCGCCACATTAACAGATGTTAACTATATAGATGTTCCGTTCAGTTTATATTATTAAACCATATTCCACCAAATACTGTTTATTTTGGCTTTTATTGCATAAACTCTTTCTACTTTTTCATATCATGTTCCATATATTAGAGGATATTGAATGGATATGAAAGGATTAGCTGTTTGAATTGTCTTCGGAAAGTCTGAGGGCTAGCAAGGTTCTATTCCTCACGACAGGACTTGCATAAAAGCCTTTCATTTTCGCTCCTGCAGTTCATTACAAACTTATTCCATGTGTCAGTGTCCCTCAGGCTGAAACCCAGAGCTTATGTGCTGCTAAATTGCTGCTGAATTTGCACATTGTAGCACATATATGCATAGCTTAGGCAAAATCTTAGAAATGGCCTTTGTTGTATGTGGGAACCTGTATTGAAGTCTCCAGTGCTTGCCTTCTATAGCGTATGCTTGGTGCGGTGTCTCGTTTCGGTGTGCTGGCAGTAGTGCGACAGACATGATACACTGACCAGTCCGTGAACCTGTGGATGATGTATCGCTTTCATCTAGGCTTATTCGTCTCGACTGTTGCCTGTTTCTTCCATCGGCTGTCACGGTATCCATGGGATACTCATCATTTGATGATTCATGTTCATCAGCAACCATCAATGAGCATTTTTTGTGTTGTGATGAACAATCTAATTAATGGGGAATGATACAGGGTTTCAACGTGGGCTTTTTCAAAGTTTGTTTATAAACTAATTGGCCTAGAGTGTTGAGTTTTATGTTGTACACAGAAGAGAGACCCTTTATTAAATGCAATAATAATTCCTACAGTACGAAGGGGCGATTCAGTGATTTCTACAACTGATTTCAAATATCTGGAGTAAAGTATAATCTAGTTTGTGTTTTCTTACCAAAACACAGAAAATTGCCTTCATCTCATAGCAGTGTGCATTGCTGTAAACACAGAAGGAAAAGAACATACACTGTAATAGTAATAATAAGTACATTATATCAACGAGTACTCAGAGAGTGCCTTTGCTGCGTCTTTGGGAATCAGTCGGTCCGTTCATTCCCGTGCATCTCATCAAATACTAATCCAACAGTATTTTTATTGTAAGCTCTGCTGTCCTGTTAGATTTGTGTGGGAGGTAGCTGCGAGTTAAACCGCACCTAAACAGCAGGTGTAGCCATGCTTTTAAGGATATTTATAAAGGCAGCTCACCATGTGTGCACCTTGCTCGCTCGTCTGCTTCTCAGTCGTGAGCCGCGTTAACTCACAGTGCCTCCACAGTGATCTGGGGGGATAGAATCTGCATTAAAAAGCTTCAGCCCAGCAATACTGTCCATATACTAATGTGCTGTATTGAAGTTAGAGTCTGATTACGGCAAATCAATGGATTAAGGCGTCTCTGAACTCCTGTTCTTTCATTCCTCTATGTGTATCATTCCTCTTGATTAGATCACTTTAAATGTACCTGCGACAAATTATCCTTTGATTTGACATTTTGATTTTATTTTTGTGTTTTTTTTTTCTCTCTAACAGAATCATTATCAACCCTGGGAACCAGTTAAAGCTGATAGACGGCACCTTGGGATTCTTTATCGCTAATGACGCTAAAGAAGTTAAGAGGTAACAAGTCCTGTGTTTGAAGTGATATGCGCCGTTCGAAATGATGGTTTCCGCTCAGAATTCCAGGAAGGTATTTTGGTCACGCTTCCATTGGGTATTTTCAGTGTATCGTCTGATCCCATTGATGAGAGAAGTGGTAGCGTAAAGAATGGCATTATATCGTTGTAATTTAGCTATACACTAGTATTGTGCACTTCTTTAGATTCTGTTACTCGATTCTCATTTTCATGAGGATTTCTTGAGGCACTCGGTTATATGTTGGAGAAAAATTATATGCAGAGTTGGTACATAAGCAAGCCTGAACGGAGTACTGAAATGAGTTTTTGTGAAGTTCTGGGACCCCTGACAATGTCACCTTGTGCCCCCCCCCCCTGACAAAATGTCACCTTGTGCCCCCCCCAAACTCCTATAAAGTGCAGGACTCTACCTGGGTATCCATGCTCCTCCAACGCCTCTTATATATATATGTATGAGTACACAAATTCTTATACGTAAATTATTAATAGGAATATGTAGGTACGTTTATGAAATGTTATAGATATACTCTTTATACTGCATATCCCATTAAACATCTACTTCAGGACATAACCTTGTGTTTAGATCAGGAAGCAGTTTTTTCCCCTGTTTCTTTAGGGCATTTTTCTACTGCAAAGCTTGTCATGATGACATCACTGATCTAAAAAGGATTAAAAAGTGTGGCTGCAAGCGAGGTAAGTACACAAGTCCTACACTGAATCAGTTTTGCTAATCCACAGATTTAAAGTATTAAATGTATTTAACGCAAAACTATTGTAAAGAATATGGTCAGCTCTTCTGTGAATTCTCCCGCAGCTGGTAATTGTGTATTTAAACATGCCGTGTGTTTTTGTGATGA
The DNA here is from genome assembly GCA_015163995.2 of Mormyrus lacerda. Lineage (NCBI taxonomy): Eukaryota > Metazoa > Chordata > Actinopteri > Osteoglossiformes > Mormyridae > Mormyrus > Mormyrus lacerda. The sequence continues at coordinate 8,026,646 of JAABNX020000047.1, read as the reverse complement.
CACAAACTGGGCAGGAAAATGTTTTCCTTTCTGTTTTACTATTTCACAGTGCTCATTGTAAACTTGTCGTTTAGTTCAGGTCACCTTGTTTATATCACTGCTGTGATATCGGATGGGAAAAACCATAATTGGAATAAATGCAGAAATGGGCCATAAAATAAAATAAGCAGACTGTAAAAAGGCAGCCTTCTCAGAACCCTGAAAGGATTAGGAAGAAGCCCTACGTGCTAACTGTAAAATGTGAGAGCGAGCGAGCGAGCGAGAGAGAGAGAGAGCGGGGGAGGGTTTTGAGAGGCGAGTGAAGCAGCGGCGCACATCAGCATGCTAATGATGCCGCGTCAAACAGACGTGAAATGGAATGACATGATTAGCGAGTCCAAAGAAGGCGTCTGTCACAGCCCTGAAGGATCCTTTTTGAAAACGCCAGTGCTAATGTTCCCAGTCAGGTGGAAAAACAAAGGCGAGTCGCCCCCTCGGAATCCCGCCTTGCAGACCCGCTAAATTGCAGGGCAGGCACCCCATTGGCCTTATCATTTTACCAATAATATCAGGCGTGTTAACACCAAACCCTCCGCTCCTCTGTAGCGGGGATATGCCAACCTGCGATGCCGTCTGCAGGCCCATGGAAGCTGCTTAGCCGTAAACGCGTCAGACGATGCGTTGCCATTCTAGATGGTTCGCAATAGGATTTTGAAGTTTCTGCACATAGAAACTCTGATTATTTGGCTGTGCTTCAGCTACTAGATAAAGATAAACACTAGATATCAAACTTAGTATTGATTCATATATTATCTGTCACTGCCCTAATAGCTATGCTGAGGGTAAACTCTTTTGCATGCAGATATTAGCACCAAATATTATCAATGAAACCCTGAGATGCGACAGCCTACATTTATGACAAAAGGCTGTGTTTGTCTTTTTGTATTGACATTCTAACAAAATCAGAACATTAATATATAAAAGTCATACTGTTGTTACATGACCTGTTATGTAACACCTGCCTGAACAAGTTAAAAATAATTAATCTTAAGGAAATTATCATCATCTTTAAAGGTCACATAATCATTTTGAGCAGCCCACATATTAACAAACCTTTAAAAAAAGAGAGAATTTTTTCTTTAATTTGTTTATACAGAAAATTGGCATCTTCGTTGATTATGGGCCTTGAGATATCAAATAAAGTAAACAGTTCCAACTGTCATTTATTGTATTTTTATTCATAATCCCAAATGTATTTTGCCAGTTGATATTCATATGTTGCTTTTTAAACTCATGTTGGCTAAAAAATATATTATTTTTTATTTTTTATTTGGAAGAGGTGTCAAGTCCATTACTGTTACAGCAAATTGACCTTGTTGACCATTGACCTTGTTGATGTATTTTTTCCTTGCTGCCTTGGAATGCGAACATTTATTTTAACTGCTCACTGATAGTGATATATTGTGAGTAAAAACAGGTTCACTTTCGCCAAGAGTTCAAATGTCTTTTTTTTTTCTCAACAGATAGCTGTTTTTTTTCTTTTAAATACATGTTGCATGCCCCAGTGCAGCAAATGCATCCTCCCTTCGCTTCTCATCTCTTTACGCTCTTCTCAGATCAGAAAACGGTGCGGTGGAAGAAAAGCAAACAAGCTTGTTCATTAGGAGCCCAAAATGTGACTGCAAATGTTGAAACACAGTAGTAGCGTAACACCTTACCAAAGATGGTGTATTTTCTTGTGAGCAAGGGTAACAACTGTGTTTGGAGCAGTTTTTTTTTCTTTTCAATTCCCCTTGGAACCAGGATACCAACAGGTTTTTTACCCATTTAAAGCCTATAAGCCTAAAAACCATGTTACCGCTGCTTCTCATAAATTCAAACCCCTTAGATGCATGGAAAAAGTAGACAGGGTAAATCTAAATGTCAGACATACAGATTGATATTGGTAACATTAGTCATGGACTTAAGTAAGCCAAGAAAGCGAACGAAAGGAAACGCGGTCCCGCTTCGATTCGTCTGCCTGCTGTCAGAAACGATTTTGCATGCTGCTGTATTTCCAGAAAGCGGAAAGTATTCTGTGGGAAGTTCTTCAGATTCTCAAACGTAATGAACAGCGTCGCCTAAACACAATCAAAACAATCTGGCCCTCCACTTCTGCGTCCTGGCTGTCCTCGCCATGGCATTTACACACGGCCCCTTTCTTGTATTTAGTAATCATCACTACTTGGCAAATCGAAATGACATCGTCCCTGTTTCAATCCTTGTTGGTAGTGCAACCCGCCCCCCCCCCCCCCCTTTTTGACTCACCGCCCCCATGAACAGTGTAGCTTTAAGATGATCTCATGCCATTGCATTAGCTGCTGTATGGCATCTTGCCACCAGATGTCCTCCTAGATCTATACTGAGCTTGAATGTGGTCTGAATGGAGCACTGAGCTGATCAAAGGCCTGTTTGTGGTATGTAATCAGCAGTCTGCTGTTCATTTAATAATTAAGAGTTATTTCTTCTGTTTCTGTTCATTTTTAGTAACATTTAACTGACAAACAACATATCATGCAGACAAATAGCATAATAATAATTCTTTAAATATTTGCCTAAAAGAAATTATATATTGTGCATATTATAGCAATTATATATGTGGGCAATTAATATGTTATACAAATTAGTATTTACAGTCTTAAACTTCTGAGACAGGGTCCAATTGTTTTTTTTTAATTGCCCATGTTTTCTTTTTTTTAATTATTTACAGATTTCTAACATTTGAAAGTGAATTAAATGAACGATGATTTTATGTATGATACTGCTGATTGCATTCCCTTTAAACAAGGTTACCCTTTACTTTTGAGAGTTCAGCGCTGGGTTGCGTGTGACATCATCCCAGTGACAAACAGTCATCCAGTCTCGTGTGTCATTTCGCGACATGTGTCTCTGACTGGCATTCCGACACGCTGTGCTGTACAAAGGCTGCCGAAAGAAAACTATGATGTAATGGACTTAAGCATGACTCTGAAATGACACACCTCTCCCTGCTGTTTGTTTTTGACTGCTTATACTGTTTTACTCCCGAGAAAAACTTGATTTTTTTTTCTTTATTAATAAGGTTAAATGCAAATCTCTGCATGTTTATTACTACTAATTGAACTGAAATATGATGCATGACTTTGTATAAACAACAGTCCCTTTTTTAAAATAACGTCTTGTGCTGTATTCTCTCTCGAGGTGGGTTCTTAAATTGGCCACTTAATTTGGGTTTATTTCCACAAATGAAATTCAGAAAGCTCTTTTCCCCCGCAGATTGCATTTTGTGCCAGACTCGATTATGGTCGGTTTGCAAATCGGCACCATGAGAATTAAAACCAGAGACTGTTACTCCCGAGAATCATTGTAGTCTGTCGCCGTGCCTTTTGCCATGGTGGAATATATGTCCGTCTCACTCTCCCGCCTTTCCTTCCCTCTTTCCCCTCTCTGATGCCAAAGACCAAATCAACTTATACATCCTATGAGCAGTTTTATTTTATGAAAAGCACCACTTATACATTGCAAGTTTGCAAGGCTACAGACGTGCATCAGAACATTATCTGCGACGACTGCAGACTCGTACTGGTTTCATATATTTTTTTTAAATGTGACTCTTTCTGATGGATGTCAAAAATTTTCGTAACTTTCCGCCACTTTCCTTAATCATAGAGCTGTGAAGTGACACTACAAGCACAGCCAGATAGATGTGGTGCCCATTTGCTTGCTGATGCATTTTAAAGTGGGGGCTGTTGTATGTGGTGATGCTTAGTTTAGAATGGAATGTGTAGTTCCTTTGCCCGGACCCTGGCTTTGGCCTGCCGCTGCATGGTGGACACAGGTACGTGCTGCAGATCAGATGCCAATGGGGGAAACATGAAGTCGTGGGAGAGGGCCTGGCACTTGGGTCTGCTGATGAAGACATCATCCATCCATTCCCTGGAATGCTCCCTTCCAATCTCATGTTTTGCCTCTTAAATTCTTATATTTAACTCAAACGGCCTTAGAAAACAAAAAGAAGAAAGTCGACCCTGGAGATCTCAAATTCCCACAATTTTGAGAAGCCAATGAGATGTATTAAGTACAGAGTGTGACTTTGCAAAATTGGTAAACTATGCTTCAAAATATATTTTTTTTTCTATTGTGATCTGTAACCAACACATATATTCAAATTTAATCTGGCGTGTTGTATATTTGGAACCTGAGAAATAGTTAAAACAGCTTAAAATATGTGCTGTGTTCCTTCTGATGAATTTTCGAATTTTGCATTTGTAGAGGGCATTTATTGCAAATTGCATGTGATGCCATCTCCCTATAAGGGTCACGTCTGAAAAATAGTTTCTAAGGTCTACACTTTTCCCCAATGAAGTAACCTTCCAACTTCCCTGGTTAAGTATGACCTTTCCATTAACCTGCTGCTTTTCCTTTCCTCTCATCCAAAACATGACTGTAGCCAAGATGTCCGTCTACAAAAGAATGAAACTGGCATGTTGTTTTGATTGCGGACGCTCTGAGCGTGACTGCTCTTGCATGTCAGGCAGTGTACGTAGTAACATGGACACCCTTCAAAGAACCTTCCCACTTTCTTCTGTCTCTGTTAATGATTGCTCAACCGATTTACGTGCCTGTAAGTTTGAACACCAGCACACGCTGTTCCATGTTTGTGACGTGTGCTCTGTGTGACGTTCTCCATGTGCCGTGTTGTTTGTCGTAAATCCATAGATTATGTTAATGTGGCAGTTTGAAATGGTTTATTTCTATCCTTATTATCGTCGGTGTTAATTTTGTTGATTATTATTAGCTTGGTGGTGTTGCTTTCGTGTTGAGTAGGTTGTTGTAGACTTTGTTATAGAGCATGCTCTTTTAGTACAGCATGTAAATTGCTAGTGTTTTGTTCAAGTTGGTGTCCAGTGTATATACTGTATATATTTTTTTTAACAGTCCTTTTTTCTAAATGCTGAAAAATGTTACTGTGAAAAGAAAGCTGCTTTGTTTGACAGGCCCCGTGCATTTATTTAACTCATTCATTTACTTTACAGGTTTTAAAAATTAAGACGTTTTCTGCTTTATTGATAGTGAATAAATTGAAACTGAATCACTTAATTAGCTGTAAAGGGATGAATACTTTATTGGCTGTTTGATTTTAATGTTATTTCTGTTCATTGTGTTTTGAGTTGTTTGGGTAGGAGATTTAAGTGAGATCCACTCAACCAGAGATTTACTGATTTCCTCTCGACTCAGTGACTGTTTGCGAGGTATCGTTTTCTGTTGTTGTTGTGCTGTGACACTTTATCATTGATAAAAGCCAAAGTTTTTGTTCGATTTTGACAGGTTAGACTATATGGCGAGTATAGTCGTGAAGAATGTACTTCTGTCTGTGGTACCTGTGTATTATTTTTTGGATTTTTGCTGCAATTTAGTTCTGTTTCCGCCTCTTGGACTGTCTACAGACATCCCTTAAAGTCCACTAAGATACTACAAAGGGAGGCTGTTTGCTTCTCAGGCAGTGTGCTAAGCAGGCAGCTTCCTGTTCCTGTCTCTTCCCCCGGTTGCTGCTCGCGTGGCACAGTGCAGTGTGCTAGGCAGGCAGCGTCCTGTTCCTGTCTCTTCCCCCG
>JAABNX020000047.1:8004762-8020937 GCA_015163995.2 Mormyrus lacerda | reverse complement strand
GTTGCTGCTCTCGTGGCACAGTGCAGTGTGCTAGGCAGGCAGCTTCCTGTTCCTGTCTCTTCCCCCGGTTGCTGCTCTCGTGGCACAGTGCAGTGTGCTAGGCAGGCAGCTTCCTGTTCCTGTCTCTTCCCCCGGTTGCTGCTCGCGTGGCACAGTGCAGTGTGCTAGGCAGGCAGCTTCCTGTTCCTGTCTCTTCCCCCGGTTGCTGCTCTCGTGGCACGGTGCAGTGTGCTAGGCAGGCAGCTTCCTGTTCCTGTCTCTTCCCCCGGTTGCTGCTCTCGTGGTACAGTGCAGTGTGCTAGGCAGGCAGCTTTCTGTTCCTGTCTCTTCCCCCGGTTGCTGCTCTCGTGGCACAGTGCAGGGGAGCTTGTACCGATCGGAGGACCAGTGCATCTCTCACTGCTACCAAACCGCTTCCTGCAGGAGCCTGGCAAGCCTGTAGGGGGCACTTATGCAGTAGCCAGTAGCAGTAAACCAGCCACTTAAAAGCCTTCCGTTGCTGCATGGTCTTTATGTGACTTGGTATCTGTACATCAGAACATTTAACAAGTGTAGTTAACCAGGTTCGCAAAATTTGTAGGTATTTCTGTGGCTCTACTGTAGCTCCAAGGAAATGAGAGTGTACTAATGTAATTCTTCATATTTTATTTGCATATTAAAATTTAGCATTGCATTTTAATACATTCTCCTAAAACCCTATGAGGCTGTAAATGTTTGCGTGGGAAAATTTACTAATTATATGGTAAAATGTACTTATTGCAGTTTGGATTTTATAGAGGTTTCATGAAGTCGGTTTAGTGTGGATAATCTGGACTTTTGGTGATCTTTTTCCGTGCGTGAACTCAGCGTGTTTTTCGGTGAGTATCCTTAAGTGAGTGTCCTTAAACTCTTTCTATAGACCTCTGCGGGACTGTCTTCCGTCCATTCCGAATCACTTCTGTCTTCTGGATAGTGCTGGATTCTCTGCATTGGTGGTCTATACAGGCATGCATATTTTCATGATAAAATATAGTTGGCAATACTAGACCTTGTTCTTATTTAGTGATTTTTTCCCCACCTGTTTTTAAGTCAGTTTGTAATACCTATTTCAGTTGATAGGTTGTAAGAAAATATACAGCATGCTATAAGTTCTGTGACAGTGGGATTCCTTTTCATTAGTAAAAATGGATCCATTTGCCGGTGCGGAGAAATATGTACTGACTGTACACCAAGTCCTTCATTTCCCTCCTGTGTGATATTGCTGTGGTGGCACAGATCAGTTAGTGTCAATACTGGCTTTGTGTATGAGTTTCGCAGTGCCTCTTTCCCACAATACACTGCTGCATGATGCAATGATGTCACAGTTAGGCAGCGTAATGCTGAACATTTAATGTAACTTAAATGATCGAAAATGATGCTGTGCGAATTCTCTTTAAAAAGCAAAGATCAAACTTGGATTTGCGTATCGTCCCAAAGAACTATGAGTCCTTTTGTTATCCTATGTTTTCAAGAAATTACTCACAGAGTTCATATGACATATTTATATTACATTTTAAGGCATCTGTGCTCCTACATCTCTTGTTGCCTTGAATTTGTTTCAGATTTTACAACAAAGAAACATAAAACGACAAAATCCTTCCAATGCGTGTTCTTGCATCGTTGGAGCTTCATGACTCCATTGGTCTGTTTGTTTGGGAATGGAATCAGAACATTATAGTTTTCATAGCCTTTTCTTTAGTTTTTTCATATATCCTTTATAAATTAATCTTAGTCAAATTGAAGTTTAACTTATAAGTTGATGCCCGTCCTGGCTGTAGATGCTTTCTGTCTGCCTTTTTATTAAGCCTCGAGTATTAGGAGGTGATATTGCATCACAGGCCTGTTCTATTTACATCCCGGGCCTCATGTTTTTTTTTTTCCCGATGTCCAGAGAATCGTCGCTGACGTTTCTTCTGGCATCAGACTACCGAGGCACACGGACTGAACAGTAGGCATCTTTTCGGGGGAGAGCAGGTCAGAATTTACAGCCATAAAGGCGTCACTCTCCTGCGGTATTTTTCCCGGGCACATGCGGGTGCAAGTGCTCTCTCTGTATGACGGGAACAGGCTCGTAAAGATGGTGTCTGCCTGCTGCGGCCCGGATCGAGCAAGGGGCCTTATGCAGGGTGACACAGAAATTATGTTTGCATTTTCATTTCTTGAGTGCTACGGGTTGTCATGAAACTCAACCTGACAGTTTCTTACCACCAGGCAGCGGAGTGTCCTGCATTCCTCCTCAGTGTAGGACAGATGCTAGCCAGTTAGTCCTCTGACTCCTCTTGCGTCGACCGATCACATGCGACAGATGCCAGGGCCAGCATGGTTCCAAGTTGAACATTACAGTCACAGCACTGCCTTGAGCCCAAACTGTGACCTTTATTGTCTGAAATCGTATCAGAAAAAGTACTAATGAATGGCTGGACTTTTGATCCCGAGTGGGCTTGCAGTGAATTTCACGGCACTGTACTCTCTCTCTCCAGTCCACCTATGTCAGGAGCTTTTCTTATATCTACACAGAAGCCCAGTAAACATGTGCCCTCTCATTTTAAGACTCTGATTCTTAGGATTGCTATACATACCATACATATGGGAAAATATTTGGATCTTTATTTCAGATTTTTTAATGCTTTGAAATTGTGTCACACACATATTATTGTTGTTGTATCTGCTTTTTTTTATTCTTTTACACACTACTCTCAAAATTAAGAGATAGGCCTAATTCTATGTAAAATTACATTTACAAAATTCATCATAATATTGGAATGGAAATAATTACAAACCATGTTGCTTTCACAAACTATGAATTGCATTTCATTGGCAAATTAATGGGCTTGAAAACCTTGGCAACAAAAATCACCTGCTTTTGCCTGAGCTTTAATATTTAAATATTCAGCACTTATTTTGCATTTGTTCGCTGAACGAGCAGTTTATTAACTCATACTTTTTCCCCACCCATTAGCCTCTATTTATGTGATTTTCCCAGGTGCTTCTGGATATATCAGTGCCTAAACGACATCTTTATTTCAGTTCATTTTTTTCCATCTTTCAACTTTAGGTTTCGATGATTTTGCTTTCTTTGAAGAGTTGTAACCTGTGAATGTTTTTTTTTTTTTTAATTTTCCTCAGCTAGAAATAGTTCTTCTAGAAAGAAAAAAGCATGTAAGTTTTTACTTACAGAAAGATTTGGATCTTCATTTCAGATTTATTTCTGAATTGAAACAGCCGAACACAAATACTCACAGAAATACAAATAAAACTTGATACAGTGATTCTGGGGGCTGTACTACGAAGTGGGGTTACTGACTTGTCAGGGTAACTTGTCGGATTTAAGGCAAAATGTAATGAAGCCATTTAAACTGTGGTACCTTAAATCCGATGAGTTACCCCAATAAGCCAGTACAGTAACTCTGCTTCATAGTACAGGCCACTGTTGTGTTGTGGTCCATTTAAACTGGGGGCTGTACTATGAAACAGGGTTACTGGCTTATCGGGGTAACTTGTTGGATTTAAGGTAGTCTGCACAAAATGAAAGTGGACGAATATGAAGTCCGTTTAAACTGTGGTACCTTAAATCCGGCAAGTTACCCCGATTCGTAGTACAGGCCACTGTTGTGTTGTGGTATGTTTGTTTTTTTTTCATTTTTTTATTAATTATTATTATTATTATTCTATTTGCTTAAGTAATACTCTTCCTAAAACTTAATATAGAAAACCACTGTTCATTGCATTCTTCAAAAATTCATCATATTAATGAAATGGTGAGAAAGTACAGACCATGGCATTTTCATTAACTTACAATCTCATTTTGTTGGCAAATTAATGAGCTTGAAAATCTCAGAAAGAATCAGTAATAGCTTGCGTTTGCTGGAGCTTTAATCTCTGTTTGTCCAGATTCTTCTTTCCACCGACTGCCTTTTACTTTTGTGATCATACCCGTCGGTTCTGGACTTACCGGTGCCGAAAATCAGTTCAATTCATCCTTTTTCACGTCTCCTCTTTCTAATCATTTTTTAACCTTCAGTTTTCGGTGGTTTTGCTTTACATTTGCGAGTTATAACCTTTGAATGTTTCTGCGTTTTCCTCAGCTAAAAATAGCTATAATGGATTTAAAAAACCAAGTAAGTTTTTACTATTCCTCTTCTTTGTTTAAAGTCCTCCACTGCTCTCCTCATTTAGTCCCAAAACTCTGCTTTGATGCAAATGCAAAGCTGTAGTGCCTTTACCTTTCATCATTGCCCTGTGTTAGTATGATTCCTTGTCAGAACTGTGAAGTGAACAAAGTGCTGCAGGTGTAGTAATTATCTGGGTAAAATTACGCTTAAACATTTGTGTAATTATAGTCATTGGGAGGAAAGTCTAAGAACTTGTACTTGGGTTTCTCTGTCTTGTTTTGGTGTCCTGGACGAATCCATAAACGCAAAGGTGCTTCAGCAGGTAGTAGTTTAACCACCAGATGGTGCTATAACTCCAGCAAAGTTCTGTATATTAGCTAGAATGATGCATGAAATGCAGCTTTATACTCATTTCTTGCTTTTTGCTATCATAGAGGTTTTGTTTTTCTTTTACAGTAATTATTTAATCTTTTCTAAATTTAAATACTTGATACTTTGACATTTACTTTTATGTAAGTGTGACATGCAGAAGGTTTAAGGATAAGAAAACACTTTCAAATGTGTGGTAAATTAAACTTGTTAATTAGACCATTACCTTTGCAAATAACTTTTCCTGATAATTTGATACTTGAATTGGAACGTAGAATGTGTGGACTATTGCTATTCTGTCTGCAAGTTTAGTGTGTAATTCCAAGTCCATTGACAATTCAACCATGTTGATGCATATGTAGTTATTAGATACGAAATGTTTTGAAAGTCTGGTGGCTCATGTAATTATGCTCCATCAATGGTGAATTTGCTGCATCAAGAGCCCCTGAAGTAATTCCCTGTATGTTTGACGAGGGACAGGTGAATTCGGGAGTTATTGGTGCGGGTTGTAAATCTGTACGGCAGCTGACGGTGAGAATAATCGTCTCCATATTGCTCAGAGCCAGTCTTGAAACGGAAAAGGAAAGAATCTCTTTTCTTCTTATTATTCTTTATGATTATGGTGTCCACAGTCACGTGATATCACATGTTAGTTAACTTTCTTTTCGTGTAGACATTAAATTTGCATTATCTGACCAGACAACCAATACGAACGCTCTTGGGAACTAAAAAGCAACCGGGTGTCTCTTGCACCAGACCAAATCACGAGATGCGATCAGACCAAATCACAAGATGCAGTCTTTTATCTGGCACTTGCTAGAGGCCAGTTTCACCGCAGATCTGGAGGGGTATCCAGACAACACAGGTGTTTTGTTATGGTTGTTGTCTTTGTTTAACAAACGGATCCTCAAGGGTAGATTTTGGAGTTTTCACCATCTGTGGCCATTCTTAGATAAACAGTTCAATGGAATAATTAGCCACAGGGTATTCACACTCGTACGATACGCACACCTCATAAACGAAGCACAGGAAGTCACATTAATCTACCTGTTATTTTATTTTCATTTACCCATTAATGCAGAATCCCCCAGTCTCAAGATATTACTGCGTAAGTGCATTTGAAGCATATGCATTTAGATTTTTGGAATACAGCAAATTCAGTTCCCTAATTATTCATTGTGCAACCTTTCAAAGTTCAAATTGTACTGAGGAAGTGGATGAAGAAAAAAAATGTGTTACTAATACACATTTTTATCACAGAAGTGTCCATTTTTTACCTTATGAATTTTCAACCAAAACCATGTTTATCAGCTGCCGCGATGAGTCTGTTTATTAACTGTTTATTATCCACATTTGATCAAATTCTTGTTTATTGCTATGATAGTAGCATAGTTACCATATTCACTTGCTGTAAGCAATCTTTTATTTTTCTGCTCCACATTCCTGCTGCTCCTGTTTGAAACCATGCAGTCTGTTACTTAAAACATTTTGTCATACATTTAAAAAGGCTTCATACGCATCATTACTGCTGGGCAGTATATCCCATTTTCAAATGGTCCAAGCTGGTTCTATAGTTTGAATAATTGACTTGCAGTCCTGTTATGATTCTCCGGATAGAAGGGATCTATGGAATATCGGAATTATTAAGGATTCAATCAATAACTGCATATCGAAGAAAGTGACACTTAGGGATCCATTTTATTATGGAGGCTTTTTCAGTAACATCATTTTTGAATGAATTGTTTAAATAGTAATAAGCTAAATTTATTTTTGCAGTGCTTCTCAAATTTCATCATAGTATCATTTTTTAACGTACAGTGAAATGATCGACTCACCTGAATCCTGTGGTCTTTTGCTGTGCTGTCAGTGATGGAGTACTGTTGTGAGTTTGTTCTCCTTCACGGAAGAATAACGGGGGAGAACAGGACTGCGCCTTTAATTAATTCATGTTCATTATGCATAGTTTAGTATATGTCAAAGCTAGCATTTAATCTGGGTGGGCTTCATGTACTTAAGTGCTGTTTAATAAGAATGAGGCGTCTTTTTCAATTATTTAAAATGATGGTAACTTTCATGATAGTTACTTTCAAAACTTAGTCACAAACGTTATAAATGTATTAATGGAGTGACATTTATTTTTATTCTCATATTTATTATTGTGTTGACATAATTATTCATGAAGCTAAACATAACATGGTTAAATGCCGGCCTGGAAATTTTCGGAGCAGCATATTAAATGGCGCTTTTGTTATTATTCGTGCGCGCACATATATTCCTTTATGTTAAATTAGCCAGTGACTGAACATTGTATGTTAAAGTCATTTTCCATTTGTGTTGCCACAGCTGATCTCATTTTTCATTATTTGGCAGTAAAGGACGAAGTTAGACCAACTTATCAGAATCGCTTGGTTAAGTCCAACGACGGCACCGCTAACGCGGGTCACAGGGCTCACCCCAGCGGAGGAGCGGCCGAGCTGATCCCCCTAGTCAATAACCGTAAAGGAAGCTGCCTCCTGCCCAGCCCGCTGGGTTCCGGGGGGGCGGGGAGGGCGACGGGCAGCCAGCTCCAGCGAGCTCACAGCCTGCCTGTGAAGTACAGATACCGGCCCAGTAACTCCATATGCGTTCACAGACCCCGTAGGTTGCCTGTAGCCGGATGCATCAGTCAGTGCGTACCACGGTGCATGCTGCTGCAGTGGGAGTGCTTGCATGTGCACAGTTTCTCACTAATGACCCAATATGTGTCACTGTCAAGCTTATGGAAGAGCGTAGGGTGCGGGGGGGGGGGGGGTGGCGTCTCGATACTGTCTGAGATAAAGGCGCAGAGGCTAGAGAGAGATAAACATAGTTTTGCATTAGGTAAAATGAGCCAAAATAGTTATTGACAAAAAAGTTACTGGAGACAATTTTATTGGTCTTCGTGCAGGTGCAGATCAGCCATGGGGGTGTGATCATAAAACTCCCCTGTTTTTGATTGATTCATTTATATTGATTGGTGCTGCAAATGTGGTGTAATATCGTTTGCTTAGAAGTTTGGAGCATTTAGTTTCTGGCTATTGTTTGTCGTTTTGTCATAAAAGCCATAGATGGACATGTGGTTCTGCTGTGCATAGACCAGAAATGCACACAGACGCATCACAACGTGGTGAATTTATAAGAGTAAAACAGAAAGACATTATTTTAAGGCCGTACATGATTGTATTTTAATATTAATGAAATATATTACTTAATAGCTGATTTCATATATTTAGTGTTTTGTATAAAATGCTTAATTTTACGTAAGACATACTTTGACGTCATTAAATTCTAATTAATTTGAAGCACTACTATAATTATAGTAATTATTCTGTTAACATTTTAATTGTGAAACTCCTATGAAACTTTTTTCTTGAAGTGCTTGTATTATATATTATATAACAAAGTCTTGTGAGATGGAGTTCATTAATTTAGTAATATATGAATAATATATAAATAGTCAAAGCATCATTTGAGAACCTTGTATTTAGGTTCTGAATATGTATACATTTCAGAACATATACGTGAGTTATATTTTGGGTTTTAATACTAATTGTATTTTTGTGTGTTTGTATTGTTCTACTCACATTTAATACTATTATGTATTTTCTCTATAATTACCTGAAGATGACAAATCATAACAGAACCTTTTAGCATGTTTTTCAGATAATTTAATAATAACACTTTTACATTTGTAACCATTGATTTAAATTACGGTGTTACTTATTTTGCACTTAATGTACGTTTTTTTTTGTTTTGTTTTGTTTTACAATGCCTATTTATGAATTCACTCATGAAATGGAGGGTGATTTGTATCGGAGCACAAATACACTTTATCTATTTTAAATTGCATTCACTGCTCTTGTACACTGCAGCAGTTTCACATCTTAAATGGTCATATTTGCTTATAATATTTTTGGCAGCGCATGCTCACTGCGAAGAGGACAGTGTGATGAAGATGACATCAGAAAGTGCAGTAGTATTAACGCGAGGTGCCAACACATGCTCATAGAGTGTTTTTTATTTTACTGGAGCATGGCTTTGTTTATTATTACTATTATTATTTTATTTTCATTATTGTTTTATTAATTTTGTTAGCCAAACAGCATTCCACGACCCTGTCCTGCCCCCACAGATCTCCCTCTATTCCTTACTAACATGTTCACTTTCTGTTTTGGGACCTTTAAGATTTAGCTATGATTGTTTGAGTGTTGACTTTCCATTCTTTAGTATGTCAGTCCCGTTGCACATTACAGCTCATAATCTGACACCTTTGCATATGTTTGCAGGCGACGAGGAGGCACCGTCAACGCCTAAAAAAAAGCAGCGCAACGGAGACATGCGAAATTCTCCAAACAGCTCGCCCAAAATGACGCGGTGAGTCGACAGCTTCAGGAAGCTTCTCCATGCGTCAGAAACGCGGGAGGGAGACGGAGGAGCATGCACTGGGTCATGCGCGCGCGTGTGCTTGTGCGATCCTGTGAGCATGTCTGCGTTTGGCCTGTGTATTATTGTCGATGGCTTACATGCCTTTGCGTGCCTGGTTTTTAGTTTGCGTACGCGATGATTTTGAGTGTGTTAATTTGCCTGTGCGCCCATTTGATTTAGTTGTGCGTGAGCGTGTGTGCGTGTGTGTGTGGGGCATACGGGGAGTGGCGTTGGTAAGGGGGGGGGGGAGAGAATGAGGAGAACCCTTTAAGGGTGAAGCATTTATTCTGTCAGCTTGTCAGCAGTTAATGATAGAGCTGAGATATTTCTGTCATGAAAGAGAGTAAGAAAAGCTGTTTGAAAAATATTCTTGCTTTAAAGCCTCAGCTGTCACCCGGTCCTGTCCGCATGTATTTCTTAAACAGCAGTGGCACTAATGACAGCGCTAACCAATCAGAAGAGCTCCTGTGGTTACTTTGCCTTGGGCCGTTCGTCTATTGTAGGAATCCCTCTGAGTGCTGTTTTTGGTACTTAAGGCCGTGTGCAAGACGTATCGTCACAATCAAAAATGAATTCAAATATTACCTACCTTTTATCTTGTCCGCTGGAATTAAATTGCCGTTAATTGATTTTGACTGATAAAAGGCCCAAGTTTCTGCACATGTGGCCATGGATGGAAGAAGGATGTGCAAGAAATGCATGTTAAGTCTGCAGGATGGATTAATTTAGCTAAGCATTTAGCATGATAATTATCAACTACCTACATGTTAATTTTTTTTTTATTCTATATGCAATGCATTAATTCATATCCCTAATTAATGCAGCAACCCATGAAGTTGTGAATAATCACAATATTGTATTGATAAGCCACGTCAACTTTGAATGTCCCATTTTTAACTAGAAATGAATACACTAGCGTAAAATATAGGTTGATAATATGCACACATTGCCGTTGTGAGTTTTGTAAGAATGCCAAGAGACCATCATCTGTGAGCTTAAACTGGAAAAGAAAAATTATCCATGCACATTTCAGTACAACGTGTGCAAGTGGGACACGAGTGTGAATTAGCTGGCTGATTTGAAGGAGTGCCGATTTTCGGATCGCGGGCCGAATGTGTGGCTGTCCCTGATGACGCTGCCAGGCAGCTCAAAATGTATGCATCGCCCGTTCGGCGTGATCCCGGCGAATGGGGCAGCTGAATTAGCGAGGAAAGGCATACAGTGTATACGCATATACTGTACTTGTGCATTGTTCTGGGGTGCTCGTTTCGTATTGTCGGCTTCTAGCCCGGCTCGCCACTCTCAGCCACCTTCCTCAAAGGTTACTGAACCATTTGCCTTAGCAAGGTGTGCAGGACAACTGGAGATATACAAGGTGTCTCGTGTTTAGAATGCGTTATTTGAGCTCAGAGCACTTTGTGTGCATATTTGCTACATGTCGTGTAGACTTGCATTTACGCAAAACTTCAGAAACGCTGCATTTTGAATCTTGCTGTATGCCCTCTATGTGAAATTTAACAGTTCATACTACAGGGTTTGCAAAACAAATAGATTATTAAACCATTTCTTTAACTGACACTGGATTGTGTTCTTCGTATATGTTTTGGGAATTGCACCGCGCTCAAGCTCACACCATTACAGTCATACTATAAATATCGTTTAAGGCCCTTGAGAGGAAATAAAGAACTTAAACTTGTCCCTTTCCTACAATATACTGTTTTATCAACCTCCACAGATTCTGAACCATTACCCATATAGTGGTTCTTAGCCTCCTGAAATATATAACACTGAAGGGTTTTGGTTTTAAAAAAAAAAGTGAAAAAGAAAAAAAAACATCGCTGGGCCCAGTGACTGCTGTCTTCTCAGCATATATATATATGCATACATACTGTATGTGTGTATTCTGCCTTGTATAAATTGGCCAATTTCAAACTAACTGTTTGCTGAAAAATATTTAGTTTTATTTCTGAGCTCTGAGGTGAATTTTTATTTCCTTGTGCAGAGTGGAATGTTTACCTTATATCACATAATATATGCATCTTTTCTTTGATCTCTGAGTAATAATGATTCTTCTGAGTTATTTGCACAGTTTTGATATGCTTCAAAGAGGTGTCATCGTTTGGATGCTTTAGGGTACTTCTATATTCTGCCGGCTCTTGGGTACTGAGATGACAGGTCCTCTCTACTAGGTGCAGACTTTTTTCCAAGCTATAGCCCTTAGCATCGCATCAAATTACCAAACACAAGCATACCTACTTCTACACAAACACCTTTCGGTAGATATATTATATCATATATATTAAATACTTTACTGTTAAAGGGTGCATTTATACACAATAGAAAGCATTTGTTTGAGGTAGCCTTAGGGATGCTTCATTCAACAAGCGGGGAAAAAAAACGTATACAGTATCAAGAATGTTTTTTTTTTTACAGGGCGCCAAGCCTTAAGGCCTTTGTAAATAAGTAATGATCAACAGATTGGCTGTGGGTTTTTGAAAATCATGCCTTTGTCAGTTTGCATGATGGGGAAAATTTTCAAAGCGAAGCTCGGCTTTCATTGCCTGCAGAAGAGGGACGGAGGGAGTGCACTCGCGGAGAGTGAGATAGCGGAATAGCTAAACACTAGTGTGAGCGATTAACCGCAGGCGAGTGTAGCTGTAAGCCCACTTTCCCCTCTGATTCCAGTTGCCTTTGTTTTGCATGGGAATTGGGTGCAGGCTTGTTGTGAGCCTTCATTGCAATTAAAATCTGAATATACTGTTTCTTTTGTAAGAAAAGGAAGAAAACTACTGTATGCATTGTTATTATTATAGCTAAGGTGGTCGATTGTGCAAATATCTGAACATTCTGTATAATTCAATAAATGTTTTATCATGAATTAGCTATGTTGAAATACATATTAATTAATTTTAGCATGTTTAAAAATGATCTGATTATTTATTGTAATTATTTTATAAAGCAATTCATATTTCTCCCCTAAATATCTTCTTGGTGGCGTATTTTGTAGATAAATTTGACAGGGTAGAGAACAAAACACTGCTCATCTAGAGAGGGGAAAATAAAACTTGATAAAAAACAATCTGGTATGTAGATAGAGCCATTTCCCAGTTGGAGGACCTAAAGTGTCACGGAAGTAACAAGTTATGTCTTATCCCTCCATATAAAATTCTTTGTTGAAATTAACACCATTCCCATGG
Organism: Mormyrus lacerda; assembly: GCA_015163995.2. Lineage (NCBI taxonomy): Eukaryota > Metazoa > Chordata > Actinopteri > Osteoglossiformes > Mormyridae > Mormyrus > Mormyrus lacerda. The sequence continues at coordinate 8,008,798 of JAABNX020000047.1, read as the reverse complement.
ACCTTTTGATGGGTCACGAGACACATCTAATTGTGGAAAGTCACAATGCATTTGTTCAGATCGCTTTGTACGGTGGCACGAATATCATGTCTGGTACCCTGGAGTCGCAGCAATCGGAAGAGTTGGCTTGTGACAAGCAGTCATCGCTGACAGTCTGCGAAAGATAGATATCTTGGCAGAGCCGTACCGCACCAGTCATTGTAGCCGGCGAAGATTGAACTGACGGGTCCATAGAGTGAATCGTGAAACATGCGGCACGTAATGAAATATTCAGCCGGGGTGTAAAAGCACTAAATGCTCTCGCTGTTATTAGCACCTGTACTTGCTGATTTCATCTCCATACTGAGCATGTTAATTGACACGTCTCTGTGTGATATTCCAGCAATACGGGAAAAAAGTGAAATGTGCAGTGGAAGGGGTGATGTGAAATAAATAGCCCACCCATTTAAAAGCAGTTCGTTTAGGGAGCTGAAATGCACATATTTTATCATGTCATTTCTGGTTTTGTCATACTTCTGTGCAAATATTGAAAATTAAAGTTCTTAGTACTTAAAAAAATAAATAATGTAAGATTTGATCATTTGAAGATGGTTATTTCAAAATAATTGTATCACTATTTATATAAATAATAAAATACAGTATCCACAATATATAACAAAGAAAAACATTCTGTTATATGTTTAAATCATTAATTGTAAACATGTATCTGTGAAATTGACGGAAGTACTGCAGGTATCATTTCTTAATGATTTTTAAGGATATGAATTATTATGATCTAAATTTAAATATATCTGTAAAAGTTGAAGCGATAATTTGAATTGTAATGCACAGAAATGACTAAAATCAAATGACTTATTAATAAATAATGCTAGAGATTGACAGACTACAGAGTAGTTATGAGATGAACATATTGTAATGATGCTCAGTCTATCTGTACAGTACATCAGTATTGTAAAACCTACAAGTGCAGATGTTATTTTAAGTAAGATTATGTCAAACATAAAAACAATGGCAGGAGATATAAGCAGAATATAGTACAATTGGTTCTCGCTTGGAATGGGTTTGTGAGAAGAGCCTATTCGATAACATTTATTCTACTGCTTGAGGGGGTACATCAAGACACTTGTGTTAATGTTTTTAATCATAGCCCTGACAGTCTTTATTTTTGGCACGAGAAATGTGATCAAAAGTAGATAAGGGACACTTTTTTCTATTTGGTTTCCCAGGTAGAAACCTTAGTTGTCAGAATTTTAATAATGTGGAAAAAGTAAAGATTGTAAGAAGACTTATTTAAATAATAAAAAAAGAAAGTGCACAAAGTCTCCTCACGCTACATGAAAAGGCCTGACTTTCTGTGTTTTATATTGATACTGCAATCATTATAAATGATGGTATTGTTGCTTTGTGGAAGCTGTGAAGCAGAGGCATGAAAGGGAGAGAGCTGTTTCCCTGAAGCGACTTTACTGAAAGGGGGTTTATAATCTAGCCTTAGGCTTTCACCTTTAAGGCAGACATTTTGACCCATTCTTCTAGGAGGCTGAAGTACTGTAGCTTTCCTTGACACCATCATACATACTTAAAATGCTGCGTATGGTGTCATTCTGAAAGTGCTTGTATGAATCAAAAGGTTAATTATTTATATCTGGGGGAAAATAAGCACGTTCACCCTCAGAACAGCAATATAGACAGCAGTAAATGCATGTGAGTCGTACTTCCGCAGTTTTCAAAAATGTACTCAGCGGGCATAATGAAAAAATGAAAAAGCCAAGAAGATGAAAATGACTAAATTAGAGGCTTTGGTTTAGTCCTGTGCCGTGATTGCTTTGCATTTAGCGTGCTGTATATGTTAACGCTGATGTTAAGACAATGGTGTTTAGTTGTGTTACAATACCAAAGTAAGCAGTCAAGAGAGATTATGCCATTTTCTTTTTGTGACTGCAGCATAAAAAGTTGTGACAATAGTATAGGTTGTGTTTTGGAAAATGAGTCGGGAGAGCAAACACCACACCGCGGCCGAAAAGCTGCAAAACCAGCTACAAGATTCTTGTCATCCAGCATGACAAAGCTGACCTATTTAGTAATTAATCTAATATTATTATAGTGTGTAATTACCCGTTTGATTATGCACACTAATAATTTAGGACATTTTTTAAACCTTACAGTATAAAAGCTATCTTAAAAATAAAGGAGTCAATTTACTCATTTTTGATGAGTACATTTTTATTAATTGTAGGTAAAATATTACAAATGTATCCATGTATACGAAATATGCTATCATATTATATTTTGTGTTTGTGTGTGTGTGTGTGTGTGTGTGTGTTTGTGTTTGTGAGCACAATGTCCCCACAATGTGATGAATATAATTTTTTTCCCTGATGGGGACTAGTTTCCTGGGCCCCATGAGGGTAAACTCTACTTATTAAAAATCTGTGAATGTATTGAAAACACTAAAAATGCAAAAACTCTTGTTGTATTATTTGGTTACTTATGGATACGGTTAGGGCAGGGTAGGGGTTAAGGTTGTCATAGTTAGCATTAGCATTTTTCCCATAGAAATGAATGAGCGGTCCCCATAAAGATATGTTTACCCTACATGTGCGTGCGTGTGTATAAAACTAAAACAAGCCATGTTGCGTTATACAAAATGTTGGTTTCCATCCTTTCTGTTTTAAGAAACATACATTTTTTTGGAGACACTGCTCTTAGTATTGTTCATTGGTCAGCTGTCTGGAAATTGATGTGAACATACCATAACCACAGCTATCTCCGCTGTGAGGGCAGTTATATGGTCAGTGTTGCGTAGAATTCAAATCAGCTGTTCATATCACTGAAATAAATTAGCCTGTTTGACACTTTGCTGAAATATTAATGGTCTTGAGTATGTGGAGCAAAATATGATTGGGCAAATTGCTAAAATATTTAAACTGCAGCCTGTTAAAGCTTTTACTGAGAAGAACATCATGTCAGAAACTGTGTGCTGTAAAAGTGCATAATTGTCATTCCATTCTCATGCCATTCAATCACTAAAGCCTGCATTTTCTGTCCTGTCCATTCCGGCGCTGACAGAAAGGTCCATGCGGAAGGTTTCTGCCATTTTTAACAAATTCTGACATCAGTGAATCTGGAACTGAAGTTGAATTAATTTTCATTCTAAGGAAACCGAATCGGGTTTATCTATTGCAATATTCCCGAGGTTATGAAATGAAAAATATATCTTTAGTATCACTATTGTAGTTGCTGTGGTGCGGTTATGTTATTTTAGTGACCCTCTTTGTCCCGAACAGGCACGACCCCTTTGCAGGAAATGAAATTGATCACACGGAAGTAAGCGTGAAGAAGTTTGATTCCACGGGAATGTTTCACTGGTGCGAAGCCAGAGATATCGAGAAGGCCATCCTGGTGGGTATTACTGCCCGTGGCACCAGAAATCTCACAATTCTCACATCAACACCAGTACGTGTCACATACCTAAAAAAAAAAGTGGTTTGTGCAAAAATTGCTCTTAAACACTTATAGTCACCTGAGTGGTTCACTTTCCTGCAAGTAGCACCCTGTTATTTTGTATCGCTTCATAAATAAAGTGACCTGGTTTTATTTATGATGCTGTATCTTTCTCAATAAATGAACTGTACAAGCACTTCTAAATGGTAGACAAATATTTATGGTGCGAAAGAGCTGGATAGAATATATACTGTTTTAATCATTGAAAGTACATTAGTCAGAGTGTGTGCAGCACCAGATACTAATTGATAAAAGATAAAATGTTTTCTCTGTTTAACTAGAGCGAATCCACTAATTCAAAGTGAATTATTGCTTAAACAGTCTTGCTTATGGTAGAGAGTAATAATGAGCGGTCTTTCCCATCAGCTTGAGTCACCTTTTCTACTTATGGTAGAGAGTCATAATGAGCGGTCTTTCCCATCAGCTTGAGTCACCTTTTCTACTTATGGTAGAGAGTAATAATGAGCGGTCTTTCCCATCAGCTTGAGTCACCTTTTCTACTTATGGTAGAGAGTAATAATGAGCGGTCTTTCCC
>JAABNX020000047.1:7993219-8003729 GCA_015163995.2 Mormyrus lacerda | reverse complement strand
TTGAAGACATTGTGTGGCCAAAGCAGTTATTTGTTTTGTAAATTTCAGTTATAGATTTGCTTTAACATTATGCTCTCTGAGAATATTCATCTCGATTAACTTCTGTTACATGTAATTAAATGGCCAGGCGTGCATCATACTTAATAAAGAATAAAGTTCCTGCTCCTATTTCTAACTGAAGAATAAAGCTTTATTACCTAACCCTCTAACACTGCCAGGGGGAGCATGTACCCTTTAGATTAGCACACATCCCTGATTCTACGGTGTGGAGTAAAATCAGATGAATGTCATAGCATTAAAAGCAGCACGCTTGTTAGCTAATTTCCCAGAACCCCCCTCTCCGCCTTTAATTTGTTTTTCCTCTGTCTTTGTGCCATAGGGTTCACCATTAAGTCGGGCTGATCTGAGGGCTGTCAACATAAACCTCTGCGACATGTGTGTTATTCTGTCAGCCAATCAGAGCAGTATTGATGATGCTTCACTGCAGGATAAGGAATGCATCTTGGCATCACTCAACATTCAATCTATGCAGTTTGATGACAGCATCGGGGTCTTGCAAGCTAATTCCCAAGGTAAGGTCTGTCCTATAATACTTCAATCCGTTGCCTGCAAGGGACAGGACCTGGCAAAGAGAATATCTCTCTGGGTGATTTAAAGGACCTCACATCAATCTGTTTGACCGTTGAAACCGTTGATTAATATTCCATGCTTAGAAAAAGGCGACGTTTTAATGTTTGTAATTGCGGTAAATTTACATGATACAGCTGTAATACAAATGTTGCGGGGTTGTATTTTGAAAAAGTACATTTCAGATTTTCTTCACGTCTTGTACAGTATACTACCAATAACATTGCATTTGAAAAACATTCACATTTGGAAAGTGCTGCACCTCTAGTAGACAATTAAATTAAAGGGCAGCTTATGGATACCAAACAGTAAGTATGCAACATGGCTTATCTGGCGGTTTTAAAAAAATGTGTATTGCTGGAACATGAACCATATAGGTCTTCCTGCAGTTCCCAGTTGTGCTTACGTAAGCAAACGGTTCATACCTGATATTTTAAGAGTGCACTGCTGGAGTAGACCTCTTGCTGTGTATTTTGCTGGAAGTTCAGTGACACGACCTGGTAAAGAGCACAGTTAGGTCTGTACGTATGTGGTCTATTAATGATGTTCTGTATTGGCATGTATTGGGGAAATGCAGACCTTCCCCAAGGGTACAAGCAACATTTGTCCCCTAAGTCTGTCTTTAAGGTGAATTTATAAGTAAGTTGGAACAATAATTATACCGTAATAAAAAGTAACTACATACGGCACTGTACTGTACCACAAGTAGCCACACAATCTTTTCATGAACGTCACAAAGTGCGTGCATTCGTTATTAGGAACCATTGTATTTAACTCGAATTTTTATATAATAGGCTTTATGGTAGTTGGTTCATAAGTACTAGTAGTTTGTAAGTTGGACGTTCTTAACCTGGGGACTGGCAAAATAAAATAAAGCAGAACAACACAAACCAAGCAGCTGGGATGTAATAAGACCAGGAAGGACATCATCATTGACGTATAACAGCAGGCAGAAAGGCGGAGGGTTTTTGGCAAGAGAACAAGGGCAAATTGTTGGAAGGGGGCTATAAGGTCCCCTTGTCACCAGAAGTAGTCAGGGCCCACACACTCTCTCGCGACACCCGTCTGTGTTTCAGACGGGGCAGAGGGGTTATAGGCGACAGACTTCTGATTAGTGCAGGAACATGTCACGGTCTCGCAATTAATCTTTCGCCAGGCTCTCAACAAATGACCATTGTCTCGTGACAGCAGGAGGAACAGCCTGTCCCAGCAACAAGAAAAAATAAAACACGGGCCACATTTTGCCAGTCATTGCATTAGGAGGCAGAATTAATGCGGTATAATGCATGGAGGTTCGCTCTCATCTGCATTTCCTGATACAGCATTCTCTCCCTGCTGGGACGCGTACTGCCTAACATGGTTCGGTACTGTAGCAGGGCATGGTGTGCAGTAGTGCGCATACTTAACAGCAGCAGCAGGAGGAACACAGGGCGAGTCATTCTTCCACCTTTAGCCACATCATGACCAAACACTTTTGACGAGACGTTGTTGGTTGCCAGCCTGCAACATGACGGTCTGCATATGCTGCAATAACAGTGCATATAACTTGTGAATCGCTGACATATCTGCATGATCGTTATGCCAGGCACATACATACGTGGGTTATGTTCTTTGTACGTATTAAAGTCACCTTCCTGAAAGTATACCTTACCATTTTTTGATGTACAGTACTGTAATCAGTAATAACTTCTTTCTAAGGATGAATAGTAGATCTTACAGAAGCTTTAACGTGTTGAAATATTTTTGATACTGGGATTCAGCTATTTCAAATAGCAGAGTCACACACGTAAATGTCATGTACTGTATTGTTTACTTTTTTTTAATTTGTACTAATTTTAAGCAATATTATTCTTCCTTTTTTTAAGGCTTTGAACACACTGACAATATGAACTGCATCGCTTTGAATATTAATCTGATCATGTCTGTTGTGTATAATTCATTTGAATGCTATGGTGTATATTATATAGATTCATAACAGGAATTAAAAATATTAGGTTCCTTCAATTTTACTCTTTAATAATTATGCATTAAAATCCTGAATTTCGTAATATACATTTACTGTCACATGTTAACAGAACTGTTGGAACTTTAAACACTTCCATCAATTGGAATTGTACAATTAAACCATTTAAAAAATTAATATGTAGCTTCAAATTTGAGATTACCTTATAAGCTGGTTATTGTTAGTCGTCGGATCATTTGAAGGTTAATGGCCTAACGAATAAATTTACTGATATCAAAGTTCAGCGAGATGAACAGAGAAATGTATTAACATTGTATCGACTCACCCAATCCACGTTAAATAACAAGATGCTAATGAATAAATAAACAACCTGGTTGCCAAGGGAAACATTGCAAAGTGCAACAACAAGAAAACCAGTCAATTGCCTGCAGGGGGAATCTCCTGTATCAGGATCCTTATTATGTCAGTTATTGTAAAGAGATAAGAAACAGAGCAAATGGCTAGTGCAAAAACACGAGATATCTGTGTAAATCAATTGTTTAATAAACGCTGTGGGTTATTGAATGCAGTCTGTCCAGCCTCAGTGCTTTTAGCGAGGGCTGGTCGCCCCAGGCTGCAGCAAAGTTCTTCGTAACTCTGCACATTTATAAGACGATCCTCGGTAGCTGAGGGATAATTTAAGTTACGTAGCAGTTCGTTCAGTTATCTACTTTTTTCCCCCTGAGTTTTACATCCTTGTTTTTGATAGAATTTAAGATTGCGGGGGTTTTTTATGATATGACTTGCAACCATTTTGTTTCCTTGATATTTGCAGCCAAGGGACCTTAGTTCATAGTGTAGTTATTTGGGTGCATTCTTGTTAAAAGTGAATATTCCCCTTAGGCAACGTTAAAGTCACATGCATTCAATTAATTTTGATCAACTGAGACATTTAGTCACTGTACTGGGTGGAGTGAACCATAGAATCTCTGATCACCAGGGTCCTACAGAGCTCAGAACATCACAGACATTTTTGTAATCAATGTTTAATGGGTCTGGATTTGGGGTAAAACAATCTTGGAATAAAAGGCCATAGCGGAAGATTCTTCTTATGATGTAATTTTTGTTAATTGTCTAAAACTGCCTGAGGGGCTTAAGTTTAACAGCTATTTAACATTTTAATGAGATAACCACGTGTTTCGGTTTTAAGTTGTGTCAGTAATGCTTAGATGATGACAGAATTAGCTTCTTATATCATCGTTTACAATTCCTGCTTACTTCTGGATTCCGTGATGTAGCTTTTATTTACTTGTCACTCATAAATTTAAACAGTGCTATATGGAACAAACTGTAACTCAATTTTTGGAACTACATAACCCCTTATAGTATTTCCTTACCTTTTAAATGGTTAAAAACATGAACTGCAGCTTGAAAACTAAGAAATACCAGTAGATACTGACTAGCTACAGATTTCAGCTTAATCTGTGTGCCATATTCATCCCATTCAAAAAAATCTGCCATATTTGACATTAACAGGATTCTTAGAATTCAGCTTTAGATATATAGCCATGTTAAGAGAACTGAATTTATACTGCTGGGTGTTTATTCTCCAGATGTATCCATTTTAGTGTATTATGCAATAAATAAATAAATGTAGCTGCACGTGGAATTCTGTCACTGTGGAGTGACAAAATTCCGTATGAAGTCAAAGGCCCCACTGGTGTTTATAATTGCCATTGAATGTTACTAACCACAGTAGTAAGGTTTTGTCATTGCCATAAGGAGACACCCAGTGGAAAGTTACTCATTTCAAAGGCCAGCTACGAAAGAAGTGCTTAACAATTGCGTCTCCTCCATTTTACAAGGCTATCCATAAAGCTGCGGCAGTACCTTGAATACCCTGACAGTGGGTGGCATAGCCTCTGTACTAGACTTGCAATTCTTTGAAAACTTTTGTGACCTGAATATATTTCTTGCGTTATAACTGCCTTTGTAAGCGCCCGTTTTTCCTAAGTCAGCATTGGGTGATGGATGTCAAAACACAGGCAATGTATTATACATATAGCATTACTGATTTAAGGTGTTTACTTGTCAGCTTGAAGAAATGCAACGATGTCAGATTTGGTGAATTTGTACTCATGTCACTGTGTTCCAAGACTCTGAATGGCACTTTTCCTGATAAAAGGTTTTCAGGTTCCACACCACCACTTTTATGGTAACAAAATGAACAACATATAAAATTTATATACACCAGTAGATGGGTGACTGTAAATGCTAAATCAGCCTGTACTGACCCCTAAAAGCAAAACATGCATCTCTTTTGCAATATTTAGGTACCTGTTAATGTTTTCAGCATTTCCCCATTTATCTGGGGACAGCTTTGAACTTAATTATGAAAATAGTTTTATGAGAATATATTTTTTATCTACCAGTAATGAAGAGAATTAACCGGTATGCATTGAGCAGTGTTCATAATTGTGGGTTGTGTAAAATCGGTATAGGCTTACAACCCACTTAGAGTTGTAATAATTGCTCTCAAATTCAACTATGATTTAGCTGGTTTTCACTACAAAGCCGGTATGGAGATGCCAGAAGTTCTGAAGTGTTCATCATATTTGCTTGTACAAGGCAGCTAGAGCGAAAGTTCTTGTGGCAATTAGAATGAACCAATTTACCAGAGGTGACCGATTGCTGTGTTTAAATCTGCTTGCCTCCATCAAGGGTTTACGCCTCCTGGAATGGACAGGTCATCTCCAGAAAACAGTCCAGTGCATGGATTAGTACGAGAGTCCGTCACAAGCGGAGCCAATATCCGAATCGTAACAGAACTAGGTACGTTGATGATACTGTAGGTTGTGACATGAGCATCAAAAGAAAATGGCATAAAAGAAAACCTTTTTATATCTTGCAACACAAAATGAGTGATGGATTCCCACAACCTTTCTATTTCCATTGAATTTGAGTTTTATATTTACATTCATATTTATGTCTTGACAGGCAATACGTCAGAAAATATTTGTATTTTAACACATTTTTACCCCTGTAAAGTTTGATTATGAATGGGGGAAAAAGGCTTCTCATGGAAGAAGAGTAATTTTACAGGAATAGAGTGGCTGTTGTGGATAAAAACAAAATGACCCCATTTATTAATAACAATGAATCTCCCTTTATTTCCATGGCACAGGAACTCATGAAAGTTTTACATCTCAGTGTGCATCAAAGCATTGCAGACTGGCATCTAAAGCCGTCCTTTGACCCAAATATATGGCATTGTAGCAAAAGCAGTTCTAAAGGCAGGGGGTATGACTGGATTTCATGTCACCTTTACGACTGCCTTCTTTGTTTGGAAGCACAGCTTGAAAATTGAGATGAGGAGTAGTGACACGAAAGTTTACCATGACTGTTGTGGTAATATCAAACTTGAAAAACTTAGTGCAAAACAGATACTGTTACGATTGTTGCTAGATACAGACCGTGGACTCCCCAAGGCCAGAGATATGCCCTTGTAGCCTGCAGTAACACACCCAACCTGGACAGTTACATGTGACACTCTGCCATTTCTGTTAATTAATGCATCTTCGCTGGCTACAGTCCAGCCACAGAGTTGATAAACTGACTGACTGTCAAAATATTTTTGTTTGTTTCATTGTGTGGATTCAGATTATTTTTCCTGCTTCACTGTGTACGTGTTATTCAGGGTAGACGACATTTAGTTGATTTTGTTTGTTATATTTTGTATGATTTGTATGATTTGCATTAAAGGCAGGAATAGTGTGCAGGTTGTAATGCCGCAGCGTTGAGAATGGCGTTGAACAGCAGATTGTGTAATGCTCACCTGTCACTGTTGTGTGTAATTACATTTTAGTTTCAGCAGGGGGCAGTTTGCCTGACGTCTTGAATTCACGAATTTTCAGCACTGTGCCAAGTACTTTGTTTATGTTTATCAGCTTTTAGCTATGCATCTATAAAATAAGTTTTTTTCCACATATCAATTGGAAACACCAGCTCTATTTTTTCGCAAATGTGTTCCTGAGCAATCCTCGTAGCATACCCCAAGTTCAGTAGAATAGATGTTCATCCCTAGAGTATACCACATTTACTCATGTCCAGACCCATATAGACAAACTAAACCTCTTTCTTGGGATTTATATAAGGGTTTTAGACTGTGTATATCTCGATATACGCTCTACAACCCTGTAGTGCGTCATGATTAATTTCACTTATTGACGATTGTTTCCCTTCCCAATGCTGTTTTGCATAATTAGCTCAACCTGGTAAACTGCCACCTTTGGTTTCACTCAGTCAGGACAAAAAAAGTGGAGCCAACATTCATATGATAACTGAACTGGGTAAGCCTCGCCTTCATCCCTTTCCTGCAGTATTATTTTTTCCATCAGTTGCTCTTGATTTATCTGGCTGCAATAGAGAACTACTCCCATGGCATCACTTTGAACAAATTTTATTCTTAGTTCTGGTTGAAATTGACTGTCTTGTTTTGGCCTTTTTAATGATTTTTTCTTCTCCAAGCATCTCAGGCCCTTTGATCACACAAGGCTGTCCTTGTGGCTCTTTCCATTGCATCTCCTCGCAGTTCATTTCTTTTGCCCAGGCCCTTTTCATCAAACCTCTTGTCAATATGACTGACGTTTCTTTTTGCAGCTCACAGGAAGTCTGAGAAGAAATAAAATTTCAAAAACAAAACTCAAGATCAAACCTTCCTTTAAGCTGTTTATCTTTTTTCTAGACCTAATCTCCAAAGCATAGATGCTATGAAACAAAGGAGACCTTTGTGAAGTAGGATTTCGTTGCCTTATCAGAAAACAATGTCCAGTGGTTCAGACAAACTTGTAGGGAGCCAGAACTTGGAGGCAGTAGTGCCAGTTCTGGGGGGGGGGGGGGTGCTGTCTGGTTTTCCCTTTGAAAAAACATTCACAATATTCGATATTTTATATGATTGCTTGAATTGCTGAATGTAATTTTCTGTAGCAACCAATGCGCTTTTCATACCAAGGATCACTGATAAAGTGTTTAGACTGATGTTTTTCATGATGCTGTTTATTTGCCTGCATTACAACAAAGTAAAGTGTAATTAATAGACTTTGAAGTGCAGCAGCTCTTAGAATAATTCATATGCATAACAATTTAATATCATATTTTACTTCTAACTGTATTCCCAGAATTCATTTGCTTTTTATGCTTTTCCCACCCTCACAGAATTTTTTTCCTTGAATATTTATTTCCAGCTGTAGGAATAAAAGTCAGTTCTTCTTTTTTTCTGTGGGACCTCAATAAAGTGCATTTAAACTGATTTAAGTTTAATTGCTTGAGGATGTGCCTGACAGCCATGGTAATCAAGGGCGTATGTTTGACTTCAGCAGTGGTAGGGGCCAAATCAGCCAAGGAGCCCCCAGTACTCGAGATCAGGGGTGTTGAGAGGGAGGGGGGGTAATAGGGCCTGGGTTGGGGGCCAAATAATATGCTTCAATGGGACCCAAAATCTCTAGCAGCGCCCCTCCCCAGAACACGCACAGTACTCCCACAATATTGTTAGTGACTTCCACCTACCATCCATACCCAAACCTACACCCTTGATGGTATATAGTATTTTATGGTATATCTAAGCTAGTTATGGCTCCTGTTGTCTTATATCCAGCTGACTAATTTTTATGTTTGTACTTTGAATAATGCCAATGACCCCAGTGAATGACACCAATGTTCAGTTCTTGGACCAAGATGACGACGACGATCCAGACACAGAGCTATACATGACGCAGCCGTTTGCCTGCGGAACTGCATTTGCGGTCAGCGTGCTGGATTCCCTAATGAGTGCGGTACGTGAATGTGTTCCCATGATATAGACGTATTGATCAAGCTACCATATATTAGGGAAAGAGTTTTAAATATATGTAGCTTTTAGCCACAAGCTCTCTCTCTGAATCTGCAGGCCAGTATTACAAGCCCTGCAAGCTAAATTATACTTCATTAAAAAACAAAAAACATCTATGAAGAATATCTATAAAAATTCATAACTTCCATAGTTCCTTGAATTATAAAAGTCCTTCATGGAGTTTCCCATGAAAATAAAATCTGGTTAAAATACCGAAGAGGAGTTTGAGTATTGATAATACTTAAACAATTTATTGTATTATATGTTTTGCCATTTTATTGTTTGCCATTTGAGTACTACCATTGATTATTTTCCCTAAGCAGCGAATGCGACCTCTAATTCCTTTAGGGCTTATCAATGACAATGCTTTAACCAAGTGTAGCTGCTGGGTTCCTGTTAACACCTGTAACTCATAGCCTGATGCACAGAAGAACATCATAACGGCTCCTTTAGAAAGAACGCCGCCTTCTCAGTATTATGAAAGAAGGTCCATCCACAGCAGAGAAGATAACCACCTTTAGATTTACGGTGTTTCTCAATAGATCATACTTGTGGTCTTCACAAGAGTAGTCTTGCTAAGTTGCCTCCCAGGAATGAACTTGGGGCACAGTCATGGTATTTTGCAATATGACAAGAAATTATCGTGCATTTTTACCTCTATACCGCAAATGAAGTACGATAAAGGTATAAAGGTTAAAAATGCACTAAATTTTCTTGTCATATCGGTGCAAATGCACATAAAATACGTACGCATTTGCGCTGTTACAACAATCGATTGCCACATGTATCGCTTTTAAAAGTGAATGCGTACTAGTGCAACATTCAAGGATGCTGTACTTCTGTTATTAGTATAGGAACTGGTCTTCGGCAATGGAAGATGACATGAAACAGATACATAAGAACACAAGTATGGTCATATTGAGAAACACCCGTATTCTTATCTACTACCATGTGCCGACCTTTTTAAAATTATTTTTGTAAAATATGTAATTCACATTGTGTATTTTATTTGTCAGTATTTCATCGCTCCATATATGGTAGCATTATATGAGCACAAAGTAGAGTGTATATACAGTAATAATCCCTTTTATTGTGATCCTTAAATTTGGCTTTGTTGATAACAGATTTATAATGACTTACAATTATTTAATTTGCATTTTAAAATGAAATGCTTAAAAGGCCCAGACAGCGTAAAGTTTGGTTTAAACTCAGATATTTTGTTAAAATGTAAGTGTTGACAAACATTGTAAATAAGTAGCTATTGTGTTTAGGGAAACAAGATTTGAAAGAGAAATACTACAATACAGAATTAGAAGAAATGCATGCATGTTTTCAAGGTGGAAAGCATTAAATGTAGGTCAAGAAATCATTTGAAATATAAGATTGCTCTACCCAGAAGTACATTAATCTGATATTTGGCTGTTAAAAAAAAAAAAAAGGTAGAGAAGACGGGCACTTTCCCAACCATGACGACTTCATTTGTCTACCTATCAGTTTGAGTGAGGTTAGAACAAAGCAGCCTTCAAGTGCATTTCACACTGGACAAAGGTAATGCTCTCTAATAGACAGCATTCATCCATCATCCTGTTCAATAGTCCTGTCAGCCTCCCAGAGAGATGTCATAGTGCAGTGCAAGCCAGGGGAGACACAAGGTTTAACAACGGGTGGGGGGAAGAGGACATCCAAAATAGGGCTTTGTATTCTCATATCATGCACAGAATGAAACAAACTGGCAATATGGGAAATTGCTAAATTCACCAACTGGCTAGGTGATTGTATATGAAGAAGCTGTTAGGTGGCAGTTATACTGGGCTAAGGATACTGGAAGACTAAGGATACAGGAAGGCTAAGGATACTGGAAGGCTAAGGATACAGGAAGGTTAAGGATACTGAAAGGCTAAGATACAGGAAGACTAAGGATACTGGAAGGCTCAGGATACAGAAAGGCTAAGGATACAGGAAGGCTAAGGATACAGAAAGGCTAAGGATACAGGAAGGTTAAGGATACTGAAAGGCTAAGATACAGGAAGACTAAGGATACTGGAAGGCTCAGG
>JAABNX020000047.1:7955790-7970790 GCA_015163995.2 Mormyrus lacerda | reverse complement strand
GTTCTCATTAAAAGTAAACGACGGTGGCCTCTCTATCAGTGCATGGCGAAAAAAAGCAAGGTGCATCTACAATGGGGATTTGGGTTCACTCTCCATTCTGCCACATTAGCCATCTGCAGCATAGAGCCTTGGGGAAAGCAGATTGGCTCAGGTCGATTCGACGGCTGCGCCCATCGCTCTACACTGACGTCTACTGTCAGCCAGGCAGCGACAGGTCTGCGGGCGGAATCGAGCCAACGGCGCTCTCCTCCAAGCGCATTGCGTCGCTCAATAAAGCCCATGCGCTGAAATGGAAGCCGGTGGCTGACAAGGCGGGTGCCGGAGCAGGCGTGCGAGTCCCTCAAAAGTTGGGGCACGTCTGTTGATGAACAGACATACTGTATGAGGGACTGGTAATTGGCAAATCCAGAAAGAGGGAGGGAATATCATAGCAGGAACACTAATATTTAGTCATTTTGGCTATTTAAAAATATCTAATATATACAAGCATAGAAAATTTATTTTAATCAAGAAAATATTTTTATTTTGTTTTATTCTTGTATGTATTGCTTTCAGTATTTAATCAAGCAATGGTATTATTTACTTAAAAAAAACTTTGCATGGATGGAATGCTATATTGTAGCTCGGGTATGATTGCTTTCATACTTAGTGGTAAATTATCGTGATAGTGCAAATAAATGACCTCACATAAATTCCAGGAATTGGAATTTACTGTCCATATATTCTGCCTTTATGAATTATTACCAGCATATGACATTTTGGTGCCATAATTTTACTAGAATAACATTAGTGTTTTGACCAGCAAATATGAAAATCTGACCCTGGCTACAGCTTAATCTAACTTCTAACTTCAGGCCTTGGTGATTTGAACCATTACAAGGCCTGTTGCTATGGAAATGTCGGTATAGCTGTAAAAGTATTATTATTCACGCACAGGTACTATCCATTCAGGAAATGAAAAAGATTTGTGTTAAATATGAAATATAAAATTCTGTAGAATTAAATTATTCTGTGGCAGTAAATGGTAGATTAATTACACAGTCAGTATTACACAATTCCTGGAGGCGCTTAATTATAACGCATAACCGAATTCTGATATTATACTTTAACTATGAAATAGAAAATAGAGTTTAATTTTCATGCAAAAAATTAGTTGTAACTGCTAACAGATGGTGGTTTACACATTTCTTCCCATCACTTGAAGCCATAAACATGATTTATAACCACATGTATTTATCATGATTCATTTTCTGTCAGTTGCATTTTGGATGTTAATAGAATTGCCTGCATGCTTGCTGATTTACTTAGTAAAATTTTTATCCAAGGTTCAGGTGAGATGATTGGACTGTGTGAGTTACAGGATTTATGCAACCTTGAACCATCACATCCTATGTTATATTTTAAAGCAGCAATGACCTTCAAAGGTCTAAAGATATATCTGATGCATTGGAAAGTGGGCTCTATCATATTACTGGTACTTTTCATGGGCCAAATTCATCTGGATAATTATAAAATACTGTATGAAATCGTTAGGCAAGTGTTTTTTCTATAGACCTTGTTGATGAAATGGTGCCGTTAGAAATTGCATGCAATTAACCTGAAAATACTCTGAATTCAGTACATTATATGTGTAAAAGTGCTTATTTTTTATGAAATGTTACCTGCAAAAAAGAAACAAATATATATATATATTATAGTATGTAGATGTGTGTGTGTGTGTGTGTGTGTGTGTGTGTGTGTGTGTGTGTGTAGTATGTATATGTAAAAGTGTCTGGAGAGAAGTTCATTGCAATAACTTAATTGAAAATGTGGTGAGGTTATGTATTAATCTAAAGAGATGAATGATTTTGCCACAAAGTTACTGAATTGAAAACCACATCCTCTACTGAAAAAAACTATAAAGGTGTACCTTAAAGTAATTGTTAAAATGAAATATCTTTGAAGAAAAATACTATTGTCAACACAGAGAAACACATCACAGATATATAATGGAAGCTTTTTTAAGACTCTTGGTAAACTATACATTGAAGCTTCTCAAGATAAACTGATGTTTGTGGTGAGATTCCTTTAGTACAAAAATAAAGTACCCTTTTAATCTCCAAAACCATTTGTTTTACGTTTTCATTATTTTCCAGTCATTCTTTGCTCAACTCGATTGTCTAATCCAATAACTTTGCTCTTATTCTAAGAACTGTTAAAGGTTGCTATACTAACTCCAACGATATGAATCCTTCCAGTAACTCGGCTTCTGCAAATGTATGTATATGGAGGGAAAATGTATTGTATTACCATGTATAATGAGAAGTAATTACAGAGAAAAATGAAAGGTACTCCTGCTGTTAGAGGAAATGATAAGGGAATGGTATTTTTTAAAGCATGGGGTTCATTTTGATATAATTGGTTCTAGAATTATGTATGACATTAATTGCCACATCATTGACTGCTTGTCAGCTCCTCTGGCAGTCAGTCTATCTTTCTTACCAGGAAAGCCAGCTCAGCCTAAAGCAGACTGACAAGCTAATTATACCATCTTCCCCTCAATGACAAATGTAGCTAATCTGAAACCATCCCGGAAATAAGGTCCTTTCTTCTCTGTTCCTTGCATGCCGACTTCAGCTGATACCGCCAGGTGCGACGAGATGGTGCCACGCCGAGTGTTGAATGTTGGGGGTAGAGTGTTCGCAGTCTCACTGCAGCTCAGACGGGGGTGGGCCCAGCTATCAGTGTAGCCTGTCAGTCACTGAAACAGACCTTGGTCTTTTGCATATTCCCATTGGCTTTGACTATGAGTCAAAGATTTGCGTCCTTAAAATTAATGACCAGGAGCTGGTGACAATTTTCCATAAAGTCTTCCAACATGACAGATTTTTTTTTTCTTTGAATTTTGACCGCAATAGAGGAAGGATGCTGTGTCACTGCGGGAGGCAGTGCTTCTAGATGAAGGACATGATGGTCAGTTCAAAAGAATATGTAGGAATTATTCTTCATTTTTCTATAAAGGTCTAAAATAATATTTAACGGCTCGTGACTGTTTAAGTGATTAAATTTCAGTAAAATAAAACACATATATGCCATATATAAAACATTTTTGTGGTTATACCAGGAAAAGTTAGTTCGATAGTAATGTCTGTACTGAGAGTGAAAATTGCTCAAACTTTTCTTGGATACAGTATGTACTGTCATGACAAGTCACTATATTACACTAATATACAAACTTAACAAAATCAACCTAAACCAACGTGATGAAACTCTTACCAGCACCAATAGAAACCTTTACACAGCTGTCAGTGAACATTTTCATGTTTGAAATGGACTTAAATGGATTGTCATCAGCAAGACAAATACATCAAGGTCAACAACATACAAACTAATGCCACTTCATATTCCCAATTAACAATGATGATAGCTAGCTATCGATTTTAAATTAATAAGATTAGCTATACAGATAATCCATAATCCATAAAAATAACCATCATGAATAAAGATGTTAACTAGTACAACCTAATGAAATACAAATTGAATCACTAATACTAATGAAATAGATTACTTCATTAGACATTTTTTCATTGGTCTATTAAATGTGAAACGCCATCAATAAACAGAGGAGAATAGCTATATAGCTATATATAGATCATCAAATCACAATCATGAAAAAGAGGACCTACGCACTTTTCATCGGACAGTGAGTATACACACACACAGAGATTATATATATATATGTTCTCACACAAATTTATATATATATGTGTTTGTGTATATATATATATATATATATATATATGCAACATTCAGGCAATTTTCTGTGGGGAGAAAATATTCCACACGGAACTCATGGAAACCTGACTTTCCATTTAATACCTTTCCTGGCCAAAATTCTATTACAAGAGACAGGCCAGAAAAGTAGCCCTTTGGGGAAAGGAGGACATGATATGTCCTGATGAGATAGCTTGCCTTTTGCCCACTGAAGTACATATCTGTTATCACAAGCAGCACCGCTCCGAGGGTCATGCAGGTCACTGCCTACAGGTTGTTCTCCAGTTCACACCTTAATTAGTCCGTGCGAAGCGGTTCTCCCCTTCCTCGCACGAATCGATGTCACCCATACGACTCGCTGCTGTGCCTTCATTTTTTTTCATAATGCTGTTTACATTTATGAATCTTCTGGAGATGTGCAGTGACAAGGATCAGAAGTGACACATACCAAACTTGGAATGTCCCGCAGCCACCTTCAATGACTCGGATGCTGTCAGCTCCGGCTACATCAGCAGCAGTGGCTCAATGGCAGCGTCTCTGACACATGTCAGAAACTTTTAAATGTCTGCTCTTTTCATCAGGATGCCTGTGCACCCCAGCCAGGGGAGAGATGACATTTTATGTCGAGGGGCGATGTGGGGAAGGGGGGCGCTTGTTGTGGCTCCCTCTTCCTTCCTCCCACAACTGTCATTCTGAGTTTCCTCTAAACATATCACAACACGGACAAATAAACCTTGTCATTTAGAAATGCTGGCACTAGTGACCAGGCTCGGAGCGGCATGCCAGCACGGATGTGGGCACTTTCGCCTGTATGATGATGCTGCACATAAAATATCGCGCTGGGCTATCTCTGACCTTTCTTTCGCTGCCGTCTCCTCGGGACTGATGAGCTCACTCCGGCTACGCGTGATTTCGTCCGCGCTCGCCGGCTGCCCCCGAAAACCCGGATGGAATAATTTGGCCCGTGTGCTTAAAGACCATTAAACACACAGCCAATTAAATGTGAGGGAACTGAAGTGGGTGAAGATGAAATATGGCCAGACAGAAAAAAAGCAGAAGTATAGATACCATGAGCTATATATACACTGCAAAGAGTAGTGTGTGTATTTTCATAAATAGGCAGTTATTAGGTTCATACAATAAACTGATTGATTTCTACAAATTTTTCTTGCTCACAGGCACATATATATTTATACAGCCTATTTACAACCTTCATTGCTCAATTATACTATTTTTTTTTCTAAGGGTCAAGATAATTTTAATATTGGTATTAATACAAATTATTTTGATATAATGACAACGGCAGACAAGCAATGAATGTTTTAAGGTTACGGCATCAGATGCCTGACATAGACTCAAAAATAATTGAACCATGCATGTCAGACTATGTTCATTTCGCAGAAGTGCTTATATGCTGATACACAGAAAATAATTCGCAGCGGCAATGTAATGCGAACATAACGGCAGCTCTGTTCTCCTTTCATAGTTAGTTACCTTCGTGATAAACTTTCGCTGTAATTTAGAGGACAGCCGTCAACGGCATTCGAAGACCAAAGGCGGCCTCAGATGTGACCTTTGACCCTCCGTGAGCAGCGGTTGGACTTAGGCAATCCATCATGGTGCTCATCCTGTCAGACTAGGTGCTTGGCTGCAGCTGTCTGTCACAGTGGTGGATGGGGGCTGCTTAAAGGCAATCATGTCAATCTTACGTGACTGCTCAGACCGAGATAGGAGGACGGACCTGAGACAACTAGCAAGGTCAGCAGAAGGCACTAGAGGACTGCGTTCACTTATTAAAATTCGCATCTCAATACTCGCATGCATTATTACTATGATATTACTATTGTTTTGTTATTTGTTTCACTCGATGCCAGAGTTGTGTGTGTTTATGTGATAGTGTTTGTAAAATACGAAAATATAGCGCAAACACACTTAATTCAGGTGCTCATGTAGAAAATCACGTAACTGCGTCCATGTTATGCCCCTTTATGAGTCTGCATACTGATAAAGCGAAATATCTATGCTACTGAGCAACCTACACAAATACCCAATGAGGAATCATATCATACCATTGGTATATCATACCAAGTTAACCAATAGCAAAGCATGTCTCTTCACGACAAAGCGATGAGGATCCACGGAGAACCGCTCACCTTCAAACCTCAGCTAGCAGAATAATCGCGAAAGGATCATGAATATCACCCCTAAACGCTTCTGCGGTGGTCATCGGAACAACACTTTGGACTTTGACTAAGCGATGTGTCATCCGAGTGACAAAGAGCATGACACCCATCAGATCAAAGCCTTACCAACAGATAAAGGAAGCTGCACTGATAACTGGTTAGACACTGGGAGTTCAACTGGAGTCACTGCGTTGGATGCCATTTGTGCAGAATCAGCACTCAAAGAAACTGCTCTGGTGTTAGTTTTACCAAGAAAATGTTGACAAAAAACACTTTTTTCCATTAGAATATTTCGGCACATGCCAGTGACACACTAAACGTAAGAACGTAAGCAGACACCTACTATTCGCTACCTGTTCCATTTCGATCATGACTGAACCATATAATTTAAATAATCTTATGGTGCTCAATCGATATTAAGACATTTCAACCTTGAGTACGGTGTCAGAAGCCCTGAATTCATTTTACAGACAGACACGGATGATAAATTAATTAAACCCTGGTGATATATGACAGAGGTACGCATGACCTAGAGCAGGAATGATTACTATTCATACGTGCAGGATCAATTCACCTGACATATATACCACAGAAGCATTTCTCCAGGAATAGTTTTAAGCCCCCTGCATAAGAATACCATACAGACAGAACCTCACTGTTGTTTTTTTTTTTTTCTTTATTTTTTGAAGTACAGAGATACCGTAGGACCGCTGTGAAACATCCTGGTGAGAGGAGAGTGCCACTTGATAAATACTGCAGGCTGCGACTAGGTGTCAGCGCTTAGTAAATGAGGCAAGGACGAGTGGTATTAATATTGTCAATGATCTCTTGACAGGAAAACAGATACTGCATTCACTGACAGTTTTAAATAGACATCAAGTGCATTAATGACAAAAAAGGGGAAGGCTTCAAACAGAAGGCGTTGACTGATGTATTGCTGAGTGCAGCTCAGAGAGCGCAAATAACATGATCTTAAAAGACACTGTCAGGTCTGAGGAGACAGGCCCTGAATTGTACATAGTGACAGAAAACAGAGATGAGGACAAAGATACTGGTGCCATATTAGTGGCGAGCATATTCAAACACCGCATTCCATTCTAAGTGAACCTGACATCATCTCCGATCGCTTCACAGTATTCATCGCTGTATCCACAGCCCACTTTCTTCACAGATGTCATTCTAAACTCCAGCTTCCTTATAGAACAAGTTACCAGCAGGCCTGTTCTGTCACGACGGAGCGGGGAGGGGGGAGGAAGGGGGCACACAGGCCTGGGGATAACCTCAGTCAATCTAAATTTGGAGTTTGTAGCAGAAGTGCTCTCATTCTCCCTTGCATCTGAGGTACTCGAGGTGATCCGAACACTGAAGTGTGAGGAGCTGTCACCTCTCATAAAATCTCTAACGGACAAGATGCCCGTGTTCCGAAACGCAGAGCGGAGGCATCGGACACTGCGGCTGAGGGAAATGAATTCCAGCTGCTTCCGCTCGCCTCGGGACATAGGTGCCGACTCAGCTCTGCATTTCAGACCTCCCGTAGACTGCGGCGGCATCGTCTAAGGGGCATCTGACTCTGCAGAGATTACCCAAGACAGGACGACGCTTCCCTGGCTGGTCATCACTGCAACAGGCCACCGTGAAGCTGAAGACCGATGAGGAAAAAACCAAGGGGAACTCGTGTCGGGAATCTGAAGACATCAAGCAAGGTTACATGCTATAGCAGATACCTATGCTCTATGCATGCAACTGTATTACTTATGGAACTAATATTACCTGATGTGGCTGCGTCTTGAGGTCTAGCCGAGTCAAAAACAAATACTGTGAAAAACTATAACATAATAAGCCATTGTTTGCACTGCTACATCCAAAACGAGTGACTACTAGACAAATGTGCTGCTAAAAATAGATGAAACAGCTATTCAGTAGCTATTCATTTTCAATACAGTTCGGCAAACGGCACTTGGACACCAATAAGGCCATGGAAAACCTGTCAAACATTCATAAGATTCTAATATTAATGATCATAGCAATCATATGCAATAAATTGTTTTGACAGTAGTTTCATAACAGTCTGTCACACATAATAATAACTAGTGTAATACTCAAGTAACATCTGGACATTATCTGTTGTCTTAATTTATTTCCAACCCACACACTTCCATCCCGGCACAGTCCTTTGTGGCATGCGTTACATGCAACGGAAAAAAAGCACGTTATACTTAGTAAATAGCTGCAATGAACACTGATTAAATTCAAATATTAATTGCCATGATAGTACATTGCTGTATTTCTAAAAGGACAAGAGCATATCTGTGTAGATTTGTCAGTGAAGAGTCTCAAAGCTGTGAGAATCAAACAATCAACACAAATCACCGAGGAAGAGGGGAAGACGCCACATGGAAAGCATGGAAGAGAAGAGGAACAAGAAAGTGGAAGAATTATTTTACAGTAGGGGAGCGCATGGCAACTTGTGCAATAAGTTGTGCAAGTGCAGATGGGGCAAAGGCACTACTAAATCGTGCGAGGAGACAGGGAAGGCGAGAGCTTTGGGATTATAAGGGTCCTGAATGACATTTCTAAGCAAAGGACAATTTTATAGTTTTTAAGTAGCTATTATTGTTTTAGAACAGAAAATCTTTTCTATTCTCAAATAAAATTTTATGCAATATACATTGAACAAAAAACAGACTTAAAAACATTTTAATTCAGTTGGAAGTCTCTTGGATTTTAGCTATTGAGAAAAATCAGAATCTTTCCAGTGTTAATATACATGACAGATTATGTGTTAAGACCATACTCCTATGTGATTTTTGCTAAACAAATTCCGATAAACAGCAAATGCCATGAAAAGTTAAAGAAAGAATGACCCAGAACATTTCAGGGGGCTAGAGTGAAAAATGTACAATTATAAATAAACTGATGCCATGGCATATTTCTGGTAAAATGAATACTAACAAGGTAAAAGTACAAATACAACAAACAGTCTCTTCCATAAATTTAAAAACAGGGGGGTAGTTATAATTAAAATGCCTTATTCAAGCTGTTTTCTTTTCTTTCCTACCACAAAGCCAGTAGTATTAAAAATATTACTGTATTTTTATAAAGGTTTTTTTCCCAGCAATGACTACAGACGGCGAATGCATTGGGTAAAACAACATGAAAAAAGGAAGAAGAAGAAAAAAAAAACGTGCTCAGATTCCAGGTTTCATGGCAACTTTCAACAGCTAGTCATCGCGGCAGGATGTAACATTTCACCTCGCTAGCTTGAACAAAGCCGTATGGGAGAAGAGCCTGGAAGACGGCGAGGGGGCCCAAACGAACAGAGAGATGTGAAAGGCGGCCTCCTTGCAAGCCCTGGACACAGGACGCACTCAGTGTGACCCACCAGCTGGACTGATGTGTGATATAGTGCAGCTAGTTGGAAATACACTCCAGGGCTCCCGACGCAGCTGGAGACCAAAATTGTAATTTGAAAGATAAAGGAGAAATGGACAGGAATGGAGAAGGAAGAATGAGGAAAAAATGTACAGCTAGCGTTTGCTCATGTACGCCAGGACCAGGTGACTTCAATACTAGTTTGTTCTTATTTTATGAATATTTGCAAGCTTTTAGTTTTTTAATGGTCACCAGGTATATCAATTACTGCTGGTATTGCCAGGCATAAATTTTAATTTAAACTTAAATCTGGTTACCGTAAGAGAGGAAAGTATTTAAGCAAGGACCATAAAATATTCATTTCCTTATGTTCCTTCAAATGTAATATAATAAATAATAATAAAAAAATTATGCAAATACTCATTATTACGAAATGATACATATATCTCATCTAAAACTTTTAACAGAGAGCTATTGAGCTTGTCTCTATGCACAGGCAGGTCCTGAGAAGCAATTTGCACCTGCAGCATTTCACAATTTGCACCAGTTTTCACGCTCACATCTCTCAATTTTCACACTTACGTCATCACATGGTTCCAATGGAATACGAACCCCCCCCCCCCCCAGTCAGTGCTCCAGCATGCACTCCTGTCTTTACTTTAGTGAAGGCAGATATTGTTACTCACAGAATGAGTGTGGAGGGATGAAGCAGAGTTAAAAAACTGCAAAAAAGGTCAAACGTGTACGCAGCAAATCCCAGCGATATTTGGACAAAAAAAAATTCAGGATACAATGTAAAACATACAACAAAACAAGAAAGTGTATAGCATGGGTGTAGCCACACTTATCAAAGATAGAAAGATACACGATGATAAAAATGATTGTATGGCTCATTTTTTATAAAAGATAACATATATAAGTTACAGAATACGGAGCTTTGCTGAATCTTCCAAAAAAGTGTATAATATAATGCATATCATGTTTTGGTATAAGTCAAATGATACAAAAGATATTTTTAGCTGTGTTGTTTTTCTAAATTGTGATCTTAAATTGAGCCTCTTTTGTGATCTCTTTGACACTGAGCTTGAGGTTTTCAGTTAGACAGAAGTGTTGATTGCCTTGTTCTTCTCACTTGTGTTGTGTTTTAAACAACTTTTACAGACACTCATTGGCTTACACCCTTGAAATTCATTATGCACTAGATTCTTGTGGTTGATACTCGAGCACAAAAAACAAGAGTGCCCTCAAATTAAGCAGCTTCCTGTTTTGTAGTCACCGTGGGATGGGCAGTGCCTGTTGCAGGTAAATGTAATAAGAATAAAACTAGCAGACAGATGCTCACTGCAATAGCAATTTATCAAAAATACATCAGCAATCTCTGACAAAAAAACAAAAAACAAAACCTTTGTAATGCAGACTATGATACACTGTTAAATTACACATAATTTCTCTTCCCGTTCGATTATCTTAAAAACACTATAAAATGCATTACTTTGTTAAATTGTTAATAAGAAAAGTTTTATGTGAAGCTGAATTTGACTTTTCTTTGACTTTAACCATTGATATCAGACTGTACTTCAAACGGTTGCCTGCAAACAGAGGTGAGTCTGCACAAGAAGATATATGGAAAGCAGGCAACCCTCCTATTGCCCGTCAGATTTTAAAGAATAATCTGCTGTTTCTTCTCAAGAAAGACCATTACCATATATAAATAACTTTATGTATAAGAAACATGGATATAAGTTATGATTTAACTTGATCCATAATGGGAGGTAAAAAAACCCCCAAAAGATTAAGCTGGAGAGGATTTAATGATTGTATTCTGCATGTAATCAGCTTTCACATTTTCAAGGGCCATCAATACGTCAAGGCAAGACGTATCCAGAGGATGTATCTCTTAACATCAAGGTTATCTATTCTGCTTCTCACAGGTCCGATATTTTATACTAGCTGTGCTTAACATTTCCATCAGCTCAGCAATCAATCACAGTTATAATACTTTACAAAAAAAATCAATTAACATTGCTATTAAATGCTCCTTATCACCCCTGTGTAGACACCCAGAATGCAGAAAGAAAGTGAATTATGAAACCAGTCAGGTAAATGTGGCCTTGCTATTATTTTGAAAAACAATGCCTTTGACTAAATCTGTCACAACCAAAACTTTATAATGCATTCTTGCCACTACATTTTAATCATATTAATAGAGTTGTGTAAGTGAGAACTGCAAAAAGAATAATTGTGCAATAATTAAATATCAATGTTTTTTTCCATAAACTGTATTACAAATAATGGAACACAAGCACTGGGATAAAGGATTTGAGTTGCACAGAATTATTGTGCCCATGAGTAGAATAGCAAGAACCACATCTTATTTCTCAGTAATTATTACTATAGGATTTATTGACCGCTTACATATCACTCAGCCTTACCTAGCTGTTATATGTCGATTGAGATGCAGGAATGAATAGCATGATTTCATATTACTTTCATCATTAATTCATCATATTAACACTACACAATAAAAAGCAAATCAGTTTTCAAACGGAATCATCTCAGTATCCAGAAAGAACCAAGAAAATATTCCATATTATGAAAGTCTGGTTTTACAGCACCTGCTAGGTTGTGATCTGCACATGTTCTTATTCGACAGTACTGTCACTAAACTGAAGACATAGACTATAAATATTATCGACTGGAGGGAATACTTATCCGAATTGCAGATGTTTTGTCAGTTTTCTATTTTCCCTCAGTGGAAAAAGGTTGGTAATGCTGGGAAAAAAGATAAATTTGGAAGTTATTAAATGAAAAGAATCTGGGTTCTGTCACGGCAGTGGATTGTGTTTGCTTGGCGTCGAATCAGAAGTATTCACGTGCTGCATGCAACCACCTTTAGCCCAAAGGGGCCGATAAATCGAGTAAGCAAGGGGGGGATTTTGACACCAAAATGTCTGCCAGTCATTTGTATTGCATTAAAATGTTTTTATTGCCCTAAAGTTATTTGAAAGCTCAGAGGTGAGATGGATGTCACGTTAGGAAAATTATAAAAATGAACAATTCAATTTGCTGCCATACTGTCTCTGTTATTCTTACCTACCTTAGTCTGACCAAACTGTCAACCATCAATCTCAAACCTCAAAGGAAAGTTGAATCCAGAGCATATAAAGTTAAACTGACATTTGTTCTCTTCCAATAAAAAATATTTAGTCCATTAAACATAAATACCTGTCATTATGATGCATGTACTGGGGACAAGCCTCCCATCTCCCACTGATGTTTATTACAACCAAACAACTGCAGAGCCTGCATGTTTTCAACTTTAGTGTATTGATTAAACTTTTAAATGGCTGCCATATTACCAAGGGACATCAGGAAGATTAATTTGCGTCAATGTTCATCTGTAATTCATTAGCCATTTATACTTCAGAACCACATGGGCTATCAAGAAAATGCAGCCCATTTTTCACTCGGCGGAGGGTGAGGAGCAGAAGCGGAAATTTGCGCTGCATACAAATAAGATGGGGGGGGGGGGCGTCGGCTGAGGACCCTTAATGAAAAACAGTCACATCCAAGGAAGGCCTGTAAATATTGGAGGATGAGAAATAAAAAAAAATAACAAATGGAAATCAAATATGGCATAATTACCACATTTGTCAGGCAAGGAATTTAAATTCAAATTAAAGAGCTCTTTCAGACACCACTTAAGTCTAGATGCAATACATTAAAAAGTTTAAAAGTAAAATAATAATAACAATAATCACGCATTATAATCGCGGTCTTCGACAAAGGACCCCGATCGCTGCAAAAACAATTACTGAAGCCCCCCCCCAATCTTAATTCTTTGCTATTTATTAGACTACACAATAGCAGTAGGGAGACCACAACAATAATCAAAGTAAGTACATGTGTACATGCTGCACTGCATCTCCAGCCAAAGAACCACTAAAGCCATACAATGTTTTCATTTGCGTCACAAAGCAGTGCATGCATTTATTATTACGAACCATCACATTCAACCCAAACCTTTAATATAACAGGCTTTATAGCAGCCTGTTTCTAAGCACAAGTTGTCCGTAAGTTGGACGACCGCACACAACTTCTGTGCTCTCCGTGTTTTGGCAATGGGTTTTTATTAGTCAATTTCAGCAGCAGAACACACTGACATTTCAATAAGCTTCAAAAGCTTCATGAATCAGTCTGCTGAATATGCATCACCCTCAATTAAGCATGCGGGGTGATGCATTTCATTGGCTATCCCGCTCATCCAAGCACTGCTTTATGTCACCAAAGGCACCCAAAAGCACACTGAAGCGAGGTGATTGACTGTGTGGAGAAGTACACCGTCATGCAGTGTATCAAAGCCAGTTGGCAACAGCAGCCAGTCAAAAGACCAGTTGTCAGTACTGGTCCAGCACGTCCTTAGAACACATCAATATTCTATGCGATAGAAACACATACTGACTATAGTGTTCTTGTGGTATTCACAGGTCACAGGCAAGTACCTTCTTGCATTTCTAAAAGGCCCAGATGATTCAGTTACTATGTAGGGATCATCAGACGATGAAGTATGGGGTAGGTGAAGATGGACCATGGTGAGAGACTAATGTAAAATGATTTTGGCAGCGAGTTTGCATTACATTTCAAAGGATTCATAAACTGCAAGGTCAGGAGGTGAGTCACTTAAGGATCACGCTACTGTAGCTGAGGATGCAAGAGGTCACTACTTGACCAGAATCCAACATGACCCTATTTAGTCGGAATGACTGATCATTAATGGAGGTCTTGAAATGATAGGCTGATAAAATCCCATCATTCTGTAGGAAATTGAATTCTGGAGGACATACATTCTGACTGTGAGAGATCACGGCAAGAAGCTAATTTAAGGAAGATTAAATTAATTTAAATGACATTTATTCTATTTAGAGGGAGTCAGTACAAGACTTACAGTAGCTCTGGTGCATTGAGATAAGGGAATGGTAATTTAAGGCAGAGCGCAGTACTAGCAGTCAGGGGGGGGTTAATCCTATCGGTGCTTCTTTCTTATTGAATATAATGGGAGTTACACAGAGTGGCTGGAAACTATTACCTAATAGATGGATTTTCAAAATCTTTGTATTTCCTAATTTAATTGACTGTTGAATCTTCCCCCTCTAAGCACAAAGAATGAAAAAAGACACATTTTCCCTGAAAATATTAATAAAATGAGAGCATTTACAAAATGAACGCAATAACGCAGAGACAGGTGCTCTGATCTTCAATAAATGTGCTTCTAAGATAATAGGTCAGTAACTGGTGAGACAGTGTAATTACTGTTAATCATGCCAAAGCAATGCGAGATTACACAATCCAGGGAGGCTGGAGAGTCACCTGAAGACCATCCTGAGAAGCATAGGGTATAAGGCAGAGTACATGCTATGCAGCATAGGGTATAAGGCAGAGTACAGGCTATGCGGCATAGGGTATAAGGTAGAGTACATGCTATGCAGCATAGGGTATAAGGTAGAGTACATGCTATACGGTATAGGGTATAAGGCAGAGTACAGGCTATGCAGCATAGGGTATAAGGTAGAGTACATGCTATGCAGCATAGGGTATAAGGCAGAGTACAGGCTATGCAGCATAGGGTATAGGGCAGAGTACATGCTATGCGGTATAGGGTATAAGGCAGAGTACATGCTATACGGCATAGGGT
>JAABNX020000047.1:7943190-7955690 GCA_015163995.2 Mormyrus lacerda | reverse complement strand
ATAAGGCAGAGTACATGCTATGCGGCATAGGGTATAAGGCAGAGTACATGCTATGCGGCATAGGGTATAAGGCAGAGTACAGGCTATACGGTATAGGGTATAAGGCAGAGCACAGGCTATGCGGTATAGGGTATAAGGCAGAGTACATGCTATGCGGCATAGGGTATAAGGCAGAGTACATGCTATGCGGCATAGGGTATAAGGCAGAGCACATGCTATGCATTTTGCGTAAGAAACGTGTTTCAGTTAAACCAGAATAACTACGAGAAAGAATGTGAAAATAAAGAGAGTATGTAAACTCCATGACAAACTTGCATGACATATGACATGGCAGTAATATAACTCTTGGATCTCGTTCTTCTTAATTCCCAAAATGGACTCACACGTGAGTGCATATAGCAACAGGGGGAAATGTATGAACGGCGATGCATAAAACAGAGATGCACCTGTTTTAGTAATGATAAAATGGTAAGGTTATTAACAATTTCTATTCACGAGCATAGCTACAGGAAAGAAAAAGTAAATTGAATTTCAGGTGATATCCAAGACAATTAAAAATGGCCGCCTTCAGATATATGGGACTGTATAAGATGAATAATTCAAGTCGATAGCAGGTTCCAACATACACATGCAGTGTGACAATCAATTAATCAAATGGAACAGAATGTAAAATATGAGATTAAAAGAGAGACGCTCCATGTTTTTAGGATGATTCCAGACTCCAGGTCTAAAATGTTATTTAAAATCATGAGAGTCCTTTCTTGGACACTAGGAGGCAGCTTATTTTACAACAGAGAGTGTCCTAAGGCTCTATACCTTCTGATAAACTCTACCTGGCTAAAAGTATGTGGACATCTTATCATCACATTTATATGTGCTTGTTGAACATGCCAATGGAAAATCACGGGCTCTAGTCTTGCTGCTATAACAGCTTCCACTGCTAGGCAAGGCTTTCGTCTAGATTTTGGAGTGTGGTTGTGGGAATTTGACCCCATTCAGCCTCGAGAGCATTAGCAAGGTTAGGTTCTGCTGTCAGACAAGAAGGCCTGTCTCACAACGGGCGTTTCAATTCATCCCAAAGATGTACAGTGGGATTGAGGTCAGGGCTCTATGCAGGCCAGTCAAATTCTTCCACACCAACCTTGCCAAACCATGCATTTATGAACCTGACTTTGCACAGGGCCACAGTCATACTGGAACAGGAAAAGGCCTTCCACACAATTGCCACAAAGCTTGAAGCACACAGTTGTCTAAAATGTCTTTGTATGTTGACAAATTATGATTGCCATTCACTGGAAGGGACCTAGACCAAACCATGAATATCAGCCCCAGACCATTATATCCCCTCCACCAAACTTTACGTTTGTCACTGTGCACTCCGACAGCTAGTGTTCTCCTACTATCTGCCAAACCTAAATTCATCTGTCAGATAGTGAAGCGTGATTCAACACTCGCAAGAACACGTCTCCACCGGCCTACAGTCCAATGGCGAGACGCTTTACACCACTTGAGCTGGTGCTTGGTGTTGCATATAGTAAGTTGGCCATGAACATGTGCATGAAGTGCTCGACGGACAGTTCTCGCGCTGACAGTGCTTCCTGAGGCCGCTTGAAACACTGCAGTAGTGTCTCGACTGAGATGCGGCGATTTTTACGGGCCACGCGCATCAAGACTCTGTGGTCCCTCTCTGTCAGATTGTGAGGCCTACCTCTCCGAGGCTGTGGTGGCTCCTACACGCTTACACTTTACAACAGCAGAAGTAATGGAAGTAATGAAGCAGGTCTAACGGGGCAGAAATCTGATGATGCGATTTGTTGCAACCGTGGCAGTTTGGCTACGATGGTGCCAAATTCAGAGTCACTGACTCTGTTCAGAGTCAGAGTCACCCATTCTATTTCCAACGTTAGTCTATGGAGACTGCATGACTGTGCAATCCTGTTAGCAATGCATGCAGCTGAAACAGCTGATCTCAAAATTTGTTAGGGGTGTGTCCACATACTTCTGGCCAGGTAGTATACAAGGTGTGCAGTGTTACAGCTACACCTCCACTTACGGCCCCCGTTCAGGTTTGGTTTGCCTCTGAACTGCATGGTGCACGATCCATTTTAGGGAAAGAACATCATTATGGGAATCAAAAGTCACAAACTGAATGTTTATGAGGTTCTATTACATACCAAAAATAAAGCATTTTCAACAAATTGCTAAAACTGCTTTACATAACCATGATGAACAATAAATATTTTATAGTGGTAAAAATGTTCATTGAATCTCATATACAGTTGTTATAATGATTTACAGTAGTCATACTAGTCATACTGTTTACAATAGTCATACGAAGCATACTGTTTACAATAATCATTATAAATTTTGGTGACATTAAGTTAATAGGAATCAATAAAATATTTTTCATTGGAGTTAGACAGCAGCCTTGGTTATTACTTCTATTTAAACTAAATATTTAGGTATTACAGATATGTTTTCAAGATATGACATAATCACACATTTCAATTAATATTCATTTTGAATGATTTTTAAATTGCCACAATAATCATAAGCAAAAGGAAATGGTCCAAAATTCAAATAATAAACAACAAATAATCCAGTTACATCAATTAACCAAACAAACAGTACAAAAAAAAATTCCCTCGACATCAAAATTATAAGTGAGTAACAATTAGGTTTTTTGGGCTAATAGGTTTCATTACTCATTATGCATATTTCTTATTAAAATGAACAGTTCAGTTAAGTTTTTCATCTCTTAAAAACGTGAAAATTGCAGGGTTGGCGGATTTCAATAATCTCTACTTAATCTTGAAGTTTCCCTGAGAAGCTTAGATATTCATCAAAGATTTAAACAGTAGAAGCCTTGATACTGAACTGAAGAAAATTACTTCCTCATCTTTGATTAGAGTGGCTTGACTAAAAGATAGAGCAATACTATGATGTATTACCACACAAAATTCATTAATAATCTTTCCACTAAACAGTGAAACTGTATGCCAGTAAGACACTATTACAGTTTGTACTAATTGGATATAAATTAAAACTTAACAGTGCTTTGGTAAAATGATTTTGGCCTGAATATAAAGTCATTATGGAAATGGGGCACATTATAAGACTATTTATTAAAAGAAAATTAGATGCAAAGCTGATTGGGCATTTTCACTGATCAGCCATTTGAGCAGGAGATTCCTGTGAGAAACAATGATACCATGACCTGTGAAATGAATTCAGAAACTTCATGATATATTACATAAAACACTTAAATCCACATGCATAGAATTCCTGTGTCTCTTTCACAAAATGTCTGCATTTTGTGCACATACTTTCTTGTGGTGTGCCAAAGAGCCTTAGTAAAGCCTACAAATGCTTTTCTTAAAAGTTGAAGGAGAAACATTAATGAATAACAGCTCTAATCGAATCTGTCTTAAAGTTATTCTATATAGTATGTAAATTAAAAAAAAATCAGTAGAAGATACTGGTAGTAAAGAATAAATGCAGTTAACAGAAATGCAGAGAACAGACACTTACAGTAGAAAAGGGGCTTGGTGCTTGAACGGCATGATTTATCTAACAACACTTTAAGTGGCCAGTGCTTTGCATTCATTAGCATTTTACATGCTTGTTTGCACTAATTAACTGTACATGATGTCATGTCATGGTGTAGTATGTGAAAATGGTGACTGTGTCAAACAAACAGCTCAGAAATAGGAAACCATGTCTTCAAAACAATACTTATTCAATTTATAGGGCTATAAGTCTACAAGGAGCCTCTTTAAGCTGGGACAGTGGCGGTGTAGTGCTATTGAGTTAATTAAAAGGCAAACAATATCAATTTGTGCACAAGATCGTAGCATTTTAACGGGCAAATGGCTGTTTCTATCTCTACGTACAAAACGTATGACGCACGATGTAAAATATCTATGTGTCTTCAGACCTAAGACTATGTTTACGATACAATGATTATCTCCCAAAAGAACAGCAGTGAGGATAAAAAGGGAGCGAGGTTCGCGGGGGGGTTAACAGGTTTAAATTACTGTCATATAAAACTTCACGGAGCACATCTAATTTTAAAAAAGATGACTCTACTTATCCAATCCGTTGAACTCCACGCAAAGGCCCGAGACAGTCAGCTAAGTTGAAGCTAACAAAGAGGACGTTTGATTCAAGCACATCGCCAATTATCTTCTGTCCTTAACACCTTCCCAGATAAGCGGCTTGACGGGCTCAGAAGTGACAGATATCAATACTAATCTGCCAACCCTGCCAGTAACCATACCCCCAGACAGGGCAGCATGTACCTTCCTAACCGCGGGACATCTCTCTAGCTTCTCCCCAACCATAAACCTCCCAACAACACTTATTACCCAGCCTGATAAGTGGTCTGTGCTAGTCCCTGGTCCTTATTATTATATTCATTTCCTTGTGGCTCCTCACGCCTGATACCTTAGTACCCGAGGGTCCGGTTTCTGCTCCCAAACGGTGATTCGACATGACACTGTGACAGAAAACAGGGAAAGGGGGTGGAAATAAAAGAACAAGAGATGAAAACAACCGCGCTCGGTTCACCACGCGGAGTGTGCCCATCAACACCAATAAGTGTTAGCTGGGAGCCCGGTGTCACAATGATAGAAGTGTGAGATCACTCAGATGAGGGCATCATTTGACTGGAAGACATCAATCTTCTCGCTTAATCTGAAAGGACATAGTAAGATAAGCTTTGCCATTAGTTTTTCTCTTTTTTTCAGCGTTAACCTGCAACATGCCTTGTCAGACCTCAGGTTTACCATCTTATTTTGCTGGATCTCACTGCCTGATTGTATGTTTTGCTTATGGTAGCTTAAAATATATGACATCTTATAGTATCCCATTTCAAATAGCTTTTTTTTTTTGACACCTTGTAAGGTGCCACTGGTGAGGATTCGCTACCATGCAGGTGCAGAATTTTAAAAAGGCATCCATCGCAAAAATGAATAATTCTATTCTCTTAAATGGTCGGCCTCTCGGAGTGATACGTCGGATTATAAATATAGGAATAATTAGATCTAATTAATAAATAATTTGAGGGACATCTGATGATAACTACAAGTTGTGTTACTCACACAAGTGTACATGCGCCTGATATAGTAGGGCAAAAATAAAGCATCGTTATACGGGCTGATTTGGTGTCTAACATGCTATCAGTTCAGTTGTGTTTCAGAAAATAACACTGCCAGACGAAACGATATGCTTTGGTAGGCGTCCATGTGGAAAATAAGTTTGTAAGGGCTACTTTAGGCAGGATTTAGTTTTGGAACTAAATCTAAGTTCAAGAACACATAACTTTCCTGGCTTTAAGCATCACATATTTCAAATATGCTTTGGTGATGCACCATACTTTCCGCAATGAATCTTTGAACAAAGTCTACTTTAGTCGCAAATAAGACCCTGGGAAAAAGCGAACAATATGGCAATAATACAGTGATTAATTAAAAACCTCTGGAACTTCAGTAACTTTCAATTTCCCAAAATATTACATTTTAAACTTTGCCCTTCCCAAAAAAAAAAAAAAAGATAAACGTAGCAGTTGTTTAACACATTGTTCTAACCAACCAGCTGAGTACTGTGTGAATGTGACTCTTTATACTCAACTGGTTGGTTGAAACAAAATCTTTTTTTCCTGGATTTTTACTTTCTGGACATGAACTTTCCACCTCTGATTATAATTCATAGTAACCATGGTGATTAGC
The DNA here is from genome assembly GCA_015163995.2 of Mormyrus lacerda. NCBI lineage: Eukaryota > Metazoa > Chordata > Actinopteri > Osteoglossiformes > Mormyridae > Mormyrus > Mormyrus lacerda. The sequence goes on along the minus strand of JAABNX020000047.1, from coordinate 7,949,961 downwards.
ACTCACTGGGCCCAGACACAGGGACCCCAGGCCTTAGGGGGGCCCGGAGCAATGTCCTTCACCTTGTGAAGGCGGTCCGAGGCCATTTTTAGTTTAAGTCATCCCGTAGCTAAGGCAGTGCTTGTTATTTAATAAGGCCCAGGGCTGTCTTAGATACTACACCAGTTTTCAATTACCTAGGGGGGCTTTGAAAGGTTTCTGCCTGGGAGCCCATGATTTCTTAATACTTCCAGGAGTATACCAACTCAATCATTAGGACAATAAAATTGGCTGAAAGGGTTATTTGTAAACTAATACAAAAACACAGTATAAAAGCAAACAGTCTTCACTGCTATTGGTATGTTCCAGGTTTACTATTTTGCCTTCTGTTATATTACATTCATATTCTTTAGCTTATTATCATATACGTCATACAGGCTTCATTTCTATTGGTCAAAGCCATTCTCAACTCTAAATCCTACCTGTAAGTGATACTGATTGGTCACTGGCCCGGTTCTTGCCCTAGAATCTTGATCTCTTAATGGAAATGTGGACCACTAAACCAGTTGAGCTAACTTGCTCTGCTATGATACCATCAGCTTGCAATCCCATGTATTTGTTCTACCCACTTAGGGTCAGACAACTGATGTAACAAACTAAGTTTACAACTAAGTACTATTGCAGGTCTCAGGAAACACTGATAAACGCAGCCTGTTGCGGTCAAATGCTTGGGCCCTTGCAATAAATGCGTGAAAGAGATACAGGTATTTGGATAAATGTGCTTGGAAAAAGCTTCACAGGAGATCTGCCGTTACTTTATCGACAAAACAGATAGCGCTTTAGCTACCGCTGCGAGAATTTTTGTCAACGATTTCATTAATATACTAATCACCGTCGTTGCATTGTGGAAGACGTCAGGGAAAAGTGCTCTGATTGAAACCTGGGAGGACAGATCATGCAGTGCAGTGAGTGAAGTCTGGGGAAATTAAAACGAATGGCAGAATGCCACTGGCAAACTGGAGGAGAAGTACGGCTGAGGTGATCCTGGAATTTTGGCATCTACCACAGTCCCAAATGGATCGCTTTACTTTATCTCCTGCATTTTTTTTTTAATCCATACAGTATTAATAAAAAGTGTCCCTTCGACACGCAGCTGGAGGGGAATGAAAGCTTGATTAACAATGAGCCGTTCCTCATAAAACACAGCATTGCCTGACCGTCCGCGGCTGTGTGCTCTTCCTGACAGGTAGAATAATAACACTCATATATCACTGCCCTCAGTGTCCAATCATCTAAATCTTCCCTTGCCACGGCCTCTGAGACTCAATTATTTTATTGACACCCAATCTTCATAAGGGGAGAAATATTGTGCATGTAAGGTCACTTGGTTATGAAGACATATTATCATATTATCTGCATGAGGGTTGTAGGGCTCAGACCTGACAAAGCTAATTATAATTGTACATGATACAGAGCTCAGAGCATATTATGTGCTTGGCTGCGTGACTAAAGTCCCAGCGGAGGTGTGGAGAAGGGGATGCGAAGCTAGCAAATATCAATGAGGAGTATTTTAAGGGCATGGAAAAAAAAAATATATACATTTATTCACAATTAACACGGTGTCACCGTTTGGTATCCTTAGAGAATATTAATGCAAACAGACACACTTAGCGTTTGTGTTTCTCTATATTTGTTCCTTAAACACTAGGAAACTGGGAAATAAATAAATAAATATCAGCTGATAAAATTTAAAGTTCACTACGTATCCATTTTCCCTGCGCGGTGACTTGAACAGCCTAAATGTCAGATTTGACTAGTGATCCCAGCCGAACATCCTGAGTCACTCTCCCGCCCCCTCCCCCAAGGTCATCGTAACGTCATCAGTTCTGGTGTATGTTGATAATAGCAATATTAACAGCAATAACAAAAAAAAAACTGTATGGTGCATCGCAATGGCGTCTGTTTTGATAAAAAGCCAGAGATACAGCGGCGGAATTATAATTTTACGGCACGACCTGGTGTAATTCCATTTAATGTTCTTCGAAGAACATCGAACAGACATTAAAGATAAATGCATTGTAGAGGGCGATGCCCTAACGCCACTCACAGCGCTGGGCCTGGCTGATAGCGGCACAGTCGGGTCACCATGTGCAAACACACCTTCATTCATTTACTTCTGGACCGAAAACAAAACAATACCACAGGACATCTGTGTTCCATTCATTTTCATCACAATGCCTTATTTTATCTGCCCGTGATTCCCCCGGATATACCAATTGCACGATAATCTCAACTCTGCACCTAATGGTTGATCTCCAGAACTGGAAGTGGGACAGCATTCATCAACTCCCAGGGGTCATCAGTTTGCTTGAGCTTAATGGTGTCAAACGGTGAGAGAGTCTTTTTCCCATGAGATTCATAACAGCTTTATCTGCAGTATTCCATCCTCTGAAGAATATAATTCCACATCCTCATGCCGTTCGCCGTTTTCATACTGCATTTAGTTGTGCACATGTTTCTGTGGTTAAGTATCACATATTTAGGACATATTTACTTGGGTAATGCTTTAATGCTGCACCTACATAATGCAATCGTAGAACATTCTGTGCACCTTCATAAAGCATTCGTAGAACATTCATAAGCTGCAAGTATAAATATAAAATAACTGCATAAATTGCAACAAATATTGCAAAAGTACTCAGTCATTCACACCCATTTTGTGGTTCAGTCACACATCCAACTGCGCCTGTATATGTCTGACTGACCCGCGAAATAAAATGTGGTGCTGATGCTTCAAGATTGGTTTTTGATACAACAGAGAATTTGAGAATTGTTTTTCGAAAGAAAAGGTAGAGCTTACAATTCTCGAGTGGAAGTCATTTATTCTTTTTTGCCCAATACTTTAAAGCTAAATAAATGCCATACATCATGTGTTGTATTTATTTGTAGTGCTAATTGTCATAGAATTAAAAACAAAATGTATACTTTGATGTGAAAATAATAGGATTAACAACAGATGGGTAATTACCCCAGCAAGAATTTATTTATATACGGCTGAATAGTTTTGTTAACTCAAATGTATTTCAAGATATGATTGAAACTGAACAACATTTACACCAAGAAACAATTAAGTACTAAAATGTACCTTCTATGCATGGTCACATGGTCAAGCAGGTATTGACCTAATCAGAAATTCTACTTAGCAAAGTGACTTGCTACTTTGCAGATGCTATAACTGGGAGTTTGACACTTAGTGGCACATAGGTACATGTCAGACGCTTGTGCGCTGCCTGAAATGTGAAATGTGTCAGCTCCCAAGCTGGTGCACACCCTCGGCACTGCGGCGACAGTGTGACCTACACTGTGTTAAAACAGAGGCCAGCTTGACAGGGCCACAAGTCAAATGGCTTATCTGCTTTGATGAAGCCAGGTCGTGTTTTACACTAGACTGATAGGATATTCCTTGCATGATGTCCTTGAATATCCCATGTTTGGATCCCAGCTACAGTACCTGCGACCCTGTACTGGGTATGTTATATGTTGTAAGGGATAAGTATGAAGGTCATATACTGTATTAATACAATGTAACGATTGCGACACGATCACACATTTATCCCAATCCTTATGCTAAATTAGTAATATAATACATATTCTGAGGAGTGTTATGTCACTTACAGCACTTGGCATTCACAGGGGGTGTTACCAAAATTAAATACAGTGCATGCAAATCGCACATTCACAAAAATATCAAAGATATTGTAACCAAAGTTCGTCTGTGTTTCTGGTATCTGATCTCCTCCGTAAATTTTACCTCAAAGTGCTTCGCGACAGCTTGCTTGTGAAAATGCACTATAATAAATAAAATCTGACTCATGGAAAATGGCATCTCATTTATCCCGACTTGATTGATACCACCATTTATGAATCTGGCAGATGTGCACAGTCACATCGCTTTAATGTATTTAAGACACCTTTCATCTAAGGCAGTTAAACACTCATAATATGTGTAGTGATTAATATCGCGGCGGTGTGTTTCTGATGTGTAAAGCTACCTTAGGTGTCATGTGTGGATTGGGCGTAACATCAACGTTACAGAAAAACCACTTTCAATGTTCTGCATGATTGTGATGCCTTAGACACACAGAATTCGGCATTTATTGCAAAACATTGATTTTTTTTTTTACAGCCATTATTTTTAAAATCCCAACACACACTTAATATTCATTTATAGTATCAAAATAGCTACATGAAATAAGATGTGTAATGTATTCACAAAAGAACTTTACATGGTTGTTGAAATCCTCAGAAAAAATGCTGCGGCTTTAAAAAAAAAAAACTTTTAATGCGGAGATGAGACATAAACGATAAAATGGGGAATGATGAGAGGCGGGTGTCCTTTTATGGGACACTGTTTTTACAGAAGGCTTTGACGGCACATCTGATGCTAGCAAAGTTTTGTTGTTGATTGTTATATGGATGATAATGGGCACAAGCCAGATATTCTAATAAAAGTGACTAGCAATCCATCTATATGTACGTACACATGCTTATTACATATTCAGCTCTTACTCTTTCCTGACCTTTAAAATGTGCCATAAATTCTGCTAAAATATGAACCACACTTACAGTACTAAACACTGAAAAAGTACTTTGTATGTCTGACACCAAACCAGTCGAGAGGTACATTTGCCCTGTTGTTAGCGTGTTAACTGCAAAAAATTATGCTATTTACCAGACACTTGGTGAACGGTCTGTTTCCCATTATTCTAAGCACTCAGATTCAACGCACTGCTGTTGGACTGTTGATCCCAGGGTTTGGCCAATGTGGTCATAAGTTAATCCTGATATCAAACAGCTGGCAGCGAAAACCCTTTACTCTGACAACTTAAGTAGCCTCAAGAAACCTCTGGTCTTACATCTACTTTTCAAAGAACTGCACCTTGGTCCGACATTTCCATTTCCTGGTTTCTGACCTCCTAATCGGGGATTAACAACCTTGCCCGAGGCCCAAGTGTGATACCTTTGGAAGACTCCAAGTCAAATGCAATATAGTAAATTTTGCACTAAAGCACAAAAACTGCATGCAGACACACCAAAATCATATAAACATGTACAAGTATAAAAAGAAAATATGAAAGTCTGTTTATACCACATTTCCTCCTTGCAGTGGAAGCATAGAATTGTGGGTCTTGTGTCTTTAATACCTGACGACCACTGAGCTGCACGTAAAACATTTAAACAAGCAAAGCCACATTAAAATTATCATTCAATCTTCTGCAATTATTTGTGGTCCTTCTTTTTTCTTACTTCAGCATTACATGTTGCTTAACATCCGCCAGGAAATTAAAATGACGGCATTTTAAGGGCTTGAGAAATAAATCTCAGACAAGAGTCAGCCATTTGTTTCTAACCAGTCAGACAGTGGAACCTCTGAAGACCTAACATTGAGACCACTGTAAAAGATACCAAAACCATCTGTCTGCCTGACCCATAATAAATCTCAATCATAAGTGCCTTAGACTTAAAAAAAAAAATATAAATAAATAAATTATGCAGACCTGCATGAGGTCTTTGGCAAAACTATAAAGTTACTGGAAACACTAGACAGCATCTCAGCTTAACAAAACTGAAGCAACAAATCTTACTTGTCCATGAATTATAGTTCCAGTCCATTTGCAATCATTTTCATAGGTTAAAACATGAGCACAGGCTTCGCTTTCCAGCTGGGAGTCCCAGGAATCAAACAAAGTTCCAAAAATTGTCAGAATGTTCCTGCCTCTAAAATTGTTTGAGGCTGCTCAACAAAACTCCGTCCGTTCTCTGTTGCCTGAATGCATTTATTTCATTCATTGAAATGAGCAAAGCAGAATTCACTTGCATTATGGTTAAAATTTAAAAGAAAACTTATTACTTAACTTTACTTATTTAACTGATTGGTAGTTTTTTTATTAAAAGTATGTGTTCCATTTACATTAAATGACAGTACTTTAAGTGCTTTTGTAAGAAAGCTTTATGTCACTTTCCCATCTGAATTTAATATTTAATTTCTTTTGATTCACTCTGCTTTGGTGGCATACATTAGCCAAAAAAGGTGACATGTATGATAATTATACTCTTAAGGAGGGCATTTGGAATAATATTTGAGCGGAAGTACTGGATAACGCTATGCTTTTGTATGTTTTTTTTTTCTTTCAGCATGTGTCACTGAATTTTTAACGCTGCAAGTAGTTAAGGACGTCTGTGGGTTAAGAAAGCTATCTCAAATATTCAAGGAGGACGCATCATTTTTGAGAACTGTATTCCATCCAAGAAGCTTAACGTTAAAGTGTTTGAGACATGAAACTGGATTTTTAGCTATTTCGATGGTCTAAGAAATTAAGCTAATTTAATTAGAATCTGTCTCATTCTCAGACAAATCGACATAGTCTTCCTGTGTCCTTAATACTGCTTCTCTTCATAAAGGGTCACATTTTTGACCCCTTGTGTGAGGAAAAGCACATTCCGGTGCGTAGATGCAGTGTGAGAAACAGCTGCTCTCCCTCCTCATTAATCTCCATGTTCAACTCACGGATATCCATGTCCTTGGGCCAAAACATTCCTGTAAACATTCTCCTGGATAATCCAGTGAGAATAAGCATTATTTTGCCTCGGCAAACAACAATAAGGAAACATACCTTTCCCACACAAAAATATCTAAAACACAATAGCGATTATTCATCCATCCATCCATTGACTCCCGCTTATCCGAGGTCGGGTCGCGGGGGCAGCAGTCTCAGCAGGGAAACCCAGACT
>JAABNX020000047.1:7920462-7934916 GCA_015163995.2 Mormyrus lacerda | reverse complement strand
AGTTGAGTACTCTATGATTGTGAGTTGAGTACTCTATGATTGTGAGTTGAGTACTCTATGATTGTGACTCTTTATACTCATCTGGTTGGTTGAAACAAAACCTTGCTCTGGATTTGCACTTTATGCACCTGAACTTTCTTGCCTCTGTCTGTAATGGATTCCTTTTGTGAGTAACTTCCCCAACATTTTAAATTATTTTTACATGAAGGCATGATAATGTACATTTTTAAAATATTAAAAGCTGTACGTAATAGAGTGCGATGGGTTGGCGCCCCATCCTGGGTTGTTCCCTGCTTTGCGCCCATAGCCTCTGGGATAGGCTCCGGACCCCCCCCCCCCGCGACCCTCAATAGGATAAGCAGTTTCAGAAGATGGATGGATGGATGTAATAGATACCTTGCTTTACCATGTTTATTAGAAGAAATGTGACGGAGCAGTAATTTAACTGTTTGTGGAGACACAACTGGACTTGGGGATATCATATTTTAAGGATGTCAGCACGTTCCTTGTTACTTATTTCAATATCTTCTCAGCATTTGGCTTTAATTTCCCAAATGCCATTTTGAAAGCCAGCTCCACTCTGCCTTGACTAATTTCCGCTCAGCCTGACAGATCAGAGGCCTTTCCCACCAATGTTCCTTTCGGACCCACAAAGCCCCTCGTAATCCTGCTGCTTGTCTACAATTAATCTTTCCAGTTGCCACATTATTAACACTACCACCCACAGGCGGAGGAGGCCCACGCATCACCGGACGCTGCTCTCCCTGCCCGAGCGACGGGGACGTCAATCACACGCTGCTCAGAAAGTCGCCCGCTGTCAACATCAGAGATTTTCATCCCCTTCTGTCTGCTGATCAAACAATTTATTCCTCAGAAGATTAATCCGCGACCCCTCCCCATTTCCCCCCCCTGGCCTTTCTCCCTTTTCACTTCATTCAATGACCCATCCTTGAGATGAGAGAGGATGTTGTCGATAATGGGAATCCCTCAGAAACAAAGTTAAAGGAAAACTAAATGTAAATCGCAGCTGTTATCAGCGCTTTCGTGGGTTATGGCCTAGTGGACAAGGCAGCACTTTGATCACCGCCCTTAAGATTTTACACAAACATAATCAAAAGCCGAGAGTTGCTTTAGGCTATAGAAATTGATTCATTTCAGAGTGGTGAGCTTACAAACAGTATTAAAAAAAGCTCCTTTGCATTGGTATTCACTCAGTATGCCTTTCCTTTCCTCGGAGAGAGACCAGTTTTTTTTTTTTGGTTTTTACTTCACGTGGAAATAAAATGGATCAGATTAAGAAATATGGAAAGTATGCCGTTAGGAAGAAGTGTGTTTACAGTATCCATGAAAGGCACCGCACTCAGATTCCACCACACACACACATATGTATATATACACAGTATAGCTGCATATGTACTAATGTATTGACTAAAAATTGAGGTATTATTGCACTGTAAGCAAACAAGGTTAATCCACTGTAAAAAAAATAAAAATTAAATACACTGTAAGGATAAAGATACAAGAAGCTGTCATGTATATATACATATATATAGATATCTGTACACACACATAAACACACACACATATATATATTTTTACATGACGACATATATATTGTGTACATACACATTTTTAAATTACAATTACAAATCAAATATTAAAAAACATACTTTTACATATTTTTGTGCATGTATTGTGCGTCTTGCCTGAAATGTGTATTTGCGTATACTCTTGCATTTAAGGTTAACCTATTGATGTGCATGGTGACCTTTCTCTTCTTTGTGCAAAACAATACAATTTACAGCAACCCCATTTCCCCTTGTGCTTCGCGGGCAGCTCATTTTCTACACCAAATAAAAATACATGCATAGTCATTGACCACTTCGATTTAAATAAACACTGGATTTCGTACAATGTTTTTTTTTTTTTTGCCACTGCTTTCCACTCGGCTTGGTTTAGACTGAAGGTAGTTTAAAAACAGTTATCTATTTCTAAAATTCAGATACATTTCCTTCATTAGACGGGACCCTCAGCAGGTTAATGGTCTGACAGATGCTTTTTTCCTGTTAATTAAATTAACTTGGCATTCACAGCCTCCTCAGAAGGGGCTGATCATCACTGCAGCTGCCTTCAGTCCCTGCTCTGAGCAGATGGGGGCGCTGTAGTGTAATCTATTTACTGCGCTGAGGTGGCAGCTCATCAAGCTGAGCATTGTTTTAATTTGCTGGGCCTACGGCATATGCTGGGTGTTCAGATCATTATTGTCTTTATATACTGTGAGTTATCACTGCAGTTTATGATAATGCGCCAGAATTTACAAGCTAAAGAACAAGAAATCTATAATAATGGGTTTTACAGAGAATGCCATGGAAGCTTTCGCCCCTTTGGGAATCTGCTGTCTGAAAATCATTTCTCTGTTAAATGTCATAATGAAATATGGCTCTCCGGCTGGAACATACCTCATGCGATCTTAAATTTTTTTCCCCTTTATCCCATTTATTTATTTATTTCACACCAATAAATCCATAGGTGCTCTCGACTGTCACTGGATATTAATCATCGCGGACGAAGAGTCAAGCTGCAGTTGCCTCTTCTGGGACGCAGTTTAAATGCACGGCCCCAAAATGGCGCAACTCCTGCGGCGATGGATGCTCGGTAAGGAAGTTTGCTGCGACATCAGGTGCTCGTTTGACAAGTGGTTCCTGCCGACGGCCTGGGCTGATGGCCCTGTCCCTCACCCTCTGTCCCTCCAAACTCATCAGGAGCACAATTTAATTACAGCTGGAAAAAGTGTAAACAGCACTTCTTTTTATCTCCTTATACATCTGGACAAGTAGACAATGTGCTAAAACGAAATAAATCTGCCCTGACAGCCACATCAAAGGGTTCAGCTAAAGGCTTTACTGCTACTTAAGGCACAGGAATGTTGTTGCTAAGCGTCAGGCTACAACCGATCAGCCCCTAAAGATGGACTTTTTTTTCCTTTAAGAGGGAGACGGGGAAAAGTGAAAGACTGGGAATTTGACAGTGAGGGTACGTTGGGGATTCAAGGGGATTTTGTAGCTTAAAGCAATTGTTAGCAAATACAAGCTCTTTTTTGTTTTCTCCTGACACCACTACCCCCTTTTTTGGTTCCAAAAGACTTGTATACAAATTTCTTTTGAAGCATTTTCTTTCCTGAAGGGTTATATCAAGAATATACTTTTTATCTTTTTAAAAAAGTGAGCACCTGCTATACACAGTCATATACCGTAAGTCTTACTTAGTTTTGACATTATTTCACTGACCCACTTACAATACAAACATATATGCAATTAAATAACCTTCTATAAAGATCTTCCAAATAAATCCACATACCAGACTGTTAGCCTGCAGTAAATAAGCTAGTTTCACACTGCTAAGAGTCAAATATTGATTAGTCTATTTTTAACATCTAAGGGCAACAGGACAATCCCAAATATAGGTAGAAACATTGGGGTTTAAAAAAATAACTTTGTTTTATTGTACAATCTGTATACAATTATCATATTTCGTTTAAAACTGAAAAAAATCACCAAAAGCTGAAATTATAAATGTAAAACATCAGTTTTATTCTGCAGTACTGGAAAAGACAAAGATCACCGACTAACAATCCGCCACAGACTGCCTAACCTCAAAAGGTTTTATGCTAAACGTCTACGATTAACACATTTAAACTTCAGTTTTTAAGGTAAACATGCGTAAAGAACACGTGAGGCAATGGTGTCACACTTCAAAGTTAACTGGTTGAGGTCAGAAACCGAGGAGTTCGTCCAACGGGAAAAATGTTATGCCTGTATTTAATGATTTACCAGTTCTACTTGACTGAACTTTCACTTACTGAATAGATTGTTTGACCGCTGATCACGGGTTAAACAGCTTTTGTTTCATGGTTGAGACAGAGTTGGAGAATACATTGCTGTCCAACCCAGCCTGGAGTGGCTCACGGCCGCACGATCATGAGGCTGAATTCTAAACTCCCTGACCTTTCCAATGAATGCGTTTTACAGCATGCTGCTAATTTAGGCAGCCCTTTAAAAAGACAAGCTCAAATATTAAATGAATGCAAGAACATAAAATTTGACACAATAATTTGGTTCTTTGGAGGAAGGTGAAAAGATGAATAATTCACCTGATCTATAAAAACACTGGTAGTTGTGTGGCGTGTATATCCGACCGCAAAACACTTTCAGGAAGAAAAAACTGCATTTTAGGCAATTTTTAATTTCTTTAAAATGTATGTTTAAAAAAAGATTTATTTTATATATTGTCAACTCATCCAGAGTGACATTTATTACAATGGATAGTAATAGTGGCCGTCAGATAATAAAGTGTAACACATTTCAAATGGTGTTTTCATGTGAAAATGTTTTGCGAGACACTTTTTCCATCCATTTATATACTTTAATGAGGCATATAAGAAAGATCTATGGAAATGGAAGAACACTTTCTTAAGGGCGATGATCCACTCTGTCGTGAGTGTGGCCATTTAAAAACAAAAAGCGCACATACTCTTCTGCCTGATTATGGCTAATAGTTGAACATTGGGCTTTACTACATCCAATAAATGACATCCCATGTAGACAGTAAACGGGAGAAGGACGATACACTAAGCAACACAGCAGCTTTGGAAAGTCCACAGTTGTGATGTTAAAAGTTAAAAGTGACATCAAACTGCTCCGCCCGCCCCCCCCCCCCACTACGTCTAGGGGAGTATGGAAAATTCAACACAAATAAAGAAACACTGACAGTTTTTTGCTTGTGGTGTTCTTTTAATGGCAAGCAGAAAACAAAAGGCATAAAGTGCTTGTGAGAAATCTCACTCTGTGCCGCGAAGGCGATAACGACTGAAATTAGCACGCTACGGAGAGCCTGGAGCAGGCTTTGTTTACATCAACATGATGGAGCACTGCAGATTAGAAAATGTTTTCTGTCCCTCTCCTTTCAGAAACAGATGTTTATTACCTTTGAGTTTGGATAGTTTGAGATGGAATGAAAACAAAGACATTTCACAGAAAATAACAAATCGCGTGACACCAATTATGTTGTCCCAATCAAAATAATAAATTAGCACCGTTCATGATATAGTTGAGAGTAATGGTCATACTAAAAATGGGTAAACATTTCACATACTTATATTTCTGTGCACTTAATGGATATTTGCATCCAAATGATCTGAAAAAGAAAAATTGAATTTTCCCTTTTGCCTGCTTTAGACATCCCACACAGATACAAATGCCGGTTCGAAATCGTGACATATGGTGAAGCCTGCTGCGACTATTAGAAGCTGAATTTGATGTCAGAAATGTTTTCATGTGTGTGGAATATTTAATAATTGAGGTTTCGCTGAACAGAAGTGTCACGCCTGGTTATTTGGATGATTTCCCCCCTCCAATTAGATGCTTGGAGACATTTGAAGAGAAACTCACAGGCGAGATTTTGAACTGACATGTGAACTTTTAAAGGAAATTAGTTCTTCATACAAGAGAAATGTGATGTTTACTTAGCAAATCAGTATACAGTCCTTTGAAGTGCACATTTGACTTAGACCTCCTATGAAGACTACCGTTTTTCTTACTCAGTCAGCTTTAGTCGAGAAGATCACAAGAGAGACGGAAACTAATTGTGACTCAGGGAACATGAAAAAGCTGAGGTACCGAAATAATGAAGTTTCTTCTGAATAGCTGATGTACTCTGGGTAGATGTGGAACAATAGCGAACACCTCTGATTATTTCTTCCAGTCTGGAATAGTATTCTATTGAAATATTATATAATGGTCAACATGTCTACAGCTCTCTGTTTGTGGACTCTGCCTCTTCATATTTGTGTTTCTTCTGCTACAAACAGTTTAGATGAATCGTTGACTAAATTTTGCTTAAGGTGTGATTGTTTTCTCTCGTGTGATGGATCCCAACCACCATGTGACCCTGTTTTGTGTCTTGTCCTTCCTAAGATAGGCCCAAGGCTCAACTGGATAGACAGTCCTGGGGTGCTTATTAATTTTTTATTTACCTGAGAATTTACAGAGCTTACGCAAATCCTGAATGGCTAATGCGGTAGGACGCTTCACCTTTAGTGGTGTTGCTTAGTCAGCTTATGGTGTAGCAGTGATTGGTGGTATTATTTTCGTTACTGGAATCTTGGCACCGGTAGATGGTCTGGTTGTCTAAAGATAGAAACGTGGACATATTCTATTATGACTTTGGTATTGTGTTCATTTGCAACACTAATATCTTGGTAAGAAAAGTTTAGTTTTTTTTTTAATACTGTATAAGCCATATATTTTGTTGGATATACCCAATAAATGGTATACAGAACTTTCCATTTCATTTCGGTTGAACTGCTGTCTGAATATTCATTTTTGGGTGAAGTACAGGATTGGAGATCTGGACGATGGTAGGCAATGATACTGCAGTATAGAGTGCCTGACATTTGAAAAGGCAACAAGCTCGCAACTCTGGTGTATGGCGCAGGTTTTCTGACAAGAGCTGGTTACTGTGTAACTATCTCAAATAATTGAGCTAAGATCTACAATGCTTTGCATAGGCAGAGGTTATTCTGTATATCCACCCATTAATTACTCAGTCGGGTGCGCAGTGATCCAAGGCAAAATCTGGGAAACGAAGGTGGGGCAGAGTCAGGCCATTGTAGGGCACTCTCTCCATCATCTCTCCATCTCTCTCTTTCAGAGACACACACACCCACACCCAAATACACCCCCCACACAGCCATCATTTGATATCCAAAGAATCTGATAATTGGACAAACACAGATAGTGCCTACTCCATAGCAGTCTAAGCTCCCATAGACTTGTCACTATGTCATTATTTTCGTTCACCTTCTGATTATATTGTGCTATGATTTTGCTTTTCTCATACCAGTGAGTAATTTGGACAGTACTTTTTCGTCAAACATTTTTGTTGTCTGATTAACCATAATATACTGTAGATATAACCTTTTTATAAAACACTTCCAAACAAGATGTACATGTTATAGAATGAATGCCATAAAGTCAGAGAACAAGATGAATATATAATATAACCATTCATGGGGTAACAAAAGAACTCCTTATGAAATATACCTCAGAAAATACATCTATTTCTTGTAATTATGAACAGACTTCAGATTTTAAAGAAGGTGTGGGTCTAATTGGGTCATTCTGGTCCAGAGAGTAAAAGTTCAGACCAGGATTTTGTTTCAACCAGCCAGTTGAGTACTCTGACTGTGACTCTTTATGCTGAACTGGTTGGTTGAAATGAAATCCTGGTCTGGACTTTTGCTCTCTGGACCTGAATTACCCAACTAATAATGGAAATGATCATTATTAAATATGGGAACCATCTGGAAGCAAACTGATGAAAAAAAAAAGGTTGAGGTAGCAATACAGACATGGGGCTGTACATAGCAGGAACCTCTTTGAGTTAGACTCCAATACCTGGACTGGATATTATTCTTTGTAAGACAGAGGAGGGTGTGGATCTCCAGGGGGGGGGACAAAATCAGATGATAATCCCTGCAAACAATCCTACAGGTTATAAAACACATGTTGTTTCACTCTGGGGGGGGGATTCTATATCCAGTGCTTATGTGCTGCCATCCAGGAGCCCAAAGTCATCCCTGTATTCTCTAGCTGAATTTCCTTTGCCTCCTCCTCTGTGTCACAAAAACATTTACCTCCAAAAAAGATTCATCCAATCCCCGAATCACACAGGTCTATTTCCTTTCCGGGTTTCTGACGTCATTTTATTATGAGTATACGTAGCTCTGGACACCAGGGACCCCTGCATAGGACAAGCAGGCATGACAAATGAATGATTGAATGAATATTAAGAACTTGCTTTTTACTTATCAATCACTGTTTGAAAACAAAACTATATTTCTATATACGAACACAATCAAAAAATATTCATTCCTTGTATTGTTTTTGCATGATGGACACAGTATATATAAAACTGTATTGTCATTCTGTTCTACTGTAATTAAGTATGGTGCATAGAGTGATGTTTGTAAATTCCATATTTTATACCATAAATGAACACTGAATATGGTATGTTCTAGACTCTATTGGACTTTATTTAATACTATAATTGTTTTGGAATACAACTGAAAAAGCTTTTTCAATTAATTTATTCGCCTTACAATAAAACTTGACAAACATTAAATCCATTGCAATTCTGCGAGCGAGATAAAGCTCTCATTACATTTTTTCTCCCATAAAATTCAAATATCAATTTATTTACTGCACTCACTATTAACGACCTTCCATTCAACCCTTTACACACTGCCCTCTGAAGATTTCCGGGCTTCTTTGGAAACCTTATAATTTACATATTTATTATAGATTTTCTCATTCATTAAAATCTGTAATTTGGATTTGCTAATCCCAATGAAGATTGTTAGTAAATCAGTATAATGGCTTGTTTGCTGCTTTGCATGTGCTAAACCAGATATATACCAATTATAAATCAGCTTATATAGGCCTTTTTACCAGCCATTTTTAAGAGATATGTTTTTGTTTTAATCTTAACTAAATCCATTTCTAATTTTCCATAATGTACATTATGATACTTCCTGCCCGTCATGTCAGCCGACCCTCCTGTCTCCTCGCTCACGTGGCCCTGATGAGCCTGTTCCTTGTTACCCCTCACTAGCCTTTGTATTTAAGTACCTGTCTGTCTCATCTGCCCCAGTCTGGTCATTGATGTCGCATCTCCTGTCTGCTGTGTCCATCCTCATACTCACCCTTCTTGTTTTATCCCAACATGCTCTCATATGGTTCCCGGCTCCCGTTCATTTCAATAAATCCCAGGAGGATTTACAATGGGACCCTCTGTGAGCCCCTCCCCCAGTCCTAAGTCCCAGTACAGTCAGACTGTCCACTGGGGCCCTGAAGAGGGGTTTGCCGAGTCTCCATCTTCGGGGGGACACTGTCCATGCTGGTCGCCCCAACTCTCAGTTGCCCAACTTTGCCTGCCCAGGCAGCTCTCCTGAGAATTCCCTCAAGGCCTTCCTGCTCCTGCCCCACTGGCCCCTCAGCACCCTCCGGCCCCGCTGGTGGCCGCCCAGTCCTGGAGTCCTCCCAGACATTCCCCATTCCCTCCTTGGTCACGCCTTGGACCCTGCGGTGATTCCCTGCCCTGATTTCATTTTGTCCTAGCATGTGTCCCCTGTGGCCCTCTTTCGTGTTTCCGTGCCTGTTTCTGTGGTTCCTCGACCTGTCTGCCCTGTCCTAGTGTGTCTTCTTGGGTGTCCTCTATGCTGTCCCTGGTTTTGCCTTAGTCTGTTCCACGTCTCTAGTCATATCATGCGTTTTGTTGCATGTCCTGGGTTTTGTCCACCTAGCTGTGGTGTGATCAGTCTGTCTCTCCGGTTCCCTGGTCCCTGTACATGTCTGGTGTTTGTCCCAATGCTCCCTGGTGCTCGGCTTCATCCCATGTTTGGTCTGTTTTGCCTGTGTGGTGTGTGGTTCTGTTTGCTGTCGATCTGTCCAGTGGTCCTTTGGGTCCCTGCCTGATCCATGCATGTGTCCTGTCTTGTCCTATGCTGTCTGGTGGCCCAGCCCCTCTGGTCTTGTCTGGTGTCTGTCCTGTGTACCCTGTCGGCTCTGCCCTGCCCTGTCCTGTCTGACGTGTCATCTTTCTTCGTTGCTATGTATTTACCCTGGTCCTCTGGGTCCCCTCTTTGGGTCATCTCCTGTGTCCAAAGGGCCTTGGGCGGCGGGGGGTGGGGGGTGGTAATGTTATGTCCTGCCTGTCATGTCCGCCGACCCTCCTGTCTCCTCGCTCATGTGGCCCCGATGAGCCACACCTGTTCCTTGTTACCCCTCACTAGCCTTTGTATTTAAGTGCCTGTCTGTCTCATCATCCCCATTGCGGTCATTGATGTCGCACCTCCTGTCTGCTGTGTCCATCCCCATACCAGCTTTCTTGTTCTGACCACTTGCAGTCTCATTTGCTTCCCAGTAAACCCCCTTTTGTTTGGCAAGCGCTGGCCTTGGAGTCCTTCGTCTCGTATCTCATGATACATTACAAGTCTCTGTGGCAAAGCCTTATGAAAGTAGTATATATTTTCCTTTTTGTCAGGCCTTTAATGTAAGACCTGTATATTTTTAAATGCAGTGCCATTTAAATGAATTATACACATGATTATAAAAATACTGGCCACAAATTTTTGTAATTCAAAAGTAGACAACAGCATTTTATGCTCTCTTGGGTTTGCAATATATAAGCTTCCGTACTGTAAACCAAACTAGGCTAACGTCAAAAAATGCTTCCCACCATTAAAATGAAGTGCACCCAACCACTACATTATCAGTACATTACATCCTCAGTCACACCAGAAGATGTATAGACCTCATTTATACATATCATGTCTGTAAGATGGAAATTACAGTATGCCAGTTGCATCATTCACTTACTCATTTCAGTGGGATAAAGAAAATAAAAAATATGCCATAAAACTGCTTTGGAGTAAAATTCAGGGCTTGTTGTTTTATTGTTGTTATTGTGGCTGTTGTTAAGCTGGAAAGGAGAGATAACAGTAAGGTCTTATAGCCCAGTTCATCACCCCCTTGTAGGAGAAGGACTTCTGAAGGTGAGTGGCTTGATGACAGCCAAAGAATAAAACAGACAAAGCCAGGTTAAAAAATTAAATAAAAAGTAGCTGTCCTAAACTGTAATTGCACTGCTTCGCTGAGCGTGCTTTCATATATATAAATGTGATTTACTATCAGCTTGCAACTACAAATCAGACCCCAAGAAACACTTCTGCTATGAAATTGTTTAATCTCATCAAGCTCTGCTTTCACAGCAGGCAATAAATCACAAAGTCTTTGTTATCATAGACCTCCATGAGTGACTCTCAGGCAGCCAATGGATCGTGGGTATATATAATCCTGACTGCACAAACAGCAGGGTCGTCGTAGGCTGAAATATTTTCATATTAGCTGCTGTGCAGCTGGTGGAACACAAGGCCGTGATGGATATCTCATTTCCTACAGTCGGCATCTATTTCAAGCAAATTATTACCGCATAAATTTCTTGTCAACAGAAACGGGCAATTAATTATGTTAAAAATTTACTCATGATCACATCGACAAACTAAATAGAACCTGTGAGGTAATTTTCCAGTTAGTAAATATACCGTGGGTCAATTTAATGGATAATTTTCACCTTTTACACTCCGACTCAGATTCTGTCCTACAGTCTAGCTGCAGATTAGCTGCTAACTAATTCAAATAAAGTGTGTTCAAAAACAAGGGGCCCAAAGTGGCAAACAGAGGTATTTGCACATACACAGACACATATGTATATACAGGTGAGAGCCTGTATATACACAGATGAAGGTTTAGGCTCAGCCAACACGCAACACTCATGCAGAAGTTGGGTTAGGCACCTTCCTCAAGGGTCCAGTGGTGATATCATTACCGGTATGACAAGCCACAGTATTCAAACCCACAATCCACCAGACACGAGCAAGTCCTTCCTAACCCACAGAGATCCACACAACCCCACACAAGCACTATGCTGTAGGCAGTTAGCATGGAAATGCTTTTGAAGATTATGCGGGGTAAAGCTTGGTTGGGAGAAATTTCTGTTGCCTAGTAGCACTATAAAAAATAAATAAAGCTCAGCACAATATTCTTTCCCTAAAGAAAATATAGTCAAACAATTAACAAGTATATTGCACCGTGGAGGTAATACAAGTGAGGTAGCAGAACCGCTTACTCTGCACATTCTCTCCATGCTCTGGCGCTACTCCAGCCTGTCATTGACGGAGAGGCCAAGATACTTATAGCACTGCTTCTACACTCTCTCCTTGGATGATGACAGTGGTCAGAAGATACTCACTCCCCCCACAGCCCACCGCCAAAGCTTTCGTCTTTCCGACGTTGAGCTGCAGGTGGTTGTTCCTACACCAGCCAACAAAACTCACCACCAGCCTTCTGTAATCTTCATCTTTTCCTGCATTGATACGTCCCTCACCATGGTGCCCTCAGCCTGGATTACCTTCAGCTTCTCCCCCCAGCGAGGATGGTGCTAGTGAATAAGTCAATGAAGAAAATCCAGATAAATGTTGCGGCACTTGTTTCTGCTCTATGACGCAGGAAAGGTATAGCATTTCACCACTATGTACCTGGTATATAACCCAGTCTAGGAAGTATGATATACTATCATATAGTATGGTATACTATATGATTAGGCAATGCCACTCTTCGTTAGTCAATGTCGGCACTAGTCTGTTCCTTCTCGGGTACAGGAATTATGAATGAGGTGTTCTGGGAGGGAACTTTTGTTGTTCTAGTGAAAGGTGAGACATGATGTAGAACTTCTTCCAACCAGAAGGTATAGCCTGAAGCACTCCAGTGTTGAAGCCATTGGGGCCTTGACCAAGTATATTCATCCTAAATCTCTTCCATCCTGAATGGAAAAGATAGACGATGTGGGGAAGAGGTCAAGGCCGACTAATTACGGATCCAAAAACTGTTATGTTCAGTGCATAATCTAGAAAGATGGTTTAGAAAGATCTGTATACTGGAAAAGAAAACTGCCAGATTTTTTTTCTGGATAGAAATATATTTAAAGAAGCCATGCTTTTTTCATTCACATGGTAGAAAGTTTCATTATTTTAGAAAATAGCATTGTTCAGATGACAGTATGGCGCGGGACAATGGTCTGGTAGGTAGCACCGTTGCTTGACGCCTGCAGTGTTGTGGGTTAGGATGTCTACATGTCTGCGTGTGGCGTTTACACGCTCTCTCTGTGGTGTGCTCATTTCCTTTATATGGGGGAGGGTCGAGTGAGACAGGTGTGACTCAGTGAGGACCCACATTTCTCACCAAAGCAACAAGGAAGCAGAGGGACCTGTTTCCATCTTCATGTTCTTCCAACTGTTCTTGGCACACAGTCTATGGCAGTATTTGTGGGGGGGCAGCTTCCCCTCTGTGTTGTATTGATGCTGTCCCATTCCAGCTCAAAAGCATTGCTTCCAACCCTTAGACGCTTCATGAATACTCAGCTACGCAAGTTTTTTTGACTAAGAATTAATCTCTTTATCTATCACACATAAAACGTAATTCTCAATGTGGATAGAATGTGATTAAATCGCCATTGAATTAATAAGTCTTTGAATAATCTCAGCTGCAGTGGCCTGGCTCATCTTGGTATACTGACTGACTGTCACAAATCATACAAAAAGGAGATATAATATGTCATTTCTGACCACGTGTCTTTCTTCCTCATTTTGTCCTCTGCCTTCTTTTGTCAGTTGATGAAGATGTGAACTTTTAGATGTCATAATAATTAAAATTAATCATCAAAAACTCTGTTTTAAGGGCATTCGAAAATGCAAACGATTATAATGTCATATATCATTCAATGACTAATGAATCATCTTGCTTGCCGTTAGAATAAAGTGCCGATGGGACAAGTCTTCGCATGAAAGGGTTGTCTGGCATTGGCCATCGTGAATGAGTAGTGAATGATGAGACGAAACCAGTCTGCGACAGAAAACCAGACCCACTGCCATTTCTACTTAAAAGGTTCACCAAACAAGCACAAAAAAAAACTATCACAAAAGTATCACCAAAGAGCCCCCCCCGGGAACCAGAGGACTCCACATACATGCTTGTTTTGTAAAAAGAAATCGCCCTAATTACAAAGAAATATTTATCACAGTGAACCAAAATACAGACATTGGGAGATTCTGTCACAAAATACATTAGGACCCAGCAGTACAGAGACTGCTCAAAACTGTTGGGATAGCATAACCCATAAACGGTCAAATCCTGTGTCGTCTCACAGTTGACGCAAGTCTTACAGAAGAACGCTCTACATGGTTTCATCATACATTTTAAACATTGTAAAAATACATGTGACAAATATTTTATAGGTGAAATACGTAATAGTTTCGTACACATCTACTATTCACAATAATTTACCTGTTAAGGCAGACATTAGTTCAGAGGGAACTAAGGATTCCAGTCTAAAATGAAAAGTGTTTTATGACTCTAGTTAAACTAAAAATGTGACACTTTATCATTAAAATATTCCCAGGGTGAAGGCTAGTTAAGCTAGTTTTTATGGTTTCATAGTGGCTGTTTTTACTGTTCTTCCGTACATCAATACGTCTCTCGATCTTATAACCTGCACGGGGTTTTTTAAACTTTATTTTCATTTAACATTTTTGTACTTTGACCTAAATTTTTGTGTACTGTCACAGTCAGGACACCAGGAATATTTAAAAATAAATAAATAGAATTTTCATTGATTATCTTAATTAGAATAAATGATCATATTTCATTTAAATACAACCAGGCTATGCACACATTTGATTCAAATAAGTGGGTTTCCTTGGGGTACACTGGTCTGCTCCGATAGTCCAGAAACATGTGTTTAGGTGATCTGGTGTGTGTGTGTGTGTGTGTGTGTGTGTGT
>JAABNX020000047.1:7903005-7916880 GCA_015163995.2 Mormyrus lacerda | reverse complement strand
GTGATGCTCTGGGCGATGTTCTGCTGGGAAACCTTAGGTCCTGGCATTCATGTGGATGTTATTTTGACATGTAGCACTTACCTAAACATTGTTGCAGACTAAATACTGCCTCAGGACGACGGTATTCCCCGATGGCAGTGGCCTCTTTCAGCAGGAAAATGCACTCTGCCACACTGCAGGAATTGTTCAGGATTGTCTTGAAGAACACAAAAACCAGTTCAAGGTGTTGACTAGTGGTGCTTTCCTACTGCTTCGCTGCTGTTACGCGCCTGTCCATCGCTGCCTCCTGTTGGGCTGTTTCCTGTCATGTTTTGTGTTGCGGGGTGGAGCCAAAACGAGCCTTGATTCCGTAAAACTGCCACCAGGAACTGAGTCGTACCTACCCGTACCGCGAACCAATGGTTTTTGACCGAACCAAACCGAGCTGCTTGCATCACCACCATATGATTGGTTGAAAGCACAGAGACTCCAGTGATGTGTTGATAAGCATGGATTATTTGAAGGAAAAAATGGCATATTCTATATACCTGTATTATTAATTATTAGTAGTTTCACACATTGCAATGTATTTATATATTCCCAATATTTCGGAACTTGATAATTTCCAGCTTCCTACTCAAAGTACTGTAGAACAGTTGAATGGAATGGATTGGTAATGCAATTTCACACAAGCAAATGTGGAATCTGCTAGCATTTAATGCTAATGTTACACAGTGATTCTCACAGATGTGCTATCAGAAATTAGCACACAGTAAAAAAAAAAACAAAAAAAACTGCTAATAGTAAATCATGATGTACACCGTGTGAACAGTATATATGCCTCTCTTTGGTTTTACGTCACTGTCGATTGTCAAACCGGGGCTTTCTGCAGTGGAAAACCGAAGCGAACTGGAACCATGCTGTTACTAATCTCTCTTCGCGGTATGGCTCGTGTATAGCAGTGGAAAAGCACATTACCCTCCAAATTCCCCAGTTCTCGATCCGATCGAAGATCTGTTGGATGTGCTGGACAAACAAGTCCGATCCACGGAGGCCCCACCTCACAACGTACAGGACTTAAAGGATCTGCTGCTAACGTCTTGGTGCCAGATACCACAGGACACCTTCAGAGGTCTCGTGGAGCCCAGGCCCCGACAGGTCAGAGCTGTTTTGGCGACACGAGGGGGACCTACACAACATTAGGCAGGTGATTTTAATGTTATGGCTAATTGGTGTATATACAACAGGTATTTTTCATTGTAAATATGTAAAACCTGCAGAAAATACAACCTTTCATGCCCAAAACATAATGACAAATACTCCTTTGAATCAAAATTAAAAGACAAAATGCACAATATGGGGGGAGATAAAAATACATTAAAGGACTTGTTTAGTACCGATGTATCTTGTATATATTTTTAACTCATGAATTTTCAATGGATATTTATCTAACGGGGTTTGTTATACGTAGGAAGCAGAGCACTAGCACGATGACTGCCAGCTATCATTAAGGTTTATCTGTCACATACCACGGTTAGTAACATAAAGGAATATGACGCCTCTCTTCAAACACTGTTTATCTCTAACCAAACATTTACCCAGTCCTGACCTCATATTGACCACAAGCATTCCACTCAGTTTTGCTGAGGAAAAGATATGGTTGCAATAAGTGGCTAGGAATAACGGGCTGTTTACTCTTCAAAAAGCCTGTTGTAAGGTTTTAAGCAGAGAGAAACCACACAATGACTATAATTATTTATTAACATGCTGTATATGTTATGATATTCAGGGCCCCCCCCCCCGCAAAAACCCCGCAACCCTGACCAGCATAAGCAGTGGAAAAATGGAAGGATGTTTGGCAGTTCAAAACAAACAATAAAACTTAACATAACCGCTTTCACTGCTGTTACCAGCAATGGAAATAACACAGAACTTCAATACCATTTATTATCTAGTGAATGTGAAAGATTTGAATTAAATGGGTAGCTTGACAAGTGAGTGAATTAGTAAATTTGTATTTTTGACCTACTGTGTCCTGCTGGTGGCCTAAGAGAGCTTTCGCATTACACACTTCCTCCTCACTGCTGCCATCAGCCAGATATGCAAATTTCAATGGACACAACAGGGCCACCAGAATTTAATGATGATGTTGTACATTTTCAACTCCAGAGCTTTGCAAACAATAAAAAGCTTGGCGTCCTGAACGATTCTGCAAAGCAAAATACAATTTAGAGTGAGGATTAATATTCCTCGTGCTAAATAAATATTCTGCTTCCAGTAATTAAAACATGTCACTGGGGTATGTGCAGCTGAGAGAATGTATGCAAACAGTGTTCAACATTTCGATCTCAACCGCAGTTTGAGTGCTTCAGTTACTTGTTCAGGAAGCTGCATGTGCTCCCTCTGCTTCTTCAATAGAGGCAGGACTCCAGAGCTAGAAAAGTAATTGAATGTAACCCGTGGATGTTGCAGTGGGTGGTGCAACAGTACCGGAAAAATTAATGGGAACTGGCCGTGGCAAGAGCTGCCATCAGATTGTGTGCTGCATGTGTTATGGGCACAAACGTCAGGGTTACGAGGGGCTATGCAGGACTATCGGGGCAATGTTCTTGAAAAGCACAGAATCAGCTGACTCGTAGAGTTAAAACAGTTAAAACAGATTCAGATAGTCTGCTGCACCACACACATGACTAATGGCTCTCCCATGCCTTCCACTTCAGTATACCTGAAATGAACTAGCCCCTTAGGTACAGTACATGCGTTACTACTA
The DNA here is from genome assembly GCA_015163995.2 of Mormyrus lacerda. NCBI lineage: Eukaryota > Metazoa > Chordata > Actinopteri > Osteoglossiformes > Mormyridae > Mormyrus > Mormyrus lacerda. The sequence continues at coordinate 7,914,131 of JAABNX020000047.1, read as the reverse complement.
ATCAGATATGTACTTTTCATATAGCTTGTCTTATTTTTACCTATTTTGTCGAGCAAGCAGCAGGGATCATTTCACAAATTTACCCCCAAAATACTTTGGGATAACACCTCGATGCAGGTGAAATAAATGAATAAATAAGCAGACAAATAAAAAAGTGAAACACAGCCTATCGGCCATCAGCCCTGTGGTGTGTGTTACACCTGTAAAGGAGCAGGCAAACTCATTTCAGTCAATCACATCGTTACAAACCGAAGCCAGTAGATGACCTCTGAATAGCATGAAATCCACAAAGCATTAGTCACAATAACAGTCTGTAAATCCTTTTGAAGGATATAACTGAGCCGGCTCTAGGTGACAAGAGCTGCCTGGCCTGTAAATCTCCTTTTTTTGATCTCTTCATGGAGATGAAAGAGCAGTGCTGACCTGGATTACGCAGAACAATTACGCTTTATAAGGAAATGTACCAGGTCAGAATATAGAGAACTCTAATTATTACCAATTAGCTACATTTTCAGACATACTGTAATAGCCGGGCTGATCTTCTCACTTGTGTTTCCATATATTCAACCAAAGACCTTACATAATGGTTTGGATTTTGCAAAAGGCCAGCCAAGGTCAGGTGACCTTTTCAAATTTACAGGATTGGTAGCAGACGCAGCCTTTATCACTGGGGAAGCACTTCAGACAAATTTGCATTGTGAAAAGCTGTCAGTACCATAACCTTCAACTGTGGTCAGAAGTATCTATACACATGTGATGCTACACCAAGCATATGAAAAGGACATAAATACAGACCAACATTTGTCTTTAGACACTGACCAGATATTTTGTGTAATCAGTGTTACATGAATACCTGAAAATTATGCTTTCTACACACAATTGTATAAATCAACTTAATGGCTAAATAATGTAGAGATATCGTCTTTGAAGAATGGAATTAAATCATTAAATCAAGAAAAACTTTCAGTCATGTGAATCAAATGTGAAAAACTTTTCTCCACAGGGAAAAAATTATCTAAAATATTCATTCTGTGTTTGTTTTATTGATGAATGAAGTGTTGGGGTCTGTTCTTTTTGGTCATGATCTAAGATGCTGAGCCAAACCATTCCTATCACCAGCCCATTCAAACAAGCATTACAGAGCTGCATCCCACTGGCATGGAAGCAATCCTACACGCTAAGTAACTGCTTTAAACAATCGTAACAAAACGAAGAAAAAAAAAAAATAACTCAGTGTACTAAAACACGCAATGTCACTGCCAAGAAACGTTTCCTGTGATGAGCGAGGCTAACATTAGCTTTCGGGAGCAGTGCTGTCATTTGTCAATGCCTGGCTTGGTGGCAACGCCCCATGGAACTGAGGCAGCTTTGTGTCAACTGGCACCCAGCTCTAAACTGTCCAGAAAGAGCTCAGCGGTGCATCTTTAGCGACATGCGCTTTTGATGAGGCTACAAATGACCTTGACAGCAATGCTGAACATTAGCGGGCCGCTTCTCTGACAACTGTTTTCAGATGCTTACAACAAGCTGGTTTTCGCGTCCCGGATCCCTGCTGAAAGCAAACCGCGCCTCCTTCACTCATTGCCCATCAGGAGACCACTTTTATTTATTTATGAGGTGCACGGGAGAGAGACTGTGCATGCTGCAGGGTGGCATCAAGACGGCTTCTCAGGGAACACAAGACCCTCACAGCCTCAGCAACTGAGGGTCCTGCCTCAGGCGACTGACACGCCTTCTGAAATACAAACACATGATGATTCTAACACATATTATCCGCACAACCCCCGATTCTAACCCTGGGTCCATTTGTCACTTATTGCTTAGAATTGTAAGTATAGATGCTCCTCGCGTTACAATGGTTCGACTTACGATATTTAGACTTTACAATAGTATGATAGCGGTACCCATTACGGTAGTCATCAAGCTTTGAATATTGATGACTTTTTGTTCCTGCGCTACCACACGATACTTTCTACTAATGCCAGGCGATGGCAGCATCTACACAGCCACGCTTCCAGTCTCTGTAGTGATCGTGAGCATCAACGAGTGTTTAACGACGTGTCGTACAGTGTTTTTTTTTTCCCAGTGTGATGTATCACATCATATTTATAGTCGACTTACGATATTTTCAATTTATGATGGTTCACTGGAACGTAGCCCCATCGTTAGCCAAGGAGCATCTGTGGTTTCATTAGCTACTTTTGAAACTATTTGTGATGCTAATCCTAAGACAATCCTTTAGTGGATGTCTTAAACACACTATAACCTGCATAAAACCATATACACACACACACAAGTTGGTCTTCCTATCTAAATGTGGACCATCCATTCATTTCTATGGGAAAAACCATAATCCCAGTCACGACACCCTTAACCTCTACCCATCCCTAACCTTAAGCATAAGTAACCAAACCAAATATAAGACTTTTACCCTCAAAAGTTGGGAAATTTCAGGTTTTACTACACTTTGGGGACAATTTGGCCCTGAAATGAGATCTATGCAAACACACACACACACAAATATAACATGTCTCTGTTAGCATGTCACTCCTTGTCTACTAATGTCCTACTTGGAACACTGGAATTCCCAGGGTCGAATCAAAGTCCAGGGCCTTTTATTGTAATCAGACTTCATTACAGCCCTTTTGATCCTTTACTCTCCTTTGTACACCACACTTCATCACCTCGATTTTCCACCATAATTGTATGTGAAAGATTTCCCCTTTGATACTGCCTGGATGCCGAATCGGTATCGGGAAGAGTGTCGAAAAGTGTCATGTGCGCTGTCTGCTTCAGAGGGGGAAGCCTGTGCACCTTGGGAAGACAAACAAGTTTTTCAGAGATATGACATATCTATCATCCCTTTGCAGGATACGAGTCGTTCTGTCAACCTAATAGCGATGGGCTTCGCTTGGTGGGGCAGTAAGTGCTGAGAGAAATTTGCAGCACGCCGCAAACTGTCTGGCAGCTCGTGCTCCCAGGCCGCGTCCCCCGTCCCTCTGATAATTTGCAGATGATGCTCCTCTGGGCTCTTCACCTGGCTCGCGGGATTGGCTGTACCCCCCCCCCCCCCATATCCCTGACCCCTGCCTCGCTGTCAGTCAGGTGTGTCCATCCGCCATCACCTGCTGACAGCACTGCATGCGTCTCACTCATGCCCCGCCCCTCTGCTTTCAGCACCACTCGGCCAATGATGAAGATGTTAATTTCATACTCGATAACCTTGCTACCAAAATAGCCTTTCTCTCTCTGTCTTATTTCCTTCCTCTCTTCTATATGCAGGCGAGGAAAAAAAAAACAACCAAAAAAAAAAAAAAAACGATCTATTTATTTTTCTAGTAGCCTGTCTCCTAGCTTTCAGAATGCCATGTTTGAGTGAGCAGAGCTGTCTCATGTCACTGTCAGACTGTGCAAATCCTGAGTGAGTATTTAACCTTTTCAATGTGATGCCAGTAAAACCATTTATTCTAATGCGTTATCGCTGACTGCTGTATAAGTCAGAGAACTTAGCAACAAGCTTTCGCTGCACTGACATGTTGTGCTCTACAAACGTGTGATTTCGCAACACTGAAAAAAACAGGCCACTCATAAATCTATAATAAAGAAGTTCATTCTGTGTGAATGAGCGTGATTGATTAAGATGGTGTGTTTGATTTTATAGTCATTCAATTTCCTTTAGCGTACTGTGGATTCTGTCACAAAGTAGTCCTCAAATGATCTCCAATGACTAAGAATAAAATCATTCTAAACAAATTATGTTCTTTGATGATTCTGGTTAATGGCATAATGCAGTTTTTCCCTTTAACCAGATGGGCACAGATGGCCAATTTAGAATGACTATGGATTTATTAGGATTAATCTGGGGCGTACCGCATGACATGTACATTGAATTATTGTACACTGAATAAGTAACTTTTAGGGGGAGGAGAGTGCTTAGCATTCAAAGCTCATAACGCAAACTAACAAATAACAAAAACCCAGTCGTACACACGTCATCGATTACCTTTGGCACAGACTCTGAAATATGCTAAAGCTGTGGAAAGATAGATGAGCTCTGTACCACTGAAAGGAAACAGATCTCCTATCTGGCATGGCGCTATTTACTGACATTAAGAATGATAATATCCATCAGCACGCTGCCAGGGCCCCAAGTGGGCTGCAGGGAGAACAAAGCCGCCTCTGTCACCCGTTTGATACGGTTACAAGGAGATGTTGATGTACCTGCCATTCAGCTGCAAATAATGTCATCAGTGTTACAGCAATATCTGGGCTTTTAACTCTAACGTTGATGAGTAAAAGCCCTGTTTTTTCCTCTTTTGTTTCCTCTTTATGGAACAAGGTGATCAAAAGGAGTTAATGAGGTAAGATTGAGAAACAGGATAATATAAACACACATTCCACCTTTAGCTTTATGACCTACTGTAACCTTTACAACTCACCTAGGTAACAGTTAAGCACCAGTCATGTCTTATAGGTTGTAGCCAATCTAATGACAGCATCAACATTAATTGTAACAATATCACGCTAACTCTGCAACAAGCTTAACTATCCCAGGTGATGTTGCCCCCGAACATAAACAATAAGGCTCATGGCTTTATAACACATGCAAAAATGTATGCTTTGGTTTTTTCAAATTTCTGTCTGACAGAGTGACATCGTTGTAGAAATATGACACAAACCATAAAAGATAAAGTAAAGGAGCAAGACAAATAAAGTTAAACTCACGTATCTCCTACAATCATGACAAACTATTCAATAATTGCACAGTAAAACTGTCTACAACAATTTGACGGCAAAATAGGATCTCTGTTAGATTAGCTTAAGTTTACACCAGTGCACCCATATTATATATCAAAAACTAATTTAATATAAACAGTTTGGAAGCTGACTGACATGTAAGTTAACTGTACAGCTAAGGTCAGTCACTGGTTTATGACTGGGATATGTCTAACAAGTCTTGCAACTAAGTGATAAAGATTAAAATATAAGATTTTTACCATTACATTCTTTATAGGTTATATCATATAAAACCTACATATGTACCCATTGCAGCCTTAGCTACAAAGTAAAAAAAAAAAAAAAGAAGAAAGTTTAGCTAGTTATGACAGTGACTACCCGAAAGTAAGTCAAGTTTTCAGCTCTTATCTAACTTTCATTATTAGTATTGTTGAATTTGATCTGCATTTCAATATAATTTTGTACGAAGTTTATAAATTTCATGGGAAGATCTCACACTTAAATGCTCTACCAATGCGTTTTCATTTAGCGTAAGTTCAGAAAATGAAATTGTTAATGCGATAGTTAATTTGAACACAAAAAAATTAGCCATACATACAGGATGACTTTGAATTGCAAATTATCGTACTGTGCAGCAACCAACAAGCTTCTGAATTTTCAGAAACAAAATGTATTCAAATGAATGACCTGAACTAATTGGAGACAGTATTTTAAGTAGCTAACCATGTAGATTACAACTGCAATTACTATTATATAGTATATAGTTTTACTGTGAACTCAATTCATATAACACAATTAATTATCTTAATGAAAACATGCTTAATAATATGTTCATAGTCTAATATTTGTTTACACAGTAAAATTAACTGCTGCATGAGGTGCGTCAACATGAGGCTGTTATTAAACCAAGTTACTGTACAATAGCATTTAATAATGACAGATTTAGTGTTGCAGATTTCGCTGATGTCTCTAAAGACATTCTAATGCATACAAAATACAGCTGCATGTGGCCGCAGTCCAGGCCTGGAGTTATGTTGCTTGTGATTTTTAACAAACATCCTCCACCCCTAGTGAGTGAAAGAGGAGAATCCATCAATGATGCCCCAGCCTCACCTGTCTGGCCTATTTATCAGGTGCTACCAGGATTTTTTGCACAGCAACTATCAGATTCTTTATTGAAGAGTGTCAAGTCTGTTAAAAATCACTCGTAAAATCACTTTCTTCAATACAGGGTCTTGATGGGCTTCCGTCTGATGGGTTATCACTTTGAGAAAAAAAACAAATAAATGAATAAACAAACAAAAAGCAGTAAAACCCAGCTCAAAATGTAATAATCCACAATCCTTGGCTAAATATCTGTACAGGGTAGTTGATTGAGAGAAAAGTGGAAAGAGAAAACCATGAAAGATGGGTTGGACGAAATACTACAGCTTTCGCATTTATTTTTCTTTTTTTTTTGTAAAGCAGTGGACACTGTCACTTTAACGGTTAATAATTAAGCTCCCTTCTGCCTTAAAACAGGGTGCTACAATGAAAAAAGCGGCCAGTAAGTGTGTTAGCTATACTTGCCACTGTTATAAATAGTTGAAAGGATGATTAATGGGAACAGGACAGGAAATAAAGCAGCAATCGGAACGGAAACAATGCCAGCCCGCACAGCTGCCCACAAATACAAGACGAGCTCTGTCCAAGGATACAACTGAAGAAAGTGGCAAACAAACTAAATAAATAAATAAATTTAACGGACAGCTTGTGAGGACATTATACACCCTCTCGGGCGTTTTCAGTTCTTCATTAACATTTTGGCACGCTGAGCCGAAAGAGGTCAGGCAGTTTTCAAGCACACATTACTGAGGAGAATGGACATTCTTTGGTGACACTGCAAAAAGAGTGTGAGAAAAGAGGAAAGACAGAAGGCCAGAAAATAACTGTAACCAGAACCTACAATCCTCTATTGAGAGACAGACCAACACGACTTGCTTTAAAATTGGTCTTGCAACTAAACAAAAACAGGTCCAGAGTGACCGTAATAGGATAACATGGGTTTTACTATAAAAGAAAGGTCTTAAATATGAAATATGATTCATATGAGTTTTAATCACAGAAGTATCAATACATTTTTGGTGCGTAACAAATTTCAAATGACAGTGGTAAGGAAAAAATATTTTAAAGACAAAAGTAATTTTATTTGAGCTATTTCATTACAATTCTTTTATTTGCTATCATTTTTAGAATCACTAACAAATGGATCAGTTCGCCTGTTTTGACAAGTACTTTACAAATGTAAGTAATGCATTTTAACTAATTATAAATCGATGTCAATGCTGTTCCTTTTAACAGATTTCTAAGATAAGTATTTTGACCACCGAAGACAAATTTGGTTTCACTGCACTTTTCTTATTTAATTCATTTATATGAGTAAAATCTCTTGTGTGATACTAAATCACTGCCATCTACAGGTTTTTTGTCACTACATGTGCAAAGGAAAAATGTCCAAGTTTCACAAACATATGCTGCGTTCTGCATCAGGCCCAATTATCCAACACATTTTCTTTGTATGCAGGTGCTGTGGGCCTCGTCTTTTCATTTAATCTGCCTTTTACTCGCCCAGCGATTTTCTATCCGTCTGCCTCCCCAAACACCAAAGCTGGCCCTTTTAATGTTGCTGACAACGGGTCATTTGCACCCATATACGTTGTGTCTCCCATTATTCTGTGGCAGCTGCTTGCTGCCAAACATCTTGATGCCACTGATGGTCATTTCTTTGAGAAGTCCTTCCTGTCTCAACACTATATTTTTCTTCTTTAAGACTCTCTCGGAGAAGACTGTCATTGTGCCGTCCTTGGTCCAAAGTGTTATTTAACTTCTGACACAAGCCAACTGCTGGAATCTGATCATCAGTTTTGAAATCAGTAATTTCCTTGAGCAATATTCACACATTCATCATAAGTAATAACCATTCACTACCTTCGTGACACAGTCTATTCTTCAAGAACAAGGAACTGTGTTTTTGTAAAATAAAACGCCACGCATTGTCAAAATCCAAGGGCATCGTACTTCAAAAATAACTGGAATCTGGAAACTTTTGAGAAAGCCAAAACTAGGCAATAAATCAGCCCCATGGCGCCTAGCTAAGAATAAATAAGAAAAAAAAGTTTGGCCAAGCAAACACCTACAAAGTTATAGAAACTCCAAAAAGAAAAAATACAGAATGGAAAATACATAAAAACATTTAAGTAAGTATTTATGCTACATTATAAATGCACATATTTCTAAATATATACAGAAAATCATCATCACTCCCTTAGAATTTTTGCAGATAATAAATTTTTACTGCAAAGTTTATCTACTGAAGATTTGTGGCAGATTTTTTCAGTGAAAGCGAAAGTGGTAAAATAGAAATTTGCATGACAGCTATGCGAGAGAGATCTTAACTTGCGTAAAACATGATCGCATAGCCTGAAGTCACACGGAAGCAAAAAGATAAAAAGTCACTCACTTGTATCTTGGTAACTACAAGAGAGTGTGAGATGTTTGAGATTTAGAGTATTGACTCTGAAAAACTGTCTGCAGGATTAAGCTAGCAACTGCAAGCTATTCAACTGCTTTTTCTGTTCATTTAAAACTTCCGCATAACTGTTGTGCAGAATACTGTTGACCATCTTCAGCTAATAATTAATATATAAACAAATGTTTTTCATTTGCTAAATGAATACAAGGCACTGCAAAGGGAAATTAGTGAGAGGTGGAAAATATCTATGAATAGTAAGAAAGGTTTCCTCCAGATTCTTCGTTCACATACAGTAGATACGCTGCCTTAGAATATTTAATAAAGCATAATCCATAGAGCTCAGCTTTTCAATTGTCACCAGCAATAATTTTGATTAAAACCACATGAAAATGATATCAAGGCAGTGTTGTCGCTAGTATCAAAAAATATTCAATAGAGGAAAACAGACAGCATTCTTTAGTATTGCTTTGAGCAAACCTAGATGTCAAATGGACTGGCTTAGTTGATGCTACTGGTACTGCAATGAAACATACATGAATCACAACAGATGAGTAACTTTATCACTGTATAGAACCAGTTTTTCAAGAGGTTTATCAGTTCAAATGCAGTTTGCTAACCTTCAACAACTGTACAGTGAGGGAAAATTTGCAACAGGTCTAAACTTAAAATGCTAGTTTTATGTTGCTTATTGTTTTATTATTTGATTGTTTATTGAGTAACAATGTGTTATGGTGTTTGCCAAGCCAAAGCGTTTGAAGCTTAATGAGAAAAAACAAGGACTGCATCCCGTTTAAATAAAGACGCCGCTTCAAAATTGTAAACGATAACATTTAGCTAGTTTTGATGATAATAAAATGAGTACAGATAGCGAATGATATTGTGCTGAAAGAACTTGTACATAAATTATGCTCTAAATTCAAAAATAGGACATTATTTATGGGTCATTCATATTTGGTTCAAATAAAACAAGTTATTAAATTTCTTTATAAACTATAGCGAAACCTATAATATTTTATGCGCGATTCATTTAAACAAGAGCAAAAATAAGAGCCATTTCTGTTTGAAATCCCAGTCATAAATAAAATAACCAAGTATCCATTTTAAAGCATGGAGAGGTATAATTATACTGTAACTCAAGACTCCTACATGTCTTGGCCATCGCCCTAAGAGGCAGGAGCCAAGTGCTTTCAACAGAGCAGTGGGCCCGTGTGGCCAAAAATGTGGGGTGAAAGAATGGGAGTCAGACGCTTACAGCCTGATGAGGGAGCTGGCAGATAACTATCAAACTTATCACTTCACTCTACACACTGGAGCCTAAACAAGTCTCTGTTTTCATTTCCATATACGGTGCTCTGTCTTTTGTTCTGACAGAGATAAGATGTATAAATTATGAGCAGCTGACAAAGTATACTCTAGAGCCTGAGGCGGTTCATCAATCATGTTCTGCATGTCAGCAGGTAACTGATGTGGTCCCCACAGGCACATCCCATTTTAGGTGAGGGGAGAGAAGAATTAAAGCTGCTGTCGAAGACTTGGGTACAACTGCTGATCCGTATTTAACAATCTCTTTATAGAAATAACAACACCATCATCAACAACAACAACAACAGCAGCAGCAGCAACAACAACTACAAGCTTGAATCCATTTTGGCTCGCGCTTGCCTCAGCATTCTCCGGGTAAAAGTTTTGTCTTGCGGACACGCGCGACCAAAATTCCACAATGGCAGTCAAAGAGCGGATGGAGACGGAGGCCCCGGTCCAGAAGGGCCCGCGGTAGACCACCCAGTGTCTGTCAGGGAGGAGTCCCAGACACGGTTTTCATTCCCCCTCGCCCCCCCCGCCCCCCACTCACTCTCCATTGTCTGCCTTGGACTTCAAAGACAGTCAGTGATATTCTGCAGATCCTTCTGTCTACGTCTGGTCAGTCCACGCTGGGGGATTCTGGAACAGTTGGGGTAAAATTATTGCTAAATTCGAAGGCTATTTCTTGAAAGGAAGCAGGAAACAAAACGGGGAGCATATTCTTCCCCCCCATCTCCTTTGTTTACTGATATATCGCTCTGTCTAGCTTGCTTCCCCTCTCAGTGGTGAAGCAATGAGCCCCGTCTACCCCTTTAGAGAATGTGTCTTATGCTATATCCGTGCCCTCTTTGCCAAGCTTGCAGTTAGGCATTATTTGTTTATGGATTTACATAAAGCTAACATGAAGCGACCATATTTAATTGACGTCCCTGCAGGTCAGATGCGTTGTTTATGCCCCGACCGCCGCGTAGCGGGAGGAGTTTAGTCACAGTTGCTGGATCTGATTTGCTAAGCATTCATGCACTGTGTTCAACAGAGAGATAAACACAGCGAGGCAGCACACTAGGAATATGACAGGTAAAACAGAGTCCTTTCACACAGATGTTTATACAGCCCTCTGTGGGAATTATTTGGGATATTTCATCCGGCCTCGCTCTTATCTCCAGCGAGCTCCAGTCACTTCCAGCCTGTGTTATGGGTTTTAATCTTTTTGAGTGGATGTGCCCCTGCCACAACTCATCCAGCCCCACTGAATTTTAGGCAGCTCTGGATAATATTAAATTAGAAAAGCCGCATCTTAAGAGAGATAGCTGCATGTCTGTCCCCGGTATCTTCTCCGTAATGTCAAGTGCAGTATCACAAAGTCGGTACACAGAGGGTCAGGACCTAGCGGCTGTTGCATTATGCCGCGGTTGCCAGTGTCTGCCTGACAGGGAACACCCATAGCGCCATGACAACCATGACTAACACATCACGTCCAAGTTGCTGACCCACTATGCCGCGGTTGCCAGTGTCTGCCTGACAGGGAACACCCATAGCGCCATGGCAACCATAACTCACAAATCACGTCCAAGTT
>JAABNX020000047.1:7859650-7879113 GCA_015163995.2 Mormyrus lacerda | reverse complement strand
GTTGTCTATTATGATACTATTATTACCATATATGTACTATTATTGAATAATTGCTTTACAAATCATTGACAACATGTTTAATAATGTCATATTTTTTCCATTATCTTATGATCATTTGACCTTAAACTTCTTAAAATTTGGGAGATATCTTCAGAAAACATTATGTAAAATATAATTTTATCCATAGTTTTTAGTACAACCTTATGGCCTGCATGTTATTTAAGTCCAGTGAATGAATCTAGAACTCTTGTTCATAAAATTAATATATTATTTTTTGTAATGAGATCTTCCTAATTTCAACATGTAATCTATTACACCATACGCTCATGCTAACAAAACCACATATCTAAAATACCTTGCTATATAATATTCAGTTTAAGGCTAAAAACTAGCGTTTTCCCATTAGGTTTCTTTCAGCAATTCATTCAAATGCAGTAGCTACACCAACGACAGGCAAGTTTTTATTGACATGGGGTGACTAAGTGTAGTTGTTGGATACAGCAGACAACAAACCATCTAGCCTAAGAGCCAAATAAGTCTCTGGCTTTTGACAGTTATTGTTTACGTGGCGGACATGAAGGCCATTCTCAGCTTCTTGTCGATAGAACGACAACAGTTAAGCTATCTAGTTAGCACAGCGGGACAATCAGTCAGTGCCTGCCTCCTTTATTCGATTCGGTTATATACTGTACAAGGGAAACGGCAAAATTTTCATTGGCTAAAACATTGCATCAATTTTACTATTTAACGCTATGCAAAATATCTGTTTTCCTTAGCTTCACACATTTACACTCATTACCTAGTATCAACAACCACTATACAAATCATAATCAAAATATTAATGTGAAAGTAGTTTTAAAATGTAAATTTAAGCTCTACATAAACTGATAAACAGTGTCTTCAGAGTTTTATAAATTAAAAACACAGCCAATATTAATACATACATTAAATTAATTTGAAAATTCCAATAAATGGTATTCAGAATTTACTTTTCAAAAACTGTTAAAGGTTTACAGAGATTTACGGTAGGCAAACAGAGATTTATATATATTTTTCAATAAATGATTTAACTTTATCCTTGTACTGTAGCACCATATGGACAAGGACCTTTTTAAGAATATGTTCTGTCAAAGGCAGTAAAGCAGAATCAGAAGTCAAAAGGATGGAAGGATCGATACACAAATAGTAACGCAGACAGGCTGACTGATAAACTCTTGCTGACAATGGACAAAGACTTTGGGGTTGTTGGCTGAAATGCCAGTCACTTGAGCCATTAGTATGCATGCAATTCAGGTCAGATGCCTTCAACCTGTGACCAGAAGGTAAGAAGGTCTCACTGTACGACACTCTGGAGCAGAGTCAAAAGGCCTCTGAGGGTTTCATTGGTTACGTCTCTTTTGGGGAATTTAAATATAAATTCTACCCTTTGTTATCAATTTCTTCAATGTTTTATGTCGCTATTTACAGTCCTTTCCCTTCCTACTATGGATGGGAAATGATCAAAGTTTTAACAAAGTCAAACTCATTAACCACCATTAGAAGATGACATTCATGTTTGGAACCTGTTTATTCCAATGACCAATGCATTACCGGTATCATAATAACTTCAAAATAACCCAGGAATAAAAAAATTTACTTTGTTTATTTTTCAGCCCATTGATCAATACTAACAATTATCACTACTATTACACTTTCTTCTAACTGGAGCTTTATAGCATAATTCCATGTTGTATAATAGCAGTAAAGCCATTACCTTGTTTCTTAATGGGAATTTAAATCCATCTGGGAATTAGATGTGAAGCCATGGCTAGAGAGAATCGCTTGGGAGGCACAGAATGAAGCTGTGATTCAGTAAATAAGGCTTATCTACAGGCAAAAAAACGCAAAGAAAAACTGAATATCAAGTAAGCTAATTAATTGTGCATGGTGTTTCAAGGAAAGTCAATGGGCACGAGGTTTTTGAAATGAAGTTAGTTCCCCTGTAGTGAATTTTATAACCATGTGTTACTACGAAGTTACCAAAATGCAGAATAAGTGCTTTTGTAAATTATTTTATTGCAACACAAAATTCAGGACCCATTCCAATAAAGAAAATATTTAGCAATAAATACAAACCTAAGTGACAGCAGGCCAGCAACAAACAAGCTTGTTGGCTACAAACAATTGTCTGACATCAGTAAAAGGCATTCCAGTGGTACGCTTCAGATAAACAAAAGATAAAGCAGAAAATAAACACCTAATGTTTGATTAATGGTAAGTCTAGAATTTGATTTTATATTTGATAGGCACCTTTGCAAAATCTAGCAAACTCTTCAACTACTAGTGATGTCTGAGTTGTAGATCAGCAAATGGTTGTATGCACTGTGGTTCTCAATGAGAAAGAACTTTGTTACTGTTCCAATTATGGGATGCCACCACTATAATAGCAAAGACAATACACTATATTGCCAAAAGTATTGGGACACCTGTCTTTACACACACATGAACTTTAATGACATCCCATTCTTAATGCATAGACTTTAATATGGAGTTGGCCCACCCTTTGGAGCTATAACAGCTTCATCTCTTCTGGGAAGGCTGTCCACAAGGTTTAGGAGTGTGTTTATAGGCATTTTTGACCATTCTTCTAGGAGAACATTTGTGAGGTCAGCCACCGATTTTGGATGAGAAGGCCTGGCTCACAGTCTCCGCCTCTAATTCATCCTAACGATATTCTATCAGGTTGAGGTCAGGGTACTGTGCAGGCCAGTCATGATCCTCTACACCAGAGTCACTCATCCATGTTCTTATGGACCTTGCTTTGTGCACTGATGCGCAGTCATGTTGGAACAGGAAGGGACCTTCCCCAGACTGTTCTCACAAAGTTGGGAGCATGAAATCGTCCAAAATGGCTTTGAATGCTGCAGCATTAAGAGTTTCTTTCACTGGAACTAAGGGGCCAAACCCAACCCCTGAAAAAAAAACCCCACACCATAATCCCCACCCCTCCATCAAACTTTACACTTGGCACAATGCAGTCAGGCAAGTACCAATCTCCTGGCAACCGCCAAACCCAGACTTGTCATAGAGAGTAGCGTGATTCATCACTCCAGAAAACACGTCTCCACTGCTCTAGAGTCCAGTGGCTGCATGCTTTACACCACTGTATCCGACGATTTGCATTGCACTTGATGATGTAGGGCTTGAATGCAGCTGCTCAGCCATGGAAACCCATTCCATGAAGTTCTCTATGCACTGTTCTTGAGCTAAGCTGAAGACGACTTCTGCACACTGTGCACGGTGCATGCGTGGTCCCTGCTCTGTGATTTTTTTGTGACCGACCACTTCGCGACTGAGTTGCTGTTGTTCCCAATTGCTTCCACTTTGTTATAATACCACTAACAGTTGACCATTGAATATTTAGTAGTGAGGAAGTTTCACGAATGGACTTATTGCACAGGTAGCATCCTATCACAGTACCATACTTGAATTCACTGAGCTCCTGAGAGCGACCCGTTCTTTCACAAATGTTTGTAGAAGCAGTCTGCACACCGAAGTGCTTGATTTTATAGACCTGTGGCTCTGGACGTGACTGGAACACCTGAATTCAATGATTTGGAGGGGTGTCCCAATACTTTTGGCAGTATAGTGTACACTGAAAGTGTTTTGTCTCTCACCTGGGCCGGTCCTGGCCAATGTGGCACCCTAGGCGAGCATCACCACCAACTCCCCCCATCTGGGACATAGTAAAACTGGCTGGCAAGCCAGGCCCCCTTAGAAGTTGACGTTCTAGCCAGCCGCCGACATCGGACTAACCCTATCCATCACAGCAAATGACAAAACAACAATCCACTGAAATAAGAGGCAAATTATATTAACAATAAAGTCAATGAAATAAACGCATCAGTAACATTTTCACTATTTAATATATGTATGCTGGTCAGGTTAAATCAGTGTGTGAACCAGTATAAACTGGACGATGCTTTAAGGGCTGGGAAGGGGAAAACTCTCTATACTTTAGGAAAGTTATGCTTTTTATTCCAAGGCATAATAGGCCTGGACTGACAGGCAAATTGAAATGCTGTTTAGAGGGTAAAAGACAAATGTTAGATGAACGGCCAATGCTCAAGAAGCGATGGGCTTCATCTGTGCATAATGGACCAGCTGCATTTTGATTCAGATCGCCTGCCAAGATTAGAGTCTATAATAAATGGCTGAATCAGACATGGCTGTAAAAAGTCAACTCTGACTGGTTTTAATAAACTAAATAAGACGAGTATAGACAGTGATTGTTGTAGCAATAGGGGTCTGGCCGGATGACAGATGATATTTGGTCCATATATTTGTGAGGAAAAACCAAAACCACTGAATGCATAGTATGTTTGCTTTTAAACTCTGATAGATGCAGCGTTTCAGATGAAAAACGGTATCTGGCTGGCTGAAGAAATCTTATTCGGCGATAAAAATAGACGTATTCTCAGACTGATCTCTGTCGAGACATCAGTCAGTTTTCACAGGAAGGTTCAAAACGTCTCGTGTCATTATGTCATCAGATGTCGTTGTGATGAGGGGCTGCGAAAACATGAAAGTGAGGATATGGCCGCAGGCTTTGAGCCCCTGCTAAATTTCAAATTAGCTACAGGCTGTACTTGGAGGCCTCAGTATGAGAATGAATTGCTGAACAATAAGTAAATATAAAGATTAATTGAAAAATTTCTTTAATTTACAATTACAGTACTCTACTCTTCATGCGAATGTGAATGTTGCGAATGTGATTGTAGCTAGCTAGCAGTCTCAAAGCTAGCTAACGAAAAAAAAAGATGCCTCCAATAATACAATGTTTAAAACGAAGATGATGTAACCAATAGTTTGTTGTTAAAAAAAAAATTGCAGTTATACTTGTATCAATGTCTTAAAAAGTTACATATAAAACAGATTACATAACTGTAGATATTAACACATATTAGATATGTGCATATCAGAAGTGGGTAGTGCAGAATCTAGACTACTTGACTTTTAGATCCAATTAACTTCATTTCCGTAAACCAAGCCCCAGTTCTAGATTCATGCTAAACCCTCAGGGACCAACAATTTGAAGCTCTAACAAGTCAAAATGTGTTAATGATGCTCCTCATGCATATGGTAATTTAAATGCATACGTTTAAACTGATGCTGGTGTAAATTAGAAAGCTTGCATAAAAACAAAACATTTCGGTTTCGATCAATTCCTAACAATGCAATTTTGAAATAATAAGTGCTTAAAGTAAATACCTAGCAAAAAACATACTGTTCAAAATATAGTGCGCATTCATTTTTAAACCATTTATAATAAATTAAGGGAAATGTTTACTGAAGTCTTGCTGTGTTACAGAAACATCAGCTGTAGCATCTACTAATGTGAGGCAATTTAGCAAGTGTGAAAAGAGGTAAAAGCCACGTTGAATATAACTTCCCTTTCCTTTCACATATGCACATTTAATTCAACTTGATTATCCATACTGTACATGACTAAGAACATTCTGTAGCTACAGGCAAAAGTAGCCCTCAAAATATCATGACGATAAGGAGGTACTTTTAAGTATTTCACAAAATGCCTATACCATATTTATCAACAAAAAAAGTGTCAAATGTTTATACATCAACTGTATATCTATAGTATGCATGCGGGAAATAATAAGAAACAACTAAAAGAACAGTAAGTAAGCCCCAATAACTAGAGGCTGGGAACAGGGCTGAGTCGGGGAGAACCACTGAAAGGTAGGGTGAATTATAGACTGCCTCTCAAGATTCACAGCTCTTAGTGGTAGGAGGTTAATATTCTCACATGTCATTAGGTCTGCTGGTTTCACTGATGGCTCATTGAATCAGGCAGCAAATTATTTCCTCATGCTGCAGAGGACACCACACTTCAAAGGGAAGGGGCTGAGGTCAGGACGGCTCTCCAGTTTGATTAATGACTGGGGATCAGCAGAGGTTGCCTGTAGGTAAGAATGTGACTGAAGCTTTTGACAGGACTGACTTTTTAAGCTGGATTTGACCCAGGACCCAGCAAACTTTGTTTCCAACACTGCCTCCAACTGACCCGATAGGCCTTGTCAGGAGAGTTGCTGAACCTGTAGTCATTCTTATCAAACACAAGAGCTACCTAACCAACCTGATATACATCTTTCTAAAGGGCACCACTTCCCAAGCGGTTGCTGGTCTCATTTGGTGTGAGGCGGCATAAGTGTTCTACAAAAAAGTCTTTCACAAAAGTAGTACAGCAAGACATATAAGGCCAATTAACATGGTGTTTCAGACAAAAGCACAGCAAATGCAATACACATGTTTTAAGTGCGGGCTAGTCATTAAGTACTCATTTTCAGATTTTTGGGAAAAGAAAAAAATAAATAAAAAAAACAAGGAAAGAAATGCATGATGCCTCCATATCAACCTTTTAACTGTGGTGTAAGATACCCGAGGACAAACCAGGGGAATCATCACTTGCATGGGGCAACAAAAGGTCAGAGTCCCAAATCTGTTTCCAAAAATGAGTCATCGGTTAAGGGTCAGGGTTCAATGAGGGGTCATATGGGGTTTAATGTCACCAGACGTGTTGGTTTCTACTGAGAGTCTTCAAAGTCTAACGCCCACAGTCATTAATTAAACCACGTGAAGTAGACTGTTTTATGTTATGTGAGTGAGACTCTTTCTTAAAGTCAATGCCAAATACAATTGACTCTAGTCACAAATCCATGTTACATAACCAGTTATTTTGACATGGTGGAGACATTTTTCTGGTTCCCATAAGGGCAAACTCAATTTTATAAAAATTTGTGACTGCAATCAAAAAACTAAAAAAGCCAAAAGTCTTGTGTTTTGTTTGGTTATTCATTTTGTAGGTCCCATTTAGAAAACTCTAATTTTTCCTTCTGATGTGCCTGGTAAACAGCCTTTCCATAATCTTCTAGTCAAGGACAATTGTTTGGGAAACCACACGTTAAAAAACATTCACATCCTTGACGTGCAGGTAAGCCATTGCCCTCATCTCCATGTAAAAATGTTCTACTTAAATTAAGTCGGTCAGCCTGCCAGGGTCCCAATCATGCATGTATGAATGTCGACCTAATAGCAAATAATGACTAAGCAACTGTCACTTCATGGCAAATGATCGATGACACTTGATGGATGACCCTGACACTACCCCGATGGCCTCTATTAAACCCCTCCCTCCGTGAAGCCACATCAAAGCCATGAATGTGCCTTTTAGCTGCACATACATTCACTTTGCTTTACGGATGATGCTGGGTAAAAACCTCAATTACAGCAATATCAGAAGCATTGTAACACTCTTATTGTTGAGAGTCTCACACAGAAATCTCATCTTATCTGCACTAACGGGTAAAAAAATCTTATTTTTCAACATTAATTGAAAATTAAACCATCTGATTATTTAATTGGAATTAGGCCTTGGGCTTCAACAAAAAGGATTATGGTCTCTACCACCTGCGTTGTCATTCTCTTGGGCCCCATTACCTCCCTTATTAGTTTTTTACTCAACAGAGTGAACTGCGAGTGCCGCAATCTTTGATCTTTCATTTGCTGACACAAATCCTTTCAAACCCCCAAAGTTTTCTGCCAAGGTAATTAGTACTAATTAAAAGGTTTCCAACAGCATGCGTGCTATTTTTCCTGCTGAAGAAATTGCTTTCACAGGTGCCTGACGTTGTTGAAACGTGTGCATCGTTCACATTTTCCTTCCGTTCATTATCAAGCAGATTAGTTATTCTGCTTAAAAAGACAAATAGCCTGCTGTTTAGGCAAGCGTGACTTATTGAGGGATTTAACAATGCATGACAGACAACTGGACACAAAATTATTGAGAAAAAACAGAAACAAAAACAACACGAAACTAGCATGTGTTTTGTAAGACTTGATGTGGCAGAGCATTCATAGTATACTTTCAGTGAACCATTGCGTTGGCAACAGCAAATTTACAATGCAAAGCAAACATTCAACATGTTGTCAAACTAACATGGACATTTTTCTTTATTCGTATTCTGTAATTATATATCCAAACCCAGCACTTATGCTACAGTTGAATAATAATATTGCAAACTTGCGAGTGCAGTAACTTTTAATTTTTTCAAGAGTGACTTTTTGTGGTAAGTTGGATGTTTGGGCAAGGGGGGGGGGGGGGCGGAGGGGTATGGCGGAGGACAGACTTTCCCTCCAAGTTCTGTAAATTCATCTCTGGAGGAATAAAAGAAACATGCATAAACATGCATTAGAGCACAGTGGAATTCTTTTGTTGCTGCCCAGAATGGTGTCACCTAAGTGAGGCCTATTACTAAGAAATCAGGGCCACAGAGATGTTTAATATTGCATTCTGTTACTACCACAAATGATCACGCAATATTTTTCCAAACAAGTAACATTGTTTGATGATACCAAAGAGCGTCGGTTCAAGAAGTTCGTTTTCTTAATTATAAGAAAAACACAAAACCATACACACACAGTCTTACACGGACTCTGTAAAATTTCGAAACCAGCCACACTGGCCCTGTGCAGTGTCTGTGTCAGTATGTTTTTAATTCTACTTGGAGGGAGGCAGTCTTACATAGATAACATAAAATACTAACAGAAGTACACACAGCATGTAAACAAAACAAAAATGTTACGCTCGATTTTGCATGCGGGACAGATGCACCCAAGTGAGTTGCTCATTCTCTTGACTCGAGACAGTTTGCCTGGAAGTCTTCAGTTCAGAAAGAAGCAGCTAGCCAGCTGACATGGGGAAGTATTACCTTACCTGTTAACACTGAAAAGCTGCATTAAAGTACTCTGTGATTAGTATTTAACCACTATGCTGTGGCTTACCCAGTACTGCTATCCAGTGCTTAATGGTTCTGGTTTATACCCTTAACTACCATGCTAAGCTAGCAAGATAGTTTGCACTATCTGTTTACATGTTCTATATTATCTCCCTTTGCCACAGTAATTCCATATAATCATATTTCACATACAAAACACCCGATTCAGTGGAACTGAACTAAATTATAAAATGGTTGAAGGACAACTAAAACATATTCCGACTTTTGTCAAAATGGCTTTAATTTTTACTTGTAACTTTTTTCTAATCACTTGGATATTCATTCTTATGCATTACGTCATTCTTGTTCATGATCTAATTTGTAAGACATTTTAACATAAAGTGTATGAACTAAGAATTAAAATGCTGCCCAGGGACCAGTTTAGCCTGATATTTATTTCTGGGAGGAAAAAAGTTCAGATATTGAAGAAATAAAAAGCTGATCACCCAGGCTGCAGGAAAAAATAAATAAAAATATGATAATAACATGCTGTTAAAGCAATCACAAAATGCATATACAACTTCTGGGGGCGTTAATGTAACAGTGCATAATATTTGGGCAAAAACAATTGGAAAGGCATATAGATGTGATAATTAAAAATTTCTGCCAACCAATTAAAGCTTCAATACTTCCCCAATGTCCTGTTAGTGGAATGTATATGGATTAACACTTATATATGCCTTAGGTTACTTCTGTGAGGACGGTGACAAAAATTTATGGCTGCAAATCAATGCAGTCAACATAGACATTACTGATGCACTTTCACAAGTGTCAGAGATTTCTTCCGAAAACACATGCACTTTCTGAGTGCCCCTCACACCATCCATAAATTGCAAATTGGATGGCACTTTGCAGGGGAAGGCTGTTAATAACCTAATTTCAATCACATGTACTGCATGAAAACATAGCATATTTTTAAAAATCGCATATTTGAAGGATGCCTTATATTAAATGCAGTAAGATAAAAATCAAGAATACTTGATTTAGTACTGATGAGAATAACTCATGGATGTGTCACTGTGGAAATCTGCACTAAAGTCACGGGTGCTGTTGTGAAGGGCTGGGTGTTTAATGGAAGGATATCTCCAACACGTAGACTTATAAATATTCAGCAGGATAACCAGTGGGCACATCTAGGATTTGTTAGCTGTTCATTTAATTAATCTTTAAAAAAAACTATTGTGAACCTGTAGGCATTTATATAAATTCTGGTGACGCAAGTATGAAAACAAATGTCTACCGGTAGAACAGGGCGACAAAGGTAAAATTTGCAGCTTTGTGTCATGCAGAGTTTGTTAAGCAGTGATTCTAAGATGGAATGGCTTCACCGCAATCTGCCTTTCTCACAGAAGCTAGGAAATGCAGCCTTGTGTAAGGAGAAAAGAGCGTCTGAGCATTTTTGTTCAATGAAGAGTAAGCAAGCCTGGATTACATACAGTACGGACCCCTAAGGATGAAACAGTTCTCTGACCATCAAATCTCCCATTATCACAGAACCGGGACCTTGAGAAAATAAGCATGTCAGCCAGGAAAGGAAAAGGAACGATTCCTAAACCCTTGAATGGCTATCAGCTTAGGTTTGGCATGGCGCAGTGAGCATGTATGATCTACTAAGCATTGTTTACATTCTACAAAAGCGGCCCGATCTTGGGCAGGCAGTTACCTCTCTTGTGGCTGCATTGTAATGTGCGCTTGCCATACCGACATATGATTATTATTAAAGTTTCACATTGCTTGACAACTGCAGGAAAACTAAGATTTGTATATTTTGATATGATGGATGGTTTTTCTGTGTAGTGTAGTATTATAAGTGTGTGGCACAATTAGTTAAAAAAGAAAGATCTCTTATACAGGGTGCTCCATTGCCTTAAAAAAAGGAAGACTCATTAAAGAACTAGTCAAGACTAGTCAAATCCTTCTGTAATTCCACAGAGCTGAATCGCTGTCAACATCATTAGCCATCATTTCCCAACTCAATTCAGCACTTATGAAGTGTTCTTTATTGTGTAATGATCCAAAACTCTAAAAAGATTGCCACTTCAAAAGCTTTCTTGAGCATTACCTCCCGCACAGCCGGCTGACATGCCAAGCAAGGATTAAACGTGCCACTATAATTATTTATTTTATTTTTTTCCGTCTGTGTGTTTTCAAATAGGCCTGTTGTTTATCGGAAGTTCAGGTGACGACGTCCCGGCTTGCGCTTCAGTCACGCAGAAATGCAGAAAGATTGAAATGGGGGATACTGAACACAGACACCTTATTTACGTATATAACAATTCTCATTCTTGGGTTGCCTCCTTTGTTCCAAATATCGTGCATAGCTACCCTGGGAATGCTGAACACAGACGCAGTGCTTAATGTATTGTGTACAGGGATAACACGAAAGTAAAAATATCCTATACCAAAAAAATACCTTGGCATTTCTGAGTAGAGGAAACTAACCAGTTAGCCAATATTTCTATATACAGACGCTCCCCCGGTTACGATGGCCCGTGCTACGATATTTCGGATGGGTATGATTATTGAATAAATTACACTTAATTATAAAATAGGCTTTGTGCTAATGATTTTGCCCAACTATAGGCTAATGTTAGTGTTCTAAATATGTTTAAGGCAGGCTAGGCTAGGCTATGATGTTTGTTAGGTTAGGTGTACTGCATAAAAAGGCATTTCCGCCTTAGGATAGATGTATCAAAACCCCATCATAACCCTGGGAGTGTCTGTATTTTAAAATATTCTGGGTAGTTTTTACAAAAGATTTTAAATTTCCTTTTATAAAAGTGCCAATTTTATTCTTTTATACAGTTGCTAGTAACTCAAGGGGGAAGGATCCTGGTTTTTCCTGTTTGGGATACCCCGCTTCTATTCTGTCAGTTCACAGCTAAGTGCACCTTTGAAAGATTAAGGCAATTTAACCAGCAACAGAGCTTAAACTCGACTCAAGGGACCGTTTTCCTTGTGTTCACCCAGTGTGATAACCCAGGAAGCTCTGAGCAGAGTTCTGTTATTGAATCTCCATTGCCGTAATGCTGTGGAGGACCTACAGTTACAGAAGGCATTTGTGAGGCTCACAGTCTGTATAAACCTTTGGAGACAGTGTTTATGAGTTTGTATCGCAGGCATGGCAGAGCCTGTTGCCCTATGATCTTCCAAAGTGTGCAGTGGCGGATCAGGGGCCCTGATTCTTCTGTGGTTGATCATGGCAGACATTTTATCTGTCCGAGGAGATATTTTGTCTCTGAGAGAAAAAACAGGCAAAATACAATGTAATTTTTACCAAAAAAATTATGTTCTACATTCAGATTTAAAAGGTAAACCAATTATTCCATTTCATGCTTTACTATTTTTCTTTAACATTGTTTTTGCACAAAATACCTTAAAATCTACTGCATAGATCCAATATTACATTCAGCCTGTTCAGTTGTTTTTGAGATATTTGTGGATTTTAGTATGAAGCTGAAAAAAGCACACAAACACTAAAGTCTGATATATGTCTGGATTTTTGTCCATCAAATATTGAAATTTTCAATCTGGAACTGAAATGTGCTTGTACTTTGCCCAGGTTGCACAAACAAATGCAGCAGTACTGCATTTTCTTCTTTTCTAAACAGTGTTTGCTTATTATTAATTAGCATTTGTACAGCACTATATGAGAGACTTGGACAATGTGATTTCATAGCAAATTAGTCTCAAAATTGCCCTAATTGTCATGCAAGAAGATGTCCTCTACATCTTGTCATGGGAAAAACTCCTTTGTCTAACTGCCATTATATGTCATCTCCGCTGAGCCTCCTGCCTGGCAGGGACATTGAGTCTCTGCCGCGGGAGACGCTTCTGGGAGCTCTAAGAACTACAGTAAATCTTCAAACAATTTATCCAAACAAAGGCCACTGTGTAGGGAGAGAAAAAGACACGGGAAACAGATGAATAAGCAACATCAATTACCAGGGCTTGACCTTGGAGCCCCACACCAAGGCACACACTTCACACCAAATCGCAGCAGATTGAAGTTGACATGCCTGGAGTGAAAACACTGGCCCTCACAAGGTTACGACTATGTCTCCATAAAGCCGGGAATGGCGAGGCAGGGCACAGAAAGAGTGTGCGGAAAGGGGGCTTGCGAAGGAGCTATGAATGAAAAATCACGCATAATAGGTCTAGGTTTATTTTAAAGTGAAACAAAATGGCTCAATTTGAGCACTTATCCTGTCGAAATTGGCCACTGTGAGATACAAGAGTAACATACAAGAGGACAGCCAAATCAGTCCTCTGATAAGTAGACTATAAGCGAGAACAAAGCCCGATGTCGAATGGGCTTACGAACTTGCTGGAGAGGTGCTGGCTCCCCTTTTTATTCTGTGAAACCAAGTGCGGATTCACTAGCCTCCCAAAAACAAAGCTCCACAAACAGATTCCCTTTGATAAAAACTGCTCTGAATAGACAAAAGGAAGATAAACATCGTGAGTCATTTGTTCGGGGCGATGAATGTACTTTTCCACCATAGGCAAATTACATTGACAAGACTAGGACAGCTGAGAAGCTCCGTTTACACATATTCTTGCCTAACTCTCCAAGTCCTTTAGACACAAAGGGGCTTCCATTATAGTCTCTTGAAACAACAAGCAGTGATGTTACCTTTAAGGGGGGAAAGATCACATAACCTCATCACAGCTCGCCAATACTGTACTAATTAATCCAATAACGGGCTGCTTTAAATGCAATGTCCTCGAGTGACAAGCAGAAATCCAATCCACTCGTGGCAAAACAAAGGATTCACACATTTGGATGTCATTCTCCCTTCAGTCTATTAAGTCGATCTAAGCAGCCACCAATTAGCCGCTGAAGCGAAAGGTCTGGGGCCTGAGCTGTGACATCACACACAAACAGCAGTAATATGACATGACATACAGCAAGCGAAGGTTTCTCAAAGCTACAGCACCATATATGTTAAAATCCACCATTATTTAATTTAACATATTTAGATTCCACTGTGTATAGAATAACCAGGGTTATAAATGACATATGCAAGCTCTCCTGAGCTGTCTTTTCAATCTTAAATATAATCTTCAATCTGCTGCATACCAACATTCGCAGTTTTATTTGCATTGTGATTTACCAGCAAAGAGACCACAGATCCCAGATGGTGAAAATTATTACACTGCTATATCTGCCATCAAATCCAGGAAAACCACAATGCTGCTCTGCTTCTAAGCTTCCTTTGCTAAATTGTAAAGGCCAAAGTAGCAAAGCAGCAGGGGCAGGAGGTGCTTCTCTTCGTAAGTCTTCGTAAGTTTGATCTGGACTAGACCATACATCTCAATTGATTCCAATTTCATAAAATGAAGCTTTTTATAGATTATTTAACATCTACCAACAATCTAATACCCAGATAAACCCTTTTTCCCAAATCAGTGTCATAACCATATTGTGTTTCTATTTCATGTCTTGTGTGATGTCCAGTGTCGAATAGCTTTCATACGGTATGTCAGTTTTTCCACTATGCTCACTTGCAATTTTTACATGGTAGTATTTGTTATGTCCTGTGTAATGTCTTATTTCATGCTATTTGTTTACATGAATGCACCGTCTAGACTGCGGGTAAAATTTCGTTGGACTCCTTGCGACGACGATAAATGATCGGACTCTGAATCTGAATATCAATATTGAATATCAGTATTTGCAGATATAGTGCTTTTCTTACAGTTTGGTATAGGTACTTAACAAAAGGAAGAAAAAAAAAACTTCACTGTGACCTTCCATTAAAACACAAATGATTTCTACTTATTCAGGCCTTTAGCTACTTGTTTTACGTATTTCTAGTTTATCGAAGCAGTGTCTCCATACAGCTGTTTCCACTACAAGATTAGCTACCATCCCTCCTTCTGCGTCCGATTTCCTTTCTCAGCCGTGAATCCCTCCACAAAGCGCTAGATGCTATCTGGCAGAAATTGCTAGCTAGCCTCTGCCTTATCGCCACCTCGGCACTCCTACATGTCACCATAAGCACCATCTACCTTGAAGATTTCCTGCATGTCTTGCGAGTTGCTGTGTTCATTATAGTTTTCCAGCAGAATCATATTTTACTGATTAATGTCTGATTTTCCAGTACTGAATACCCATGGTCATATTTTCCCAATGCAATTTTTACTTTTTCCCCCTACATAATACTTTTTCTGATGTTTTATTTCCACTGATAATTCAGCATAGTAATTTCTCTTATAGGTAAATGTTGTGTTTTTATCATTGGGCCTCTTACAAAATTGCATTTACATTTGTTGTTGGTAATAATAAAGCTTTTGAAAGGTGAGGCAACAGGTAACTGTTGTAAATGCAACAGTACATAAGTAATCTACTGGTTCCTGACAATTATCTCTCCCTACCATGCTGATATATAACAGTCGGGTTTAGGTGTGTTCCTGCATAATGAAGTCAGCTTGAACAAAGGTTTCTTTTACACTAGTGATGATATGTTTTGCTCTTGGATCTCTCCCCTAAAAAATCCATGGTGAAAACGCATTTTTACAGTAAGACTTAATGGGGCACAAATACTCAGTAATAACTCAGTTATTACTGAAGGACAAACTATGAACAAATCATGAACAAATTCAGTGGCTACTTCAGACAAAAGATGCGTTACGATTCATTAATGAACATGAGATCAGCATTTCACTTGTTATTCATTACTTGTTCCTTCAGTAGATCACAAAAGGAATTAACAGGTATACTAAAAATATTGTAAATGCTTGATAAAACATGTCATGATTCATTAATGATGAATTAACATGAAATCAGTATGTCACTAAGACTTGTCGCTTTAGTCGAGTTAGTTGTTAATTATTTGTGCCCTGTCAAGTAAAGTGTTGCAGTTTTTACTATAGGATGTACAGTTTGTTTCAGTTCAAACACTATGGTCATTGTTCGTAAATAAGTGCAGCAATAAAGACTTTTGCCTGCAAATTTGTTCGCTTTGGGGCGGCTCTCTGTAAATGAATTTAATCAAAAAGAGAAAGAAAAAGAACCGATAAAATAAAAACAGCAATTTATTGTTCCTTATTGGGTGCAGTTTCTCCTACTCTATGGTGCTCAAAAAGCAATAACGGAACAGACAAGGTTAATGGCTTCTACATACAGCAAGTTCAATGGATGTAATGAAATCTTCATTAAAGGCATCACTGCCTGGCCAGTCTACACTTAATTTCTCTTCCCTGAACTGCAATCTCCAAATGCCATGTCGTTTTTTAAACCAAATTAGCCACCCAGAAGCGCTACAGAAGTCACCCTCAATTCTAAGACCATAATAAATAAATACATTCATGCACATATGTGTACACACTGGCGGATGTTTCTGATTACTCTGACAACTATGGGATTTGTACCCACAACCTTCTAATAGTGGTTTCGAGCCATAACCTACGGACTGAGCTACATACTGGTGTCTATATGTAGATAAGAAACCAGCTTAATTACCATGGGACACGAGGGAGTCTAAGTCATACATAAAAATTACAATGGAAAATGAAAATAAAAAATGACAATGAGGGGGAGCTGCAGATACTTGCGCAGTCTGGTACTAAAAACCACCTCAAACTAAGAAACAAATCATACCTTCAGGTGATTGCTCTGATTTTCATTTTTTTCCACCGATTTTTGGAGGGGTGTTTTTTTAAAAAAAGGTAGCTTTTTTAGATGAAATTATATTGGTGTATTGATTGCTAGGAACACATGTTTGTAATGAACTGACTAGAGCTAAACTGAAAATGTATACGTCTGTAAATAGGTCTGGAAAGGTGGCACGGTGAACGCTTGCTTATTTCTCATTTTAAAAATGAGTAAGCAATTTTAAATCCAAATAACGGTAAGTACAAAGCCAAACTGCAATTATTGCTTTACTGACCTCTATTCAGCTGAGCCTATTTTTTCTACGAAACTTTTAACTAAGAAACTATCCCAACTTTGTGATGGGGATAGATTTCCACTGTTTTCATAGCGGAATGAGCCAAAGAATGCTATAATTACCCCAAAAAAATTGCTACTTCGCTATTTAGAATATAGCAGTTCTGTAGTACTCCTGCCGCATTCATGACACATCGAAAATTGGGAAAATACAAGCTTCAACTTGGAAAAAATGTTTTGAATGCATGATCGGGTTGGATTTTTTTGCTTGGAAACTCATGCGGAAATCTGGTGATTTAACCAACTTACCCGATTACTCAATTTACCCAACTTGATGTCATAACAAACTACAATCTTAGCTTCCTCCATCGTGACTGGTATACAAAGATATACAAAGATATATAAAGATATACCGTACAAATGCTAATTGATTGCTTTTAACAAGAGATTTTTGCATTTTTCATATATTATAACACACAGAGACAATAAATGTGTCACTTAGTCAAGACTACAAATGTAATTATCCTCATGAAACATTTTCAGTCTTGCTCATCCATGGCACACAGCTACAATAATTTGTTTGTAGAGATAACAACAAAGTGCAAAGTCATCACTGAAGGCATCCAAATCACTTTACGAGTTACGCACATTATTCAGAAGTCGGAAGCTCCCATGTTTATCATTGTCTTGAGCGCAACTATGAGTTTGGTCATGGTCCCAAGACCACATGTTCACTTGCTGGATGTTGTCTCGGAATTGAAAGCATGTCTACTAGGTCTTGAATCAGCCTCGGACTACAGCGTCTACGGTTAGGACTCGGTCTTGAATCAGCCTCGGACTACAGCGTCTATACAGCGTAATTTTATAGCGAGGCACAAGACATTTTTTTAATGATAAGAGAATGGGAAACTTCGATAAACACAGTAAGAAACATTGTTTGATGGTACACATCATATCACAAAAACAACAGAATTCAAACCAATTGTATGGTAGTCTTTTATAGAACGTACTACCAGGGCACGACAAATGCACAGCAAGTGATACTGTGAATAAACCAGGTAAAATGTATTATATATATATATATATATATATATATATATGTGTATAAATATATATACACACACACCCACAGTATATATATATATATACACCATATAAACACACACATATTCTGTATATATAGTACACTTAAGATTTAAATTTTCACAACTTAGCATTCCAAACCTTGTTTGTCATTGTTGTTTATTATTTTTCAACGGGATCTGGTCATTTCTTATGCCTCATCGATACTCACATCGATCTATGTAGTGTGTCCAGTTTCTTCAGATCCTGTCCTTTGAGTTTTTGCCATCACAGATAACTTTCAATAACTGCCCGACAGTCAGCTTTCAATCACGACCGACCTGCATGAACCCGTTGAGTTCCACATAGCAATGCATGCATTCAAGCCACTTTCACTAATCAAGAAAATATTACATTGCACATATGAACACTGATTTAAATGAAGGGTCACGTTATATAAAGCCTACATTATACAGTCACTGTTTATGCTGGAAAACTAAATCTTGAAATGTATCTAAATTTATTCAAAATTAATACTGTTTTATGTTATTAAAACACATATATGGGTGAGACTTACAAGATGACATTCAACAAAAATGGCAGGGGGTAGTGCAGTACTAATGATATCCTCTCCATATAAAAATCCAGCCCTTCGCTTCGATCTGCGCCATCGTGTTGCTGAGAACCGGCAGCATTAAATGCTTCAGACAGTGACGGAAGAAAGGAGTTATTTAGTGCATGGTCAGATATGGCACAAATGGAAATACACTAAACAGGGTGTATTGAATGGACAAACCAGGAGAGAAACAAAGAACAAAGATGTCAGGGTGACGAGAGACTCAGCCAAAAGGACAGGGCTTGCGGTCTCATCGGGAGATGGTATACCAAGCCGGCGGGAGACCAACATGCAACAGGGATTCAGGTTTCTCCAGTGAAAAGGGTATCACTTCCATTACACCATTCCCAAACACAATTTTACAGCATGCATTTATGCTGAACTGAGCATTGCAGTTGGTGTCTATTGTCAATTAAAACCACACACGGCTATTATTATGCCGGATTTGAAAATAGCCGCATAGATGTCTTACTTTTGAATAGTCTGAGGCCATCTGCTGATGGACAAAGACTTCAGGAAAATATCCATTAGAAGTGGCATCTGCTGGCATCACTTCTGGCAGCCTTTTTAAATATTGAATTATCAGGTAAAATGCACACTGATCCTTTGTCCTTTTGCTCGTTGCTTGGCAAAGTAATAGGATACTGACACGACAGTCCAGAGAAGACACTACTGTATATGAGGCTGAGAGTTATCTTCCATTATTATTATGGACAATACTTCTGATAGGCGGTATTAACATGTGTGGCAAATTATTATAGACAGAGGTTTGTTGCCTGTACTCTTCTAAAGCTACGTGAATCTCTATGGAAACTCCAAAACAAAGAGCAAAATGTGTTTAAATTTCAATGCAGAGAAAAAAAATGCTACAGGAAAAAAAGGATAACTTTTGCAATATTTGATGAGTCTGGTTTACTTTAGTTTGAGGCCTAGTCATTTATTTTATATTCTAACATATGCACAAAAGTGAAAAGAACCACCCTTCCCAATGGCCATGTTTTCTTCTCTAGGTTGTTGACTGATTTAAATACTATATAACAAAAATAAACCATTATGAATA
>JAABNX020000047.1:7831859-7851651 GCA_015163995.2 Mormyrus lacerda | reverse complement strand
CTGTTCTTGGGGACGGTACCTTGCTCAGGGTACCTCAGCAAGGTACCGTCCCCAAGCACTGCTGCCCGGGCGCTGAATTAGCTGCCCCTTGCACATGCAAAGGACTGTCAAGCCAGACAGGGTCAATAAAGAATAACAACTTTACATAATGTCTCTCGAGGTGAAACGAAGCAGCTACAAACCGAACCAGCAAATACTTTAGCGTGATATTTGCTCACAATTGCATTTTAAAATAAAAACGTAAGAGTCGGAAAGGGAAACAACAAAGGAAGAAAGACCCACGACTTGATAATAGCGAAGCCCATGCTGAGTGGTAGCTTGACTAAAGTAACTGTTGCTGTGGCTGGTTTTTTATTCCCCCCCCCCCTTACCCCACCCCCAAGGCAAAAGCAGATCAATATTCGAGAGGATTGCACTTCCTGCCAGCAATGTAAGATTTACAATACGTGCAAGAATTTACACTTTGTCTTCAGGTAACTCATCAACAGCAGCCAATTACTTAGTCCAGACAAACAGCATTAACCAGGGACCCCGGTGCCTCTTTATTGTCCTTCATCCTGCTCTCGTTTCAGCTGCTGCCACCGTAACAGATACTACACTTAAACGTGTGCTTGGTGGAATACATTTCATTACTCGCACCTTGATTTACTTCATATCATCTTGGTGCTATGGACAAAGATAACATGCTGTAAATTACAGCCATCTTGCCTCGTTGTTTCAGTACTGGGGGGGAGGCAGGGGGGACAGCGAAGATTCACAGGGGGGAGACATACTATGTCAGCCTTTTCAGTGACGATGCGCGCCCTCCTTTACGCTCTTACTTAAGTTGTTGTGCCTCAGCTTCTCTTGTTCCATTTGTACATAACCTAACTGCCACACCCTTATACGATGCGCTATTTAATGGGGTATTACTCTCAAATTTGTGTTTCTTTGTTCAGTTCTCTGTTTACCATGAAATGTATGCATATCAATATACAGTGAACAAAAATACACACGCAAAATTACTAATACTCTGCTGTAATAAATCGTGATAAAATCATGCATGGTCTGGAGGAACATTTGTTTTCAGCTAGCTGCTACTCTCTCGTCTCCTTCCCACTTTTGCCGTCTGGGTAGTAATGCCCGGCACACAGCTGTTAGCCCACGGCTAATTTGGGACAGAGACGCAATAAAGCTAACCGTTTCTGAGGTGCGCACACTTACAGCCATGTGCCAGAAGCCCGGACGACGTGTCAATCAGTAGACGTGACGTGGGGTGCTAAACCGCTCGCTCTGTGACCCCGTGTGCATGAAGAATCCCAGCTGGACAAACTATTCAGGTGTCAACACCTACCAACACTGGGACAAACGTTCAGTGACAGAATGCAGAAAAAAGCCTTAGAAGCTTTGGCTTGGAAATCAGGGGGTGGAAGCAAGGCTGCTAACTGATGCAGGCTGATCCACGCTGTGAAGGGGCCCCTATTACCCTTCTCCCCAAACATTTCAGTGTATTATTCTTGAGCATGTCACTGAAAAGGTACCTTTGGGTGGGCTGTGGGAATCCCCCCTTACATCTGCCCTGTAATTTTCTCCCTCTTCCATCCTATTTCAGTGGCTGATAACTAAGAACATTAGTTTTATGCGACTTGCCAAGCTTAAATGAAAAGAGAGCTAACTTTAATGACACTGCAATTAATCGCCCCAATAGACAGACAGCTAAAAGACAAGATATTGACTTCATTAAGGATAATGTATTATGTCATTAAGTCGGTGGGGTCACCTTGTGCATCATACAGGCCCACTAATATATTGGCATTTTCTTCAAATAAGATAAATTCAGATATGTGTGATAAAACTGATTAGAAAATGGGAGGCGGCCGGTAAGCAGCAGTCTCCTAGACAGTGGAGGATCCCATTATAGATCATGGCTTATCAAGAGGAAGATTGATTTACAAGGCTTTTAATCATTATTGTTGCACTCTAATCTGTGGAAAGACAAGCATCCACTGAAATGACTTTATGATCAGAGCTACATCATTGTAGCATTGTGTGTGTGTGTGTGTGTGTGTGTGTGTGTGTGCGTGTTTTGAATATATTACAAATGACTCCATAATGTGATACAAGCCTGCCGTCTTGATTGTTGTGGGATCACCCTTTCGGGACTCACAAGGATCGAGAAACTCATTCTTCAAAAATCTGTGACTGCAAACAAAACAGTAAAAATTTCAAAAGTCTTGTATTTAGTTTGGCTACTTATAGTTATGTTCAGGGCTGGGTGGGGATTAAGGTCGTCATTGTAGGGATTGGGATTAAGCCCACAGAGATGAATGAAGAGTCTCCACAGTGATATAGATACTTAATCTGTGTGTGTGTGTGTGTGTGTGTTTGTGTGTGTGTGTGTGTGTGTGTGTGTGTGTTGCCCGTAGTGTGTGTCTGTATGCGCCCTGCTGCCCCGTGATGGACTGGAATCCAGGACCGCAGCCTTGTGCCCTATGCTGCCTGGTATAGGCTCCAGCCCTCCCCCCCCCATGGCAATGTCCAGGAGAAGTGGTTTGAAGATAGATGGATGGATGGATGGATGGATGGATGGATGGATGGATGGATGGATGGATGGATGGATGGATGCTTTGCAAGTGCTATTTAAATGTAATACATTGAGCAGCCTAAGTGATAAACTGGGAGGTAAAGTTACCTCATCTGTGATTTTACATATGAATCAGACATGAAGACTCTGGCCCACAGTGACCTGATCAGGTTATGGCTAAATATACTTAACATGATATTAATCATTCCCATATAAATACACGCACCTTCATATTGTTCACCGAGAGCAAGATTGTGGTGGTGAAAAGAAACAAATAAAGCATCACTATTCAAATCCATATTATCACTACTATGATAATATTCTGACATATAAAAAACGCAGCATACATCGTGCATCCATATATACACTTTCTGTAGCTAGAGCACAGTAATGTCATGGTTCACGTGGCGTGAGGCAGGACACAGGTCATCGGACCGGTGCACACATACATAAATGCTACCAATCCCCGCATCACGACACGCAGTCACGGATGCGTGCGGTAACGGGCAAATCAGGGAAACTAATGCATCTAAACGAGAACCGCTCTAGACGGTGGGAACCAGAATTCCCGGTGAAAAGCCCCAAGGCCAAGGAGAGAGTTACCTCAGCCCATGTCCCCAGAGGTGCGGCTGGAGCTGACTTCACAGCCCCGAAGACACAGTGACACAGAAGATGAAATAATTCATGCAGCAAATTAATAAAAGTGACGCGATGCCAGGACTGGATTATGTCTGAGTAACTCCTCATTTTAAAATGACACATATAAATACGTATTAATCAAAACGTTATATTAAAAAGGAAGGAAAGAAAAAAAAAAAAGGAGTGAATTTTGACAGGACAGATTTCAGAGACAACTAAAGTGAACCAGCAAGAACTCTGAAGCCACAAATTAGATAATGGTCACCGTGCCCTTGGCATTCACATGTTTCTGTCTTGGAATCCATACCGCTTGGCGCTGACCTTCCCTGGGCCCCTGCCTTAATTAATATCACTACTGCCTGTATGGCCCTTTGTAAGAGACACCACCTTCTTCACCAATATTTCATTTACAAGCATCCAAACAGAAGTTCAGGAGCCTTTCTGCTGTGACCTTGGCATTTCTGTCGTGGCTCCGGTTATTGACAGCTTCCCCTTACACAGGCGTCTCTTCTCATTTGTCATGATTATTGCTGAAAATTTTAACTGTCATTCGTGAAGCTGCATCGATGGGTGTCGACTCCCCCCCCCTGTCATATTGGCAGCACAAATAGCCTTTTCTTTCCAAATGAGCTCGCTCCTTTTTTCCCTCTCAAAATGCCTGCTTCCACACTCTCAGTTCTTTCTTATTCCACTTCACACATAATTTTTCCAGTCAGGTGCTGTTATTCATCACCCAGTTTAAAAATTGGCAACATTATGCTTTTCCTTTTTTCATTTTGATTGTATATACAAATAAAATTGATATAGATAATTACATGCATACGAAAGTCCTCAGTTTTCTGTTTTGCTACAGAAAATGATCGAAGTTAATATACTTTCTCTATAAACCACACCGTTGATGAACTTTAAACTGAGCAAAAGGAAAAAACAGACATTCTTAATTTGCCATATACAGCATATCTTGTGTTTAATAATAATAAATGGGCATAAAACAGGAAGCGAAGCCAAGTGACGAGCAGATTCAAGACACGTGTTTCATTAAGATGCGTTTGAGCTGGGAATCTGCAAACTGTAGAATTAGAAGATCGGTGATCATTGTTGACACACCACAGCACACAACAACAAAATGTGTCCTCTGCCTTTAACCCATATGTGACATCGTGACACGGCAGGGGGCAGCTAATTCAGCGCCCGGGGAGCAGTGCTTGGGGGCGGTACCTTGCTCAGGGTACCTCAGTGGTGCCTTGCTGGTCTGGGATTCGAACCTGCAATCATTCAATTACAAGTGCGCATCCCTAACCATTAAACCACCGCTGACCACGTTATTGCATCCTGGTACGACCAGAACAGAAGCTGGCAGCCCTGCCCTGTGTTGTCGCGCCTTAGTGTAGATCCTCCAGTCAGCGAAACCTACCTAGGGGAACCCTGAAAGGTTTGGGAACCTGAGAATTAGTGCACAGATGGCACTGTTTGGTGTCTTTTACAAGACGCCATCCCCGAAGAGGGTTTGTTGACTGGGAAAAGGTAGATCCATGGTGCAAATACTCACAAGCGTGTGCTTGCAGACACCCCAGCTGATGACTCAGATATCCGAACGGTGTATGTTTCACCGGTTCAGAAGTTGGTGTTTTGAATCCTTCGCATTAACATGCACATTCAAAATGCTTTGACATCACACAACTGTCCATTGTACAGTCCAAAATATTTGGTATTTATGGCATTCCACATTAATTTTGCCTGTATCGTTAGGTAATTATAAGCTATTTTCCCCAGTACTGTTACATACTCAACCCCTGCCATGTCAGAGTTGATGACAGAAATGGATTTAAGTCCTTTCATTTCTGATGCGAAGGTGATATTTTCAATTAAATTGCCAAGTACTTTGCAGTTTGAATTCATTGTAAATACGCAAAAAATAAGAATGCTGTAGTGCCCAAATTCTGGTTATACCCAGACTGAAGACAGAA
The DNA here is from genome assembly GCA_015163995.2 of Mormyrus lacerda. NCBI lineage: Eukaryota > Metazoa > Chordata > Actinopteri > Osteoglossiformes > Mormyridae > Mormyrus > Mormyrus lacerda. The sequence goes on along the minus strand of JAABNX020000047.1, from coordinate 7,846,482 downwards.
TGTTCTGGAAGAATGCCGACTATGGGATCTTCTTAAGTTCACATGACTTGACGGTCAGGTTCAGCTCTGCCTTTTCAGGGGCCCTGGGCAATGCTTTTCTCGTGAGGCCCCTTATTTAAAAAATGGACTATTAAAAAAGGCCCCTCCATTAAAAAAAACACTTCACTTGCTTCGCAACGTAGATAATTCAGGGGTTCTAAGCAAATGTCTATTCTGCTTATAACTAACCTCAGCCCTGATGACGGCAACTAATACTTAAGAAATTACAGTGCTGGTCTACTTATAATAACGTGAAACATGCTCTTTAGCTACCAACTAGCTAAAACGTTAGCATAATTAATTATGCTATATGTAAAACAACCTAACCAAACAGGGATAATCAAATGCTCAGTTGTGATAAAAACGATGAGTTACTACCAAAGAAAAATTTTCGACTCTGACACTGCTTGTTATGTTGGCGATACAACCATGCACAGTTAAATATGTTGCTGACATCCCAGTACTCTAACTCATGGCAGTACTGATAAACAGCCATGCTATTACTGTGCGGCTTTGGACACCTGTTCCATACGGTAAGCTGCTGTTCGACGCTCTAATGAAATTCCTCTGGGATCACCCACAGCTGTTTTACACTGCACAGCCACTCGGTTACTCTCCCAGTCTAGGAACATCCATTCAAAACAAATTAACTTGTGTTCGCTCTTTCCACTGTCCTTCATTTCAGATGTAGCTAATTTTACCATAATATGGAACGAATCACTCATCCTCCTGCAACTGCTTCCATTAAAATACGTAGAATCCAGTGTCAGGCCACATAGAATGGACTGTCCATCAGCTCTTATTTAATAAAATCTTTGATGATCATCTGATTATTCTAATAAATCATGCTGAGATATTCTTAGATGCACATATTTAGTTCAATCTCGCGCAGAAACACTGATTAATTATTATAGCAATCAGGATATTAGACATTTTACTAAGCAAGCATTTTTTTAAATATTCTATAACAGCTCCAAGCAAAATTATAATATATTATAACCATATAGCTTCACTGATTTCTGTATAAGATATACATGTGAAAATGTATCATTCAGCTTTGTTTTGAGCACTGCAGTCACTAATCCACTGAATCCTGCTTCACCCGCCCACAGCATTCTGGGTAAAAAAAATCTAGCAGAACAAACCATAGGAACAGAGTCGAGGCCTAGGTTTGGGACACAAATAAATTCGACTGTCACATCAACCCAACAGGACCATGAAGCTGATAAATTAAACTACTGCAAGTCACCTGAGGTCAGGGCCGCACTTACGGGGAAGACAGGCATCATGGGATTTATTCATGCAAATTCACCGCGAGTCCTGGCAGCGTAATTGCAAAACTGTCCCGTTTCCCCCAAACGTTTCCATCTAGTGGAGTCGCGAGGCACAAAGTCACATTTTACGTGATCCCGCATACGTTGCGACTCCCGCCACAGTGCCACGAACACAATGAGGCGACGCTAAGCCGGGAGACTTTGGATTTTTAACCCGCACTTGCCAACATAATACGGCAAAAGCACATTAAATGCTCAGCAGTTTAACATGTTGACCCTGGAGTTCTCAGACTGGCCAACGCAGTATAACAGAGCGTGTCGCTGACAAGGGCACATGTCCCCCCNNNNCCCCCACCACACACCATGTAGTTTCTCCTGATGGCTTTTCCAGTCCTGTTCTCGACACGGCATTTCCTGGTTTTACTGTCTCTACCTTTCCACCATATTCTTCTCCTCTTTCGGCATGGCTGAACAAGGCTGAGCAAGGCTGACAGGCGGATTCCTTTGCTTTTCAGCGCATTAAAGGCACTTTCCCGCTCTGACAGCCTGTTCTATTCTGCCACCTTATACCTCCAGCTTCACACTTCCCTGGGCAGCCACTGCTTCTTGACAGACCACTGTCACTTCCCATCACCCTCTCTGTATATCCTTCTCTCTCCCCCTCAGCACGCATCCCCACTTTCCAACCAGTGCAATTATTTTTTTTGACAACCCATCCGTCAGCTTTAACTTTAAAAGCACTTTCCGCTGATATCCATTGTTAAACCCCTTGCTTTTTATGGAGCTTGCATGAGAGAATATGATATCAGACATTCAAGCTACCAAACCATGTAAATTTACTTTGTTCTCAGCTATATTTCCAATTTCACGTTCAATTTTTTGGTACATTATGTGTAGTTGTTGCGCTTAATATGATGTTGTCAAATCCCATTAATGTTTGCTGCATTGCACGCTTTTTAAAAAACAGGTACAATTTGTATTCCGCTAAGGAAAAGGGCCGCAGTCTGAAGTCGCGCTGGATCTTATTAAAATTATCTGTGCCGCCGTTGCGTTTTTTGGACGGAGTGATTTAGAGGCATTAGCAAGGACGCATATGAAAATGTCAGCATGCCAACTAATGACAATGAAAGCAAAAGGGATACATCTGTGAAAGTCAATAAAACTGCTTTTCTGGTGACATAAATTTGATGGTAATCTAAGGAAATGAATAAGGGGCGATCCTGCTTGAATCGGGCCGTTCGCAGACCCCGCTGGCGCACTTGTTCTTGGCCTGTATCTCAGCCGTGCCGTGCGAGTAGGAAGCATCAGCAAGGTCTCCGGCAATCTCAGCATCAGTCTATACATGGGGGGGCATTAAATATTTACATCGCACCCGTTTAATTAATTCAGTTTTTTTTTTTTTTAAAAAGTAACAATTTAAGAAAACATACATCCATAAAGTTCCACATTGTTGTTATGCTTCATTTTACGCTATGAAGGCAGCAGGTAGCATTACCAGAATATGTGGCGGGAAGATGGATGGATGGATTGAATATTCATTCAGCAAGTAAAATTTGCATGATCCACATAATGGCATGCTAACTGCACAGGTCACTTCACAACTGAACCACATCTTTGCTACACATAGAGGAAAAGAATTTTTTTTAACTAAAATTAATGATTTGCAATTGTATCCATATTCTAAATGATGATTTTGAACAGAGCATAATGACAGTCACACTCTCATTAAGTTAAATTGAAGGGAATCTTCTGGAAATGAAAAATTTCCCCATGAAAATCTATTATAATAACAAGCTCAGCAGCTGTACATTAAAGAAGTGCTAAGAGCCAACATATTTCTAAATCAACAATTCATTATTGTAAAAGCGGAAAAGCCACAGTGACCACTTCAATAATACGAACAGCTGCCAAATGTTCATTTAACTGAATGAGTAGAAAACTTCGAGCAGATTGGCTTCAAAAGGTGGCTTTTCAACAAAAGGAAACATAATTAACAGGGTAATATCAGCATGTGTCTGGCCAAGTTAATGAATATCAAATTACACAGAGTGGAGTATAAATCATAATTATCCAGATTTTTAATTGATCTGGCAATTAAACATGACAAATGCTATATACACCAAAGCTTAGTGCATATTGTGTAATTTAGACTTCCAGACAACAAATAATTTATCCTTTTTTTCCCCACAAATTCTCACAATGTGTGTATTTGTAATTAACAGGGACAGACACATGTGTTTGTTATTTATTTATTTCTAGCATTTTCTGTGGAACCATTACTCAAACTATTCAGCACGCTTATAGATTTCTTAACAGCCCCTAATTCTAACTTTATGCTCCATTTGGACAGGCACAGACACCCTAACCCGGGAGAACGCTATTGGATCACCAATCTTCATCAGCGCAGCTAATCAGCAGTCTGGCATGCCAAATTTTTAGCTAAAACCCAGCATACACAGAATTAGCTTTTATAACATCAATTCTCCTTTCTGAAAGTTATTCTTTATTATTACACCATTTTTTTTACTGTTTATTATTTTTTTAATTGCAATTCCTCTGTATCCTCTGTAAAAATCTAAACGGACAGATTCACCCATTTGTACAATTACCATTTCATTGGTTTCCTTTGGAATATGTGAAATATATGAGAAATGTAATGCAATTCATCGCTAGTACTTTTTAAAAGTTGAATCTGGAACATATTAGGCCCACACAGAAATAATTTCGGCATATTATCATCACCACTAAGCACAGAGAATGCGCATCTGACTGATTTATAGCTGCAGACGCACTGGCAACATAAAAATTATACATTTCATACTTTATAAGTCACAAACATAACCCATAACCACAAACTAAAAGGCACCTCATATATTATACTGATCAAGGCCCAAAATGGTTACGGAAGGTAACATCTGATTTTCTATTATCATATTAAAATGATGCATTTTTCTTTGGTAATGCAACATCATTTGTTGTAAGCAAGCCTGCAGCACAGTGAATAAAAGCTGCATCCATGCATTTGGGCCGAGCCCAGTAACCCCAGCACCATGTCTTCAAAGTGAAGTCATTCACGGCTTGTGATGACTAGTTCCACAGCATCCAGGGCTGCCAGCAGAGAGACGCGTCACTCCCCTAATTGGCTTGCGTGCACCTGTACAGAGCAATAATACCCACAGTGTGTAAAGGAGATGAGCTTGTGAAGTGCATGCTGTACAAGTACAGCTACCCTTAAACCAACGAATGAAACGGCACCAAAAACCTGAGAGGGAAAAAGAAAGCATGTAATTTGCATGCAGTGTTTAATTTGCATGATCCGAATTGATATACATCTGGCGGTTTAACGCAAATAAAGTCTACGCTTAATGATGTATATTTTAACAAAAGATAGCTACAACTTAGCAAGTGACTGCAAAATTCCAGATCCCTGGGTAAATTCTTAGTATTTCTATTTCCCAAAGCATATGAGTGCTCGATTACGCAATGCACCTTCTAAGATACAATCTGGGTAAATGGTCAACTACGAGACTCGGCCGTCACCATGCCGTACAGGGGGATATAGCGTTTTCTCAGTACTTCAGGTAGGAAAGGTGTGATCAGAGGGATTAACGGAGATTAATAGGAGTCTGAAGAAAAATACATTTATGCTGGCTCAAGTAATCGGAGAAATGTACACAGAGAAAACAGAAGTTCTTCATGAACTAAAGGGTATAGTGAGTAATAGAGGCAATGAATGGGGTTACTGTGCACTGGCAATGACATCCAATTCTCCTGGTTCCTCTTAGTTTATTGGTTCCCATTAGGTTACTGACTGACAGAATACGCCGGTGTTTTCATCGAGTCATTTTATGTTGAAGAATAAGAAAAAAAAATCAACCGCCTGCAACTACCTCAGAACTTGTCATCACGACGTAATGCCTGAAAACTTCTTCTGTAGGTACCTAATGCAGGTAAAGTTAACCTAAAGCATGGTGTAACATGCCATTTTCAGAAGAGATTAACTAGTTCTCACTTACGGCTTATCGTCATACTTTCAATTCTGCACCTCAGAAGAGCCCTGCAGAAGTCTTCAGGTCAGCACAATTAACTGCCACCAGTCCAGTGAGGTGAGCAGGCCCATCCATCTGAGGCTGCCCAACACGGTCAGAATGACAGTTTTGAAAATGTGGGCCGATGTGGAATCTGTCTTGGGCCGTGAGGAGCGCTGATTAAAATCTCAGTGTGAAAGTTAATGATGAAAGGTGGGAGCGGCGTCTGGAGTGGAGGAACACTCCTCTGGCAGTGCCATTTGTAACACCCACAAGTACAGAAAACTCCCCTGTCCTCTGTGCGACACTGACCAAAGGTTATTTATGACCAATGGGCATGTCTCACTGATGGATAGAGCGATGGATGAAGGCAATCGCTAAAACATTTCTGTGCTAGATTAAAATTATGTGCTTTATCTATTCATATTTTGTAAAAAAATCACTAGGACCATATCCATATCCTCGAAATTCTTATACAGTGAACTCTCAAAGCATAAATACATCCTTGCAAACATCTATAGCTAGCAAGGGAACCGGGTGGAACGGAAATGAATTTCCAGCTATAACTCATATAAAATATAACAAACAACAACTATTCCAACACCGTGACACTTTGTAGGTATTTGTGTTATACGAGATGTGACTTATTTTTAAAAAATATTTTAAGTATGTCTGGATATATGGAGAGCTTTTCAAGTGTAACCACATGCGTTGTGCTTGCTCAGACCTGTGTATATCAGCGTGACAGAGATCCTATGGACCAGCCATATAAAATTATTTACAGAATAAACATAAGCCTCATTCAACAGCAAGCCTGTACTGTTGTTGCACAAACTCCCTGAAACATCTACTGACACAACATATGCAAGAAATAAAAACATCTTCATTTTTTCCCCTCTCATCTAGATCCCATCACTTATTATTAGAGTTACCAGCCTCCTCATTGTCACTCATCTTCCTTCCATTACTTTTCTATTCTTCCCCTCTTTTCCCTTCACGTAAGCATTCGGTAAGATCCACTGAAAGGCAGATTTTGAGGCCGGCATTCTAGAACTCCGCGGGACTTTTAACGCACATCTGTGAGAAGAGCGCAGTGGAAATGCACCGCGTCACCCCTGTACCAGCTCATCCCCATCAGTAGTATTGGGATGATCGTGTCGTAGCAAAAAAAAAGTAATGAAACTGCACAACGGCAATGTGCCAGCATATGGTTTCCAATGACCCAGATGGTTTCTACATGTCTGGAGACTGACAACTTGACTCCTCTATCATCAAACTGAAGTAATTAACAATAATCAAGTAGGTGTTAATTAGGCATAATGAAACAGTCTCTACTTAGACTGAGCCTACTATTTGCCACTTACTAGCAATTACAAACACTAAGCACTCAGCGTAATCTCCCTGCTCAGCTGATGACTTGTTTTGTCTACAATTTGGCAGATTTAAACCAGGAAACTCATAATTTGCCAAGCTGTCACAGTTGTTCAGGGCAAACAAAAGGATGCAAGACCCTCAGTGACAATAATTCAGTATGTGTCAGCCCACTGAAAGGTTGGTCACTAATTAATTAAAGTGACCCACGGCTGAAGCCAAACAACCGCAGCACCTGGATGTGCAAATGTAGCGGTAATTAAAGCCATAAATTCATATTGGGATGACTGAGACTCAATAACCTTGCATGCATCTGTATGCAGAACCTGTCTTCTTTCATCCCAGGGCAGTTTAGCTAACAGAAATTGAATATGCTTTGCCTCGTTAAGTCAATTTTAAAGCCGGAGAAAGGAAATCTTGAGGGTTTGTCTTTTAAATTAACTTCAGTGTAATCACCCCTAATCAATCAATTATTCAACAGAAATACAGTGTAGTATTATATAACTGCAGCATAATAAACCGCAGTGATTGTCTTGCTAACCTTGTTGGAGCACTTGTACCTTGACAACACTTAACTTTTATTCAACATCTTGACCTGTTTGCTTACGACAATAACCCATGAAAAGTACTTTATTATCCCTGAAAACCTCACCTCCAGAGTCAATAAAACTTTATGTTGAGTGGTTCAGCATACACCGAAGAATAAAGTGCATGTTTGTTTCCAGGGTATGTATTTTACTCACAGATGGAATTCCAAGTGGAGTGTATTATAATAAAATATTTCTGTAAATTAAACGTATACAATATGAAATCAAATCGAGATTTTTTTTATCAATTGACATAATTTATACCCGTTGCAAATTCAGAAAACACTTCGGTTCTGAAAACACTCTGTGAATTCACCTCATAGACATTACGCTGGATTACATATTACACACATAAGAAATTTGATTTTTCCTGAATTTCAAAATATAACATCACCCTTTAACTCATCTATCCAACCAATGATTTATATGTACCAACATGGGTGTAGAGGATAGTTTGAATTGGGGGGTACAACAGAATAATTTATCTGGAAAGGTGGGGTGGGGGGGTCAAGCCAAATTAAATATTTAAGGGTACCTCCCACCTCCCCTGGTTCCTACATTACTGTGTACAAACACAAAAATCCAATGACTACAGCATCTGAGGTCTCTTTTCCCAAATCCTAACAAAGTTAATTTTATTCTTATATCTTATAATCATATTCTTATATGATTATTATTTGCCCTTAACTATAAATATTATGCCATTTATTCATGCAGGAATGTCATTTTCTATGTATTTTGATAGCACACGTTGCATTGCAGCTGATGTGTGTAAGTCTATGTGAAAGCGTGTAAACTAACTTCTTTCACTAATAATTCCGGTCTGTAAAAACAAACGAAACATCAGCAATTCCAAAGATAGATGCAATGACATAAAAATGACTTCAGTCCAGGGAAACATTTACTGAGATGGTAGAATATTAGGAATGAATGTGAAAGAGAAGATACAGGGGCCATATTCAAGCCGTTGCCTGAATAAGTTAAAGTGGAAAATCCATGCGATTCGTGCTAATCAGACAAATATGTTTATGCAGAGAGAAGATGACTTCTCTGTTATTATATACCTGATCCAGATAACACTCTTCCGCCCAAATTGCAAAATAATTGTTCTCCCCGAGGGACTAATGCAAGTTTGTTTGTCTTTCTTCTTCAGCACGTCAATGTTAAAGCAAAAATGCTGAGAAAGTGTCCCGAGAGCAAGAAAAGATAAATGAGAAAACTAAATGAATCAGCTTCATCCTGGCTTTCAGAATCTGATATACTGTTGTTGTATATTTTGTGCCATAAGATGATTCCATGGTGCCACTTTGCCGGCATATAACAGTTATGCATCTCCTTTTGATAGAAAACTGCAGACAAGTAACAATCTCATGCCAGCGGAAAAGGTTTCAGACTGGAGAGGAAAGGAAACTTTGAGTGGAAGTAGGATTGATTGATGGGAATATTGTTTTGTATTGGTCATCCAACAATATCCTCATTGAATAACTGCTATGATAAATGATTAATGAATAGGAAATAGTGACACAAACTCTCAATATTCACTGGAAAAAAAGAAACAGGACTAGTTAGTAGAGCATACATACAGTATGTATGAATAGGTCCACTACCCTGCCTGGTAATACAGTAGACCTGTATGGAAGTTAGGGAATCAGTTTTGGTAATCAATGCTTACCATCACTAATGTACTTGAATCTCTAACAAAATATTAAGATGACAGTCTGTAGACGTTTTGCATGAAAGCACATTTCCACTAAATTTATTGCAAAAGTATCTAAAATGGCTAAGTGCTGCATTTTAGATGTGCTTTTGATTGTACTGTGCTGTTTGCTGTAATGGTGCATTATTGTTACACACTAAACCTCTATGCACATAGATTGCATGTCCTCATAATCCACATATTCGGTTCTTCTGTGTGTGTGTGTGTGTGTGTGTATGTGTCTCTAAAGTGCCTCTGACTGCTATTCTATCCAGGGCTCCAGTCCACAGGAAGCTGAAGTGAAGCAGAAACGATATCAAACAGGGAAAGCCAAGTACCTGCTTCCCAAGAGAGAAGGGCAGAGCAGAGCAGGGCAGTGCAGGGCAGGGCAGAGCAGAGCAGAGCAGAGCAGTACAGTGCAGTGCAGTGCAAGCGCAGCGCAGAGCAGTGCAGAGCAGGGCAGTGTGAGCAAGGCAGGGCAGTGCAAGGCAGGGCAGTGCAGGGCAAGGCAGGGCAGAGCAAGGCAGAGCAGGGCAGGGCAGGGCAATGCAGTGCAGTGCAAGGCAGGGCAGGGCAGTGCAGTGCAGAGCAAGGCAGATCAGTGCTTCGGTGCCCACAAACCCCAGCAGCTAGTAATTAGTAATTAGTCCAGGGCTACTTCACGTCATACTTTAACAGACGCCATATTTTAACACGATCAACTAATTCTAAAAAAAGACAGTTGTTTTTAAAGTTGCCCTGTAGATTAAGATGTCTGATACTGTGATAAGTTTATTATAACTACCCTTAAAATTATAGTAGCTATAAAAAATGAGCAGCAGTCATTTTTTAACACACGTTATATTGAATGCTGCTATAAAGAATAAACGATTGCACTATTGCACTTCAATTCACTATTTAGCTTTACACTGTATATCTACATTATATATCATTTTAATTTCTTTTCATAATATGTAGCTTTGGTGGGAAAAGCACCAAAGAGTTTTGTTGTATATATAAATTGACATTAGATATTGTTCTCCTTTCTAACCAGCTTTCCAAAAACATCATTGTTGTACTATCTTACAATGCAGTGAGTATATAATTGCACAACAATTACATTGCCTGTTCACTCATAAAGACTGACTTGCCTATTTTTAGGGTTAGAGGTGATATTTATGTGACGACGGTTGCATGTCGGCTCAGTGGGTATTTTGCCCTCACATCTCTAAGGCTGTAAGGTCAATCTGACTTTGAATGCCTCCTTGTTTCCTGTCAAAAACATAGATGGACTGAACTGAACTATTTTCCAGTAAGCATCTCAGTCGATAATACACGAATCATATTACTAAAAGTTAATGCAAGGCAAAAAAAAGTAAAAATCTGTACCCAAAACACAACATAGTAGCCATTTATACAAGCTGTTGGATGACCCAAGAGGGTTAAAATCCCAATTTCTGCCACCATATTAATCACCACTGATATGAGCTTTAAAATTATTGCTATAAGATATAAAGACAGCGCAGTGTCAACTGCTGGGCTCTGATGTGAGTCCATCATACAACTGGATGCTTATTGACAGGGTGAAAAACGGAGAGAGGAGGAGAAGTGTTCTGTCCTGAAGTCAGTCACCTTGGTTCAGACGCAATGTCACGAAAGCCCACACCATTTTTCTTACAACTACAGAGAGCATTATTTAAAGCCCAACAAACAGAGGAGCTGAATGTCACAGCAAGGACACCTGCACTCTCTCTCATCTTAACTCATCGGCATGTGGGTTCAAATCCCCCCCCCCTCCACCCAACCCCCTTTTTCCCCTCCCCCAAAAAAATCCATCTTCACCATCCATGCCTGACAACAGTACGGGGTAGCCACACACCAGATTTATGGGCACAAGTCGAGGGGTGAGGTGCCATTTATTGACATTATCTGTCAGCTTTATTTTCAAGAAAGTGCACATTGAATTAATTTTAACTACATCTTAACGTTAAATATCCTGGAAACATTAAATTTCATGGTAGGTGAGGCTTACCACTTTATAGACATATATTAAGTTCCTAAGCAAAACTCGAGGATTTTTTATGGTAGGAGTTATAATTTAATAAGCAGCAGTTCGTAACAACTTCATCTCTACCATTAATTACAGATGCTTAGCATGGAAGAGTTCTGGTCATTATTACATGCCCCAGAAGCCAGAGTAATTTAATTTAAATGTTTTAGTACTTTTATATACTTATTCAAATTCTTAAATCTATGTGGAAATGCAGTCACTTAAATGAAGAAAAACTATACCCCCTTTTGGATTAATCATACCTTAACATATAGACCATCATATCTGTTAACAATGCATTGCATAGCACTTAAATCATTTATAATAATTAATAATTTACTTATACACAAAAGAAACAGGTTTCAATAATGAAACATTTGTCAGAACCAAACGTACCAAACTGGATTACTTTGGTCGCAAATTTCAGAAAAGTGTTTGCTTTCATGGAAAATAGCTACTGGACCATAACAGAGCTTCTTAAATCGCAGCCAGGCTGGGCAAGGCCACTGGGAAAAAGGCCTGCTTAGACAACTGAGCTGATTCATTATCCTAGGTGGGGCGGGAGAGGCCCTTAGATTTGTTCATAATGACAGGAGGCACTACGGCTTGACGCGCTTCTCATCCAGACGCCAGATAATGGCTGAGAATAGAATGGATGAATTCGCGGGCTGACCAATAATCAATCTTCCACTGGAATATCATCACGAAAGCCACGCTCATGGCCTCGTCTTCAGGAAACCGATACGGCATGGAGCAGGGGAACAACATTAGAAGAGTAGGTTTTCTATAACCAAAGTATGACGTTGAAGTACTGTACAGGTTAAGTAACCAAAACACACAATCCGCTTTGTGGCTATAAATAACGCTGCTTCCCAATGATGTGGTTCTTCAGATCTTCTGATATGTATGACATACTTAGCGCTGATCATTAAAAGAGCAGAACAGGATGTAAAATAGCGCTGATCATTAAAAGAGCAGAACAGGATGTAAAATGCAGGCAGTCGTTTGGTTCCTTGTGATTCTGTAATTATTACTCTCATGTGTTTGAGATGTGCTCAAACACACCAAATGCACCAAGTGTGATTGAAGAATTCTTTATAGGCCACAATCAATGTCAAGCAGACTAAATAAATCATGATTGTACCTATAAACGTGTACATTTTGATCAATAAGCATTTGCCTTTTTTTCTTTTTCACTAACAGCTGCTGTAAAGTCTGGTTGAGCATCATCAGCCATAAAAGTATGCAAAATAAATTAAAGGAGAATGATGAGGAAACACAGCATCCCTCTCGTAAATACGGCGTAACGACCACAGCAAAATGTCTACAGATCTAATACATCAATACGCTATGTTCAGCACGCCTGTAAGCTGAACATACAGGGAGCTCATAAGAATACTTTAATATCCTTCCTTCACCATGCCATCACACAAAATTCAGCATAAAATGGAGTACTAAAAAAAAAATTGCTTATTCTTTATGGTATTTACACCGATCAGCCATAACATTGAAACCACTGACAGGTGAAGTGAATAACATTGATTATCTCGTTACAGTGGCACCTGTCAAGGGTGCCATTATATATTAGACAAGTGAACAGTCTGTTCTTGAAGTTGATGCGTTGGAAGCAAGAAAAATAGGCAAGCGTAAGGATCTGAGTGACTTTGACAAGGGCCAAATTGTGATGGCTAGATGACTGGGTCAGCGTATCTACAAAACTGCCTGTCTTGTTGGTTGTTACTGGCATGCAGTGGTCAGTACCTACCAGAGGTGGTCCAAGGAGAGCCAACCGGTGAACAGGGGTGGGGTCATGGGCACCCAAGGTTCATTGATGTGCGTGGGGAGCGAAGGCCAGCCTGTCTGGTCCGATCCCACAGGAGAGCTACTGTAGCACAAATTGCTGAACATTTTTTATCCTGGTTATGACAGAAAGACGTCAGAATACACAGTGCACTGCAGCTTGCTGCGTATGGGGCTGCATACCCGCAGGCTGGTCAGAGTGTCCATGCTGACCCCAAAGTGCCTACAATGGGCAGGTGAGCATCAGGACAGGAGCACAGAGCACTGAAAGGCAGCGGCCTGACCTAATGAGTGTCATGCTACATCCTGTGGATGGCTGGGTGTGTGCGCTTCGTTTACCTGGGGAAGGCATGGCACCAGGATGCACTATGGGAAGAAGGCAAGCTGGCAGAGGCAGAGTGATGCTCTGGGCGATGTTCTCCTGGGAAACCTTAGTTCCTGGCATTCATGTGGATATTGCGTAGACAGGTACCACCTACCTAAACATTGTTGCAGACCAAGTACACCCCTTCATGGCAAAAGTAATGCCTGATGGCAGTGGTCATGGTAATGGTTTGTTCAAGGTGTTGAGTAGGCCTCCAAGTTACCCAGATCTTAATCATCTGTGTGAGGTGCTAAATTCTTGGTGCCAGATACCACAGTCCATGCCTCAACGGGTCAGAGCTGTTTTGGGCGGCACAAGGGGGACCTACACAACATTAGGCAGGTGGTTTTGGCTCATCAGAGTGTATGTTAGTAATCTACCATGATGAGTTATTTGTTATATGAAAATAAACCACAACAGAGACTTCAGACCCTGTGCAAAGGGATTTGAGCAATTACGATGCCTGGAGCAGCATTTTATGTAAATGAACTTAGATTTTTCGCTACACACAATAGCTACTCACTCAACAGTCAACATTTCTTCAAGATGAAAGTATCCGCAGAATTTAATCTGCAGATGTGGGTATGCAGAAACAGTTAGCCAGAATGAGAATTATTATGGAAACAAATTTATCACTGGTAGTCTTTCCTGGCTAGACAAGGAATCCCGGCAGGATGTGGTTCATTGACAAGGGAATCTTATTCCCAATACTGTACTCTGCATGAAGTGAATTGCATACTTTAATTATGATCTAGAACACTGAACACAGATGGATCTATGAGAACTCTATGTAACCATCTTGTACAAAAGAAATGTACAGTAGGATACATTCCAACCGAGGCGTATCAGTGACATCCACATGAGACTGGAATATACCCATAGATACATCAAAGGTAGAGCCCAAAGAAAAATACTATAATATAGCGAACGACTTTGAGCATGTGTAACTTCTAAGCAATAACAGGATCTGTAGGTAATGGAGAAAGATGAAAATAAACAACAAAACAAACAACACTGGACTGACAAATGTCTTGTCATACAAGGTCCTTCAAGTAGAGAAAATAAAGGAGCCATTAGGCCGGACTGAAAGACGAACACAAACTGAAAGCAACTGTGAGGATAGATTCTCCATTCCACAGCTGGAACAACAAAGCAAGCTACCCTCAGCATGCAGCTTCTGCTCAGCCATCCCTCTCCCTCGCGCCTTCCCTCTCTATCTCTCTCTCCATCCATCCCTCTCCCTCGCTCCTTCCCACTCTCTCTCTCTCCCTCTCCACCCATCCCTCTCCATCGCTCCTTCCCACTCTCTCTCTCTCCACCCATCCCTCTCTCTCTCCCTCTCCACCCATCCCTCTCCCTCGCTCCTTCCCACTCTCTCTCTCTCCACCCATCCCTCTCTCTCTCCCTCTCCACCCATCCCTCTCCCTCGCTCCTT
>JAABNX020000047.1:7795703-7820202 GCA_015163995.2 Mormyrus lacerda | reverse complement strand
GGTTCTCTTGTGTGGTTCCCTGATGGTGGAATGAGCAGCCGAACCACATCCGGTCATCAGACTCCCTCTCCTCCTTCAAGAAACACCTCAAGACCCATCTGTCCCAGAGGGTTCTCTTGTGTGGTTCCCTGATGGTGGAATGAGCAGCCGAACCACATCCAGTCATCAGATTCCCTCTCCTCCTTTAAGAAACACCTCAAGAACCATCTGTCCCAGAGGGTTCTCTTGTGTGGTTCCCTGATGGTGGAATGAGCAGCCGAACCACATCCAGTCATCAGACTCCCTCTCCTCCTTTAAGAAACACCTCAAGACCCATCTGTCCCAGAGGGTTCTCTTGTGTGGTTCCCTGATGGTGGAATGAGCAGCCGAACCACATCCGGTCATCAGACTCCCTCTCCTCCTTTAAGAAACACCTCAAAACCCATCTGTCCCAGCAATTCCTTTACTAGCCCAATGCCACTTTTTGTTCCCTTAATGATCTTCCTTTTGCAATTCTGGTCTTTGAATAGTCTTATTAGGTTCTTGCTTTGTTTGAAGATATTGAAAGTCATACTCTAAAACTGCCTACATCGGTACCTGGGTATTCATTGGAAGATGAGCATAGCTGCACTTAAGCCTCCTTGACAGCATGCGTGTTTGTAAGGTGCTATTTGCCTCACTTGTACATTGTTTTGCTGCTTGTCAATTGCTCAATCAACATTTCCTTGCTCTGTTGTTTGTCCCAGAATAATACATACATTTTACATTTACATCGCAATTTGTAGTGCAACAAATGCCGTCCATTCTATATAGAACAAGTGCAAAAACAACATGCAACTGTACAGTATACTGCAAAGTATTGTGCACATTGTCACTTGTTATATATTGGATTTTGCAGGAATCAGTGTAAAGTATTGCGAAATTGTCGTTACTTTGCAAACCATATTAATGATATTTATTCTGCTGCTTAGCACTTGCATCTACTAGTTGTTTGCAAGTCGTCAAAAATAGGAGTTCCTGCCAAACAATAATAAAGGAATACCCTGACATGGAAGTGAATTCTTCGCGGTTTCAAACAACTGCCAAATTGCCAGCGGCCCATTTCACTCCTCATAACTTGTGACATTTCACGCACTGTGAGGTGAAGCGTTCTGTAAGTAACACCCCTCCTCTTTTATGGCGTTGTTGGTTGGTGAAACGCTTAAGGGAACAATTGAATCCTAAACATATATTTTCCTCAGGTGCAGGTCTAAACAATAGGAATGAATTATTGCTGTGTTGTAATAATGGGTCATGAATAGCCCATAGATTAATGTTACGCATTACTAGAAACAGAGATAAATAGGGTCACATTGTAACTGTGTTCTGTAGAAAAATTACACCTGCTCCAAATGTTATGAACCTGCAAATGCTATTCTGAAGGTTAAATTGTATATTAGTCTAAAACAAATTGAGACAAAGCAAACTACTGGCTGTAAAACATTTTTTAATGTCCTTCCAGGCAGTGCTACTATAAGGTGAGATTAAGATGCAATAAACCTTTACTGAAATGTAACAAATGGCCCTCAGAATACTGCAGCGGAAAACTAATAGCTTACAATCACATACTTTCAGAACTTCAAAGGGGACCGACTTGTGTGTTATCTTTTAAAGCACATAGACTTAATATTCTTAGTTTGCATTTTGATACATATTCTGTATCAAAATGTTTATATGTTTATATGTTTATATGTAAGCATATATACGGTATACAAACAAACATTGTATACAAACAATAAATGCATTCTGTGTTACTTATTTACTGGGACAAAGTCCACTGCATCCTGTTTTTCATCCATCTATCTAGCCCTGACCGCTTATCCAGTACAGGGTCGTGGTCCAGCTTGGAGCCTATCTCAGGAAGCAGAGGAGAAGGTACACGGACGGAAATACCCTGGATGGAATACTTAGGATGAAGCGTAATCTAAGATCTATAAATCTTCGAAGATGAAAAATATAATTAATCTAATAAACAAACCATATAGGGCTGACCGGAGAAATAAATGTTTTTACGATATGACATAGCAGCCACTAGCACAAATTCTCCTTATCTAGACAGATGACTTCCTTAATGCAAAGACTCCACTGAGCTGCATACCTTCCTATATGTAATGACTCATAGCAGAAGATCCCTTGTTGCTGACATTTTCCTGAATAGCAAAGCACATCAACTAAACTGCCCTAACGTTAGAAATATCAAGAGGATGATAAAACATCATTTAGATATCTAATCCTTTATTGATCTGTGTCCGTCGCATTTATGGAAACTAATGGTCACACAGAGGACATTCAATAGTTAGACAGAAAGTCCTCTGCACAGCTGATATTGACCTTCTTATTGACTCTGCAGTCCGGAAATCGCTGTAAAAGTCTGAGATTATTCCCAGACATCACAAATGGTTAAAAAGTCTCCCTAGAAATTCCAGCGATTTTCAGTGTCATAAACTGGAGAAATATCCCACTTCATTTCAAGTTGGACAAGATTTCCATCCATTCATCTTCTATGCACGGGGGGGGGGGAGTATAAAGCCTCAAGCCTATCCAAGCCAACACAGGGCACCTAGCAGGCACACGCACACACACACACACACACACACACACACACACACACACACATCTACATATCTATGTAGGGATTGCCCTTTTGTTTCTATGGGCAAAACCCTAATCCCAACAATGACAGCCTTAACCCCTACCTAACCCTAACCCGAACCTTAAGTAACCGAACAAACCAAAATTTGTTTTGGCATTTTTGTTTTTTTGACTCCAGCCACAGATTCGAATAAAATCGAGTCTCTTTTTTGGGCACCGAAATAAAGTTCCCACAAAGTAAAAAATACAAATTTTTGGTCCCCGCAATGTAATGTACACATGTCCACAGACACACAGTTACTATGGGTAATTCGACGGTGCCAATATTCCTAGCTACCTGAAACCAGAGTACTTAAAGGAAACTTGTACAGCTCGTACTAAGCAGGGGCAGGACTTCAACCCCCAGCTCAGGAGGTGGGAGGCGACAGTACTGCTCTCTGAGAAAGCCGGCCGCCCAGGCACCTCCTGACATAAAATGACTCAGGATGGCAGAGAGTCATGCGTAAGTATCTGAGTATGAGTTATATAGCAAACTCATCTCAGACTAGATCTGCAAGTTTTAGGCAGCTTTGCACTTTTATTTTATTAAATATAGGCTACAATGCATATTGCAAAGCTATGCGCAAAACCATACAGATTTATATAAATAATTTTAAAAACTAATTCTACGAATGTTCATATGATCTCCCAACTGCCTTTGTAACTGAAAATGCATAATACTCTTATTTAAAATTCTGCTGATTGTTAAAACAGCGCAAATGTTTCCAAAAGCGAAACGAAACGTGCTTTGCCACCTGCATCTTAAAAGTTTCCTTAAATGCATTATCTCTTTTTTCACAAAAATATGGTATGAAGACGACACAGGGTCATTCTCCAGTAACACTAAATGGTGGTCAGAGTGTTACGGTTATATCTTACTGTATATCACTCTTCTCAAAGCGCTTGAAGATTCTGCAGCAAGAACAGTTTCATGCACAGATACAACAGCAGCTAATGTGAGTGAAAGAAAGCCAGAAGGCAACAAGGGGTAGGAAACAAAAAGTACTGCTGTAGTCATGGAGAGGGGGGCCACTGTGGGGCCAAGGCCAACTGACTGTCTACCCCCCCCCCGGGCATGGTAACTCAGAAACACGAGTGTGAGCACCGTTAGAACTTCAGTTACGGGTGTTACGATAGGCTTCCACTGCAAACTCCACAAGGGCAGGTTAGCTTCTAGCAGGGCTACATCTCCGCTACGGGTCGAAGTTCCAAGCACTGCAGCTCACACTCACTTAATGTTTGCCCCAGGCACAGAGATGCCCAGGCAGAGATAGGAGGCAGAGGGTGCATGGTGGGTCAGCACTGATGCTGACATATGGCAGAAATCCGTAGATACAGCAACATGTATAACCAGCAGCGGGGGTGTTATTTAAGGTACGATTAAATAGACTGAAATAAGTGAGGGTAAGATAGAGGAAAATAATTGGTCTTCGGTCTGGATTAAGCGGAGCTCTTGCATCGCGTGGCAGGCAGCTCCGTACACAAGGCCCCCCGAGCTGAAGGCTTCCCGCCAACACTTCTTTTATTTATCTGGTAATTGCGAGAACAGGTCAGACATTTCAATGCCGTATGAGTGAGGAAAAGAACAGTAAAGTCCATCATGAGCTTAATGAGAAGCCGACGAGGAGGCAGCTGGAGTGTAACAAGATCATATTTCGCCGTCCTCGTTATCGTTCCTGCAACAATGTTTAGAATTCGCTGTGCGACCCCCCCCCCCCCCGGAAGAAAGGCAACAGTCTCATCTGCTAAAGGCTAACGTGTGTATTCACTGTGGGAAAGTCGCTGTGTTTTGCAATATGGCTGAGGTGTAAGAAGCATGTAGGATATGGACTTGGGTAATTCAGGACAGGACCAAGTTGAAAATACAAATCTGGGGCTTGACTAAACAAAAGTTAAAGCTCTCAGAGTTAAAGGACGACACTGAAACCACAGACACTAACACAGTACTTATAAGTCCGTGCAAAAAAACTAAATGGGAACAGTAAATTGTATGGAAACCAGCAGTAAGCGCTAAAAACACGAGTGTGCTTAATTCATGAATTTTGGATAACAGCACATCCTTCAGTTAGCTGTTTGTTTCTCTGTTGTGTCACAGGAAAAAGGCTGAAATGCTGCGTTGGCCGGTATCTTAAACAGAAACACATCTATCTTCATCTGATCATAACAACTGCTGATGGGTTAGTCTTTGATATCCCAAAGTATCCCCATATCGCACCCTCCGCTACCTATCATTTGCAGTCGGCATCTGATATCACACAGACAGGATCAGATAACCCACCGTAACACTGACTTAACAAGGCAACCCTTCATATTTGCAAAGGGTCATCAGGGGGGTGCCCTTAAATCCTGGACACCCTACGGTTGAGCTCTACAATACTATTGTTATATATAACTACCAGATACATAACTGAAAATTATTGCGAATATTGAAGCTTTTCTTGACGTCCCGAGTCCAGTGCTGCGCACAGCCAGTAACAGCAGCCAAACCTAAAATTACTAGGCAAATGCTCTACAGGTTTTGATGCCTGATATCAACATTCACATTAAAATATGAAATTTAAGACATGTGGCAGTTACGACCACCTTGTGTAATGCTGAACTGTTAACTATAAATACATTTTATCACTGTTTGGCAGACTGCATCTCACCCGGGTCGTTAATTTTCTAGTTAACTTTTAGTTCATGACACAAGTCTATGATTTTAAACTACACATTTTTTTACAATGAAAAAAACAAATAAATCTCCGGTGAACTTGCCAGCTAAACCAAATACAGTACAAAGAACACTGCTGCTTTAAATGTCACTTAAGTCTTGATTGGAGGCTGGGATGTAAATTATATTACAGAACAGCAAAACAGAAGCACGATAGGTATGTATATTAATTTGCTTGAATTTGTGTATGTGAAATGTGAATGATGAATCAGGCAAAGCACATTACTGCAATTTTCCTGGGCCTATGTAAGAACAAAGTACACAGACACCAAATCAGTTTAAAGGGGACCCTGGGGGCTACAGGAGCAGAACTGCAATGTGAAACATTCATAATTTATGTGCATTTGATGCAGTGATATATACAAACTTCAGAAGAATTTTAATGGGGCTAAAAGCAAGCAGCTTTACATGGCGATGCTGTTCTTTTTTAAATAAAATGCTCATCGCGAAGCCAGAGCAAGGCGACTTTCTGCAGCGTTCGTCCTGTCAGTCCGTGATGGTCGTCTCAAAATAATGACAGTGATTAGGAAGCCTGTCGATCCTAATGTTCACCCAACGTGCGGCTATAACATGATTCAACATTCACCAGGAACTCTTAACGTAAGATATAAAGAGAGATTATGTATTCATACACAGATATGAATGATGAAACTGGCAACCTGCATCCTGCACAGGGTCCCCCAACCTGGAGCTCTGCATTCACAAGATCATACAATCAACACTAATTATATATACAGTATATACACATACACACACACACACACAGTGTTTACCTATTTATTACATTTGCACATAAACAATTGTTCTTTTAATAGTCAGATGCCTGTTTATGTTGTAGGTATTCTCAAACCATGACACGGATTCAGTGCCAACACTCACATTAAGGTGAAAATTTTTTAATAGTTGCTTTATAAAAAATAATCACAGAAAAGCATTGTTTGGTTGCTCATTTGTTACCCTATTAGAAAATCTCCCCCCTTGTGATTCAATTTACGTTTTTTGGCCTGGCAGTTCACAAAGAGCAGGCTTATTTGAATCAAGCTCCTGTCACGTCCAATCACAGGATGGAAACTAGACGACAGGCTAAAAAACAAAGGCAGGCAGAAAACAAGATGGAGAACAGATAAGAGGGACAAGAGTTGTCCTGATCGGAAGACAAGGCATGGCAGAGCTCTGGCTTTCAGCCAGGGGTTAGCAAATAAAGAAAAGCCTTGTTCTGTTACATGGGTAGGATGGGTAAACAGAGGCCAGCCACAATCTACTCTCTGAAATACACTAGGAGTTTGGGTATCCTAGGCAACAGCATGCTTAAAAATATTTCAAAATTATTATGTTATGCCAACTATATTACAAATTTGATTCCTTCTTTTATTCATTTCTAGCATTTTAAAAGCAGTTACATTACTTTGATAGGTGGTTCTCAAAAACACACTGGCTTGCCAATGGAATAGTATTTTTTTTTTGTCCAACAATTTAATAAACATATTTATGTAGCCTGCTTTGACAATAGAAATCATCCCAATATAGAAAGCATCTTAACAGGGCACTGGAAGTAGTGTTTATTTGGAACTTTTCAAAAACACTTTATTATGTTGTTTTCACAAATATTCCTTAAAAGAAATAGTAACAAAACAAAAAAAGAAAAGAAAAGAAAATAAACACGTTTTCATATCTGAGCAGCCTGATATCGGCCAAATGAGACCATCGTATCACTGCAGAAGAGTTTTACATTGTCATCAGTAGAGAACATCACTGCAGGGATAAGGCTCAATTAATGGTAATCACCTTGTTTTGCAACAAGTGTTTTGCGAGATTAATCGGGGAACAGAGTTAAATTCTCCCATGAAATGTCTAGAATAAACCCCAGATCCCAGAATCATTTCACAGATGTGCCATTGCACAATCCTCTCACTATCTCTGTGGACTGTGCTCACAATGAAATGGTACAAAACAAAAACAGACTGGAATTTCTACAACAGGGAAGTGAGATAGCAAAAGGGACTTCAGTCTGCAGGCACATTCATTAATATCAACTTACATATAAATAATATAAACTGACATAATTCAGTTCTTGCCGCAGTTTATTACTTTTACACGTTTTCTGGATCGATATTTTTTGTCTGTGAAGAGATCAACCATGATCGTCCCTGGTATATCTAATTTCAAAGCCAACCCGTCAATGAGCATGTATATTCTGCAGATATGTTTTGAGTCATGCTCTACAGCATGAGGGGCAGTTAATTCCACTAACCCTGAGGAACTATATTGTATTTCCCCTAAGGCTTGTATAAACATGATCCAAAACAAATTTTCACAGTCCCACATTTGATAAATAACATTAAAATTACTGATGAAAATGACACCCTGCAGCAGTCCTTATATCCAGCCAGGCGAGTTGTGGTCTGTGGAACCTGCACAAAAGAACATCTTACAGACTGATTCACTACTTAGTTTCTAGCCTATACTGTCTTTTTATTTTAAAAAGTGTCATTTAAATTCCCAGAAAAGTAATATTGTCCAAGGGATGAGAAACAAGTACTCAATGGTATTCGTTTGGATTGGATTGCTGGCACTACAAACACCCCGTGCATCTCCTTCATGCCTTCCCTACAGACAGTAATGACAATATATTGAAAATGGCCAAGCTGCTTCCACCCAGTACAAAGGTCAATATGCTTTTAGACTCCACAGGAATAAATGCACCTTAGTATGACAAAAGGGAACTTCTTGCAGTACTGTGTGGTCGGCTTCTAAATAAACCACGTATTACAAATAGATGTTAAATAGCTCAGGTGTTCATGCCATGAAAATAATGTTCTATTCCTTATTTATAGAAGCCTAATTTGGTTAACTGCATCTAATGCAGTCCTCGGGGACCCCAGACAGTGCAGGTTTTTGCTCCCTCCCAGCTCCGAGAGGCAGCAAAAACACGGACTGTCTGAGAGTCCCCAAGGACCGGATTGGGAAACACTGATCTAAAGCACTAGGGTTTCCTACACTTGGTTCTCCATGACCACCAATGCGCTGATTTCCGCTCAGCCTCAGATCTAAACTGCCGCATTGAGTTCATTGTCTGGATTGTCATGTCTTTGATGGTTCACGTGTCACCAGTTGCTAATTAAAATATATTCCCGAAAACCTGGACGAAGGGGCAGGCACCCCAGCTTCAGGGGGCCTGGGATAGGTCGAACCTGTCAGTTACCAGTCAAATTAAACATGCACTGTTGCAGTGACACACTGCAGCATTGCCTGCTGCAACCAAGACCAGATGTGTCAAATCTTAAGACTAAACGGTGCAAATATTAGTGCTGTGCAAATAAATTGCTCAGTTTAATGCAGTTATTTTAACTTTCAGCTATATGTCATGTCTGAGAATTATGCTCTTTTACCAATTATTCATTTGTGTATTTATAATATCAAAATGACAGTAATTACTTCCTGATACCATTCCTATTTTATATATAATAAAGACAAGTTCTCATCCATTATTGTATAGTATAATGCATTTAATGACATCTTTTTGGCTTATTCCACTTTTATGGTTTTACAAGCATTTATTTTTTAGCTTTGCATGCATTATTTTCTAAACATAATTGTACATATATATGAGGGTGAATGATATATAGATTCAGTAAACTGTTTCTCTGCTTAGAGTTTGTGCATCGTGCAACAAAACCTCCTTTGGTTTATTTCTGAAATGTTTCTAGTCGATTGTTAATAAATAAAATGAAAGTCAAATTCCATCTTCAGGTCTATTCTTGCTTTTCTCCTCAACCTGGTCCCATGTGTTACGGATGAAGGTCCTTAGCATCAACGTTTAATTCCGTCACGTGATCCGAAGCTCAGCAATCGCTGAGCATCCGTCCAGTGCATCGTGCAGCTTTCTGACAAAGAGAGTTCCAGGCCGGCTATTTTACTCAGCATTTGCTCGTTCTGCCTCAAAACCCGACTACACATCACTGCTCAGTGTCAACAGGGTGACGTGATTTACATATTGCATGTTACTACTCCTGTGTGACAGTGGGTGGAATCAACCATGAATAATAGGACGATAATTCAACCTCTATCTTCATTTAAGACAAATTGCACATCATATTAGAGAATTATCAGAGAAATTCCCTGTGCGAGCTTCCTGTTGTTTTGAGGAATTTGATCACTTGACGTCCTACTTTCATGACAGGGTCATTGGTTTAGTGGCTGCTGCATATTGAATCGGTATTACCAGTTCATACTGCTGAAGGTTTGACATACCAATTCAAATGCTGGGTTACCTCCAGTTAGCGAGGGGCTTAATACCTTGAGGTGACTGCTGATCGTTGATTGCTGTTCTCCCTCCAGTCCACTTGGGATGGAAAGTAAGCCAGAAATTCTATAAAAAGACTTATGTGTGCATCCAAAACCCCAAGTGTCACGACCACCAGGATGAAGAACTTGGGAGGAAGGTGTTGTGGAGAAACAAAAGGAGTTTTATTACATTTAAAGAACCAAGACTGGAAATAAACAGGATCACTGGGGATCAAAACGGGAGGACTGGGCACAGGCAACAGGATGGTACAACGTCAATGACTAGACTAGTGAAGATGGGACAAACAGGTGGAGACAAGAGAGTCGTGTGACCGAAGACAAGTCGAGCGCCAGTTGGACATCATGGGAAGAGGCAGGTGCCGGGGGAACATCACGAGGTGAGCGGAGTGAGGTGTGGACACCTGGAGGCATGGGTGGCAGTATCACTGCATATTTAAATGGCAAATCACCTTGATAAACTAACATAATGCTAGCAAGAGGCACAGTATAATAAAATGTGAACACTGGAAAACACCACATTAATAGTCCACAGCAGCCCTTCAGATAAAACAAGAAGTATGGAAACAAATTAAGAGTAGGTACCACAGGCTTTTGTTGTCTGAGTCTGATAAGCTTCAATCTAGCACATGAAAGAGTCTCATTGAGGACATGGTCATTAATTCAAATTTTTCCACTCTTTCACTTTGCCAGATGGAAGGCTAGACACTAGCTACTCATAATTTTACGGCTATGCAATGGGGAATGGCTTGGAAAGATAAAGAACAATGGGTATACCTCTACAAAGGATATTTCTGTCAGAAAACCAATCCAAGCAAAAGAACCAAGAAAAAAAAATGAAATCAAATGCCAGATTTTTTTATGTTCATTGAGCAGTCAAAAAATACATATCTCCTTATGTAGACAAACAATTAACATTTTATATAAATTGCATACAATAATATACATCACATTTGACAAGTTCGCTGTAAAATCATTATATTCAGAATCGGTTAAATGTTTTTGTTGGATTTTTTTTCCACGCATCCATCTTCCAACCACATATGCTGAACAGAGACACGCTGGTATGTTCTTTAGAATAAACACTATGCATACAGAGAAGCCCTTACATACACCTGAAAATCAAATTAAAATATACTGGCTACATTCACCGAAAGCTATTTAATCACTATCGCCAACCCATTGAGCAGAGCGATCGCGAGACTCTGTAGTTCCACACTGCTTTGGGTTAATTACCTCGTCAGCCTTAAAAAATTAAGGACATTGGTGGTTTGGAAGTCATACAGAGCCACTGATCTATACAGCAGCAGCAAATGTATGCAACCATTACGTCCATCACTTGACTGGATTTCTTTAGATAATGAAATAAGCAGGTAAAAATACAAGACTGTATTTCCTGTCTTGCTCAGATACCAAAATTATATTGCAATGCTTAGTAGGAAATTAATTTTAAGTTTCATCATACTTTCAGATATTTCAGGCTAATATATTTCATTTTCATTAAAATGCTTAAATCTATATCTCATCTCAAACAATGAAGACAATGAATTAAAAGATTCTTTTTCTACATAGTTTATACTTTATGTAACTTGCAACTGAATTCCAAGCAATATTAAAATATTCAAAGAACCACTGATTACCCCTCTACCCCTAGTATATAAATCAGCTATAGAATTCCCTCTATGAAAATCTCTCAAAGACACATGCACTCAGACTGCAATTATGTTTCCACCATCCATGTCCTGAAATCATATCAATCACCCTAACTAGAAATAAATTTACGTTATATAACAAAATAACCTTAAACCCAACAGTGATTTTTTTTATGCAACTACACATCCAAATGTAAGGAAATGGGCTTACAGTTTTGCGTTTAGAGTTTTGAATTAAAGCTTTAAAATTTTTTAAATATATATTCTTGCCATTATACCAATTTATTTAAATGTCAGTTGTGAGACCTCACAAGCCAAATGTTTGACGCTGCATCCGAATGCATACACCAACACCAACGTCAACACCAACACCAACCCTACGTTCAAGCGCATATACTTCACGAATAATCAGACACGCACAAACAATTTGAACGACCCACATAACAAAAACAATAATTTGTCATCTGCGAGATGCGGACGGCTTTCCGGGGGGGTTTCAGAGCACAGCATTTCCTTTTGTTTATGTGTGCGTTGCTTTGCCAAGTTACACCTCACAGGCCAAGCAGCCCTAGGCACCGCGCTTGCAAATACAGTTTGATCTGCTGTACCTCTGGATTTGCTTTTGGAGAGCCGTACCTCAGCATGACAATCCCAGAGGGGAGAGAGCAGTATCACATTCGATTCTGTGTGCTCCTGCACAGCA
Organism: Mormyrus lacerda; assembly: GCA_015163995.2. Classification (NCBI taxonomy): domain Eukaryota; kingdom Metazoa; phylum Chordata; class Actinopteri; order Osteoglossiformes; family Mormyridae; genus Mormyrus; species Mormyrus lacerda. The sequence goes on along the minus strand of JAABNX020000047.1, from coordinate 7,808,183 downwards.
AACAGCCCATATGCTTCATGTTAGCTTGGTGATCTATTGTTCTTTTCCCAGTTTGTTTATATAATTATGACAGCTGTTGTGTTTCTACAGGAATTGTGAACAAATGAAATTGAGACTGATGCACTCGGGCAACGGCAACGTGGCTCATTTTGGTACGAGTACAATTATCTTTCAAATTCTGATAAAACGTGATGGGGAAAAAATACCCTCCCCATTGTCTCATAATAAAGACATGCAAAAAACAATGTAAATTCCATACAATAAATGGCCTATAGGTTCAACCTGAGCTCATATTACTTATTTAGAAGACAGAATATGATATAATGTCTATTAATGTAACTGTTCACATGAGGCTTCCGCTTAACCTTATTCATGGGAGGGGATCACAATGTTGTTAAGAATCAGAAATAGTACCAGAGGCATTAGTCTATCGTGTAATAGGCGTCCACAGTGTCATTCTGGTTACCTCTCACAAAGGCACTCGAGATGGTCTAGAGGTGATGTGATATTCGAACTGACTGATCCAGGACAATGTTGGGTTTAGAGCAATTCCCCTTTGCATTAAAGCCACAATAACTGAGACATGGGTATTTAGTGACTAATTTGAGCCAGGGTAAGAGCCAGGGAAATATATTCTTGTTTTGATTTTTAGTTATACTCTCTTCGAGCTGAGATGTTAATACACTTTTAAACCTGCCAATTGCTATACGCTTGTGGGCTGCAGTATGTCTGGGGTTCTAACAATGTTCAGACCAACGAGCTCGATTATCTGCAGCAGTGTTAGGTAACGCAGAAGTGGGTGATAAAAACAGAAATGCCTCTCAGTATGTTTGAAATATCCATCCATAAAGCACGGTTTTATGCATGTTTATGACTGTTTGATGGCCTTTATTATTACAATGATTTGGTCTCTTTTCATGATTTTGTAGATCAGAGTTCGAAACAAGATACAAATCTCTTCAGAGTCATCCTTTCAACATACAAATACAATTTCCTGAAAGACTGAAAAGACAGGAAATGGCTCATCCACGCCTGGGAAAAAAAGAAGAAAAGAATATTGGACCCTAGAAAATTGAAAAGCATGACATGCCAAGAAAGATTCTTCAACATCATGCCTATTTACTGTAGGAATCTTTTCTCATTTGCTCATGTCTCCAGCAGACAGGGTTTTATCTCAAATCAGTCTGTATTTTGTTTAATTATGCAGCACACTGACAGAAATGTTCTTTCTGATCGCATAAATCACATGCCTGTGACAAGCAGCTCAATAGCAGCTGCTAGAACAATACAGTGAGAGCTATCGACTACATCTCTCAAGTCCACAAGGTGTATCATTTAGCCAAGAGTGATAATAAGATGCAGAATTTACAGAGGACTGTCAATAGCCATGTCAATAAAGGGACTCTCAGCATCAATCATTCTGGCAAATCAATGACATTTTCAGCTATGAATTACAGAAAATGATAGCTTTCAAATAAATGGTGGAAAGGAAACAGGACGCTCTTTGGGGAAAAATAAAACAGCTCAATTTTCCCACTCCGAATAGCTCCCTGACTGCTTCACTCAATGGAAAAGGTCACAGGCCATTACAGGGAAATATCTCTGAAACAAGATGTAGAACATCAGTGGAACATGACAAGCAAGCCAAGCACAGCGAAAAGGCCTTTATATATCTCTGACCTGACAGATTTAAGGCCAGGGTCAGCAGGTGTTAGACTCAGCAAGAACTGAAGGTCAATAACTGGTCTGGATATTAAAAATAAATGCAAGTATACCTGTCATGCGAGAAGCAAATTAACGGCAGCAAATGTAATCATCACTGGCAAATAAGTAGCATTTAAACCTATTTTTATAAAAGTGAAGAGCTTTAATAGGGGCTGCTTTCTAAAGGAATAACATTATATACTTATAAAAAAACAAACTAGCATTCTGTTGTATATTTGTCGAGGGGGAAAAAGGATAAAACAACAACGGTGTATTTAAAGATGTATTTAATGTAATGTGATATGAATCAAAACACAACCTTAAGACTCTCACTGTTGCAACATTTGACAGGAACGCTTCTTAGATGTCAGATGGCTGTGATTTTTGCCGGAGGACAAACACCGCTATACCTCTCTTTGGAAGCCTTAAGGTTACCCTCAAGGCTTTGGAGTACAAATAAAGCAGTGAGACATTTTTTTCCCCCCAAACCAATAACACAAAATACACAGACACATAAAAAGACACCACTGCATACTGAACTTAAATTAAAATTAAGTCTTCTCTCTCTGTCTGGTTAAAACAGGCCATCTCTTGCTGCTGATATCTCTCCAAATAAAGTAAAGGCATGACAGCGGCCGGTGACTTGCTAAATTACCATTAGCGCGAGTGCATTCAATGGTACGATGTGAAGACAAGTTTTTTATTGCCTTAGTCTAGACTGGATCTGAACTCGGCTACTTTGGGTGACAGGATAGTGCTCAATGGCAGGTTATTAATCATGTGCACAGCCCAGACAAGTCATACTTAATCCTATGATGGTATTCTCACCATCAAGTTTCCACTGACAGTGGTAAAAGAAAATGATTTACACAGATCAATCACCTGACTCATCAGCCGCTGCACCGGCAGCCTGTCCTGCGATGCCGCATTTTAAAGGCTGCTGCTGACAGATGAATTCCAGTGTTTGATTAAAGGCCCTGTCTCTCACTAACCTTTTATTTGAGGAATGATTGTCACTGAGTGACAAATACTTTTCCGTTTCGATTCAAGTGGAGGATATTGACATTCAAATTTGCCGTGCCGATGTGGAGCAGATGTCACTGTTGGCAAGTGGCTTGATAGCGACAGCAGGTACACGGCGACTCCAGAGGCTAAACTACAGCCCTGGGTGCCTTGGGTGAGAGACCCTCAACAAGTGAACATTTTATGACTCTCGTCCAAGCCATTCCCCCCTGCAATCATTATCGGCGAACATCTGTTTGCCGGTCCATGCGCTTCCTCTCTGCGCGACTGTCCCAGCCTCACCTTGACCCAACTTTCAATTGTGTCGCATGTTTTTACTAAAAATAAACAGCAGAGAGAAGTGAAGCAGCCCTCTGAATGCGAAGGGCATTCTCCCACATATATCTCTAAACACGGCCGCGAGGGGAAATCCCACTGCAAGCAGGCCTGATTCTGTCCTAATGTCATCTCTGTTGACAGTAATGCAAAATGGAAGCTCCATGCGGTATGAGATACGAAATCAAAGTCAATAAATTCGTTGCTCTGGCTTGATCCCTCTGTCCATATTAACATTAAAGTGCACCAGAAGAACCGGTTTAGCCATCACATTTTCCCAAAAAGCAACCTGGTACTGTACACCAAAGATGGCTGCGGCTTTTATCCCCTTATATGCTTATATAAATACACACAGTGAGTTAGATGTAGTTATGTGCTTCCTCCATAAAACTGTGTCAAATTACAATAATCTTCCATTCACGTTTTCCTTTAATAATTTACTCAAATCATTGCATCAACATCCAGTGCGCCCAATAAGTCACATGCCTGATCTAGTCAGACTACACCGCACAGAATAGTTAGCACATACGTAAAGTCGGCCAGTTGGCCCTTTTTAGCCTGTGCTATTCTCTATTGATGTCATAATCATTTAACAATATTGTGTGTTATATTGTAGCAATATATTATTCTTTTATGTTTCTGTAAAAAGACGCAAAAGTGCTATAAAGCTTCTTTTTACACTGACTATGAAACGGCAAACAAATGATATTTATTATGCTGTCAGAAATTCCCTACAACTCATTTACGCAGCTGGACGTTTTATGAGTCCAATTCTGGGAAAAACTTGGCTCACTGATGAACCAACACCAAACTACTTTTCAAAAACAAAAACGGATAGTATTCACTTAAATATAAAAGAAATATATAAGAGAAAAATATAGAACCGATGAGAGACAGAAGTACAGGTAAAATATGAAACACCTAAAGAATATTTATGAAATTATAATCAAAGCCATTTCAAGCTAAACATAGACTTTGGCACAGTCCACATTTTTGTATCATTTTATCTTTGGATTCTGCTGAATAGTTCCCACTAACACATTCACAGAGAACGTCACGCTTCTAATCCAACATATATTCAAAAAAATAGACTCCAGTAAAATACACTTAATATTTTTTACATTTTATATCCCCTTAAAGCCAAACAAACAGAACATAACATCAGTGAAGAGCTCTATTTGATCATTTTTATTAAATATTAATAAAAAACTCATTGTAATGTTTCTGCATTGCAGAAAATTGTGACAATTATGTAAGATATTAATCATACAGGAAAAGTCATGATGCACAAAGCACACCCCAAAATCCTTGACTATGCATTTCATGTAAGCCACAAAGACACAGTATTTCAACAAACATAAAAAAGCCGTGTTACTACATGAAAGCCAAGTCAGTTCTGGGCAGAAAGAGCTGTTGAGTAGATGGAAGACAGCGTGCGGTTCAGCAGCTATGGGGTGAACATATAAGGCAGATTTAAGATGGCTTGAGGAACAGGGGCTGAGAGCTGGATGGGTGAGGAAAAGGTTCTGAACTCAATTGGAGCTTTGATGAAGAGTAGGTGTACGGTACAAAGCAGAGTGGTGATATGGCGTCATGAGGAACCGGAATTCATGCAGGTTTGATGCAAGGAAGACTGCCAACAGAGAGCTACAGTAGTCAAGCTAGGCCGAGACCAGGTCGTACACTAGCAGCTGTGTGAGGAACAGGGCCAAGATCTATGGATGTGGTTAAGGTAGTATCTGCAGGAGCCTGTAAAAGATAAGATGTGTTAGGAGAATGACAGAAAGAGATCAAGAGTAATACCAACATTCCTGAGAGACTGGAGAAGGAAGATGGTGAGACTATCAACAGTTAAGGATAGGGAAAGGTCAACAGCAGGGGAAGAGGAGCTACAAGAGAAGCGGCTCAGACTCCAAGAGGTTCAGCTTCAAAAGGTGAGAGTCCATCCATATGGTGAGCAATGCAACACAATCCCATTTGCACAGCAAAGACATTCTTGTCTTTGCATTCATGGTGCATAACTGCAGTTTCAACATCAGTGTATATGGGATTAGTTTGTAACTATAACTCAGTTTCTGGTTACATTACGTAAGAGTGCACAACTACATTATTTGTGTCCCTTCAAGTAAAGTGTTGCCACTTTTTATTTTCAAAAAAGCCATGAGGACTATATAGTTAACCTTAAATCACATATGTTAAATATTACTCTGAAAAATTCAAAAGATCCAATATTTTCAGTTACAGCCAGAAACAATGCAGAACAGTATGTTCAGCTAGTTCAAAATATTTTGCTGCCACATGTATAAAATGACTGCCCAGAGACCAAAGTTAGAAATCCAGGACTCAACATGAATCAAATATGAAACTATATTCATTTGTTGTCATCACCTATTATCTGGACTTTTATTGTGCTGGAGAAACGGCCCACTGACTCTCACTGCGAATCACCAGCAGCTCTGAAGGACACAAGGGTCACATACCACATGCAATACAAATTGTTTTCCTTTTTCTAGTCCATTAAAGGGAATGTATTAAAACAGAAATTGAATCCCCGACCTATTGCTCTGTTTAGTTTGGCATATGACCAGATGAAAGACTATACTGTATTTTATTTACAGTCACCAAATACAAAGAATGACATCTGTACCGCCGACATGGAACAAGGTCAGACTAATGGTAGATGGTGAACTGTGTCTCCCATTTGAACAAGGTAGTCCTGCAGAATGAATTAACGAGTGGAAGTTTATTACAACCAGGTTATCCTGACCTGTCTGACTTCCATGCAAATATCACCTGACATATTGTATGATTCTAGAGAAAACACTGAATCTACCTTGGAGTCACAAAAAAGACACGTATTGTATATAAACCATCTTAACACATAATTTAATGTCCCTTGAACCCCTAAAATGTACTGTTAATTAACAAATGTGAAATACAGAGGAGAGCTAGTATTTGAGATATACAAGACAGGCAATATGTTATAGGCAATTCCTAATTTTGTAAATAAACAGTTGAAAAAAAACTCAAATTGCATCTACTGACCTCAGCAATACATTGGACAACATTTTTGCAGAATTTAAGCCCCAGGTTATGCATGAAATCCGTTCTCTAAGTATGTCTTTAAATTGAATTTGTAGGTAAGTCAGAATAATAATTATACAGAACATAATAATAATAATAATAATAAATAATATAAGTGACTACACACGGTACTGTTAACATCTCTAAGCCATGAACTGCTGAAATCTGCCATGAGCGTCACAAGGAACTATGTTCATTCATTATTACAAACCATTTTATTTAACTATAATTTTTTATATAATAGGCTTTATGGCAGTCTGTTCCTCAGTACGAGTTGAACGGAAGTTGGGCGATCTTAACCCGAGGACTGTCTGTAATCAACAGGATTTGCTTTGTGAATGATGACCACATCATGAAGAAGCTCAGTTCTTACAAAACTGGAAGGTGCCACGTACCAAATAAAATGATGCATTATAGCTAGATATGAATATTTCCATTATTCGTTTTTAGAAAAAAAATTTTAGAAAAATTACAAAGTTACAAGTAACCCACCTAAATAAGTTTATGAATTTATCTGACTGACAAATTCTGTCGAGACCCATGTTACGTCACTACATTCTAGCAGTAAGTGGAACATTTTCTGTTTGCTATGTGCTGTTACACATTCTGAAGTCCTTCAGCCGTCACGATTTCTGAATGCCTTAGTGCCAAACTGCAAGCCAGCGCTGCTCAACTGCTTTAGCCAAGTTTTTCATTGGTTGTCAAATTACAGTCTATATTTTTTAATATGTTAGACTAAATCTATTTACAAAAAGTAGCGCAGCAACAGTAAATATACCAAAGAGTCATTGACGTAAATTACAGGGGGGAGGTACCCCCCCCACCGTAAAGTTAATGTGAAGCATGAACACTGGTGATCCACCCCCCCAATATTCAACCCAACCAAAACGTGTTCATGCACTGTTAAGAACGGAAAAAGTTTGACATTGGAAAAAAATACACATTTTTTAACCACACAATCCGCTACCAAATGAAAATAGGGGGTCGCGACCCACCAGTTCAGAAACTGTGCACTAAACCAGCCATTTACTTGATCCATTACACACAAAGTAAATGAGGTACTTCTGCTAAATCCTGCGGAGCTTTTAAAGTCTTTTAGTCACCGAATCAAAAAGTCTAACCTAGTTCATAATTATCTACCTACAGGCTCATCTCAGAACTTTCTTTTTTTTTTTTCTTCACCCAGCAATTGTCTGTTTTACTACAGTCCAGTAAGGTCTATGTTATGTCTCTAGGTTCCCACAACCACATAGCACAAAAAATAGCTGGTCTCACTGGAATTCTGGAATGTTTTGACTCTACAAATCACCACCTTTTCATTATAGATTAGACAGTTATGTGAGTCTCAGCACACAGATGCTATTCTGGTTCAGGTAATATGTCAGTTTGTTAACATATCTGTGCTGAATACTTAATACTGAATTCATCACAGACTGAATTCATCACAGGGGCTAGTTGCTCAACTTACTACATGTAACACTAAATTATTACAAAGCATAATATTAAGCTCTCTCAGTCCTAGTAAAACATTGCATTGTTGAACTGGAAGTTCTAAAAATGACACATTAATTTCTTTTTTAAACATGAGCCCCCAAGATTAAGCTTGATCTCATTTCTTTTTCTACGATACAGAAGTTTGTTCCATGAAGCCATAACTTCAAGATTATGTCATAGTAACATTTCATTGTCCACAGTTTCTGCTGTAAACTGTCTCCAATAAGTATAGAAAACAGCTTCGAAAGTTCTGATCAAAAACCAAATGTATGAATATATTGATTCAATACGACCTCTGATGACTTGCAACCAAATTGAATTGTTCAAAAATAAAATTCTCCCTCACAAATTTAAAGCCAGGTACAAATATGTTACTCTGTTTTTATGCACTTCGGCTCCCCTGACTTACCTCACACATGATTATAGTAATTATTAATAGCTAACCATTTTTTCTAGCTCCCATTCAAGACCATCTGGTGGTAAATCTTAGGCCACTGACAGGAACTAGACATCTGGCTTATGACAGCATCCAGAAAGGATCGACACATCAGCCCGACTCAGGCTACTGATGCACTTATCTGTATCAGCCCTGCCTCCAGCAACCAGACGCCTAGCTATTTTTAAAACCCCCAGATATTAACCATCATCAATGGACTCTTATACATTCTTTACAATGAAATTTGTGTCCTGTGATGTTTACATTCATAGACTGAAGAGCATTACTTGATAACTTTTAAAGGAATCGAGGACAATTTTAATATTTTACTACATTTGCAAATGATGGTTTTTCATTTTGTATTCTTTCTGAGAGTTTTGCTCTAAAGCCGTTGACGTTCTTGGGGGCAAAAATGCTGTATTATAAAGGTTTCATTGATCGATAGTTCAATCTATCCGCAATGCTGAAACAGTTTATTTGTCAATGGATGCCAAAGACGGCATCATTCTTATCTCTGTTTTCCATGTTTGATTTAAACCACAGTGACTTCAATGGACTGAGCACTTCTGAAATAATCCATCTCTCTGGACCCTCAAAGAATTCTCCAAAGCCTACTGAAACCAAGTTGAAACTGACAAAAAAGTAAGGCCTTTGCTACCATCAAAGTCACAATAATTTGTTTTCTGAGGAACTATCTGACAATGCTACTTTAAACAGCGAAGGGTCTGCAAAGATATACAGGCCTCAACATGAATATACTGACTCATCTTTTCATTTCTATTGTGTAACATAAGCCTTGACACTAGCTCTACGATAAACTATTATATTACCATGGTAAAAAGTACTGCCAGGTTTGTTTTTAAAAACTTGTTTTGTTCCTAGTAATCACACTCAGGAAAATAAAGCTGGGAGATCATCTCTCTGATTCTTTATACACCTCATGTGGTTTCGCTGCTCAGAAGCTGCCTCCCTTTTTACCTTTAGGAAGAAATGTCTCCAAGCCAAACTGAACAAGAATCTGCTCATAGTACCTTATCAGTGTCAATCAGCGCGTCGAGCAGCCGGGAGCCCAGATTCTTCATCAGCGGGTGCCATCACGAGGCTTACAGTTCAAAAGCAGAGCAAAGATTGCACATCACATGAAATCACCTTGGGTGTTAAAGGTACTTATAACCCTACATATATTTATGGATACCATTAAAAACAAAACTGCTATAAAGAAAATAGCTGACTGCAGAGTAAAAGCCCAAAGGACCCAATTTCCCCCTAAAGCACCTGATGGACACTGTGACAAGCAGATTGCTCTCCAGCACCAATTTTTGGAGCACGTGAAAAATGGGCTTCTTGCTGGTATGTGGTCCTAGATGACTCATAAATCTTCCTTTATCTCCTCCGTGGTGTTAGCAGAAAAGGATGAGTTGCTTTTTTCCATCTCATTCACACGTCTATCTGTCTGTTATCCATGCCCTTGAGCAAAGATTACTGATGCCCCGGCTTTGATATATGACACATCGCACACAGCAGCTTTTCATCGAATGAATTAACCTGGAAAAAAAAATGCAAACCTGACTGCCATCAGCTTCCAGACTTTCTCACAATTCTTTTGTGCTAGTACCCCCTGATATCGAGGCTGTAAGCATTATGGGGAGCCTGGTTTGGTGGCAAATTGTTTATCTGACCTCTGTTCATCCCTGCATTTTATAATCTAGTATGTGTCATCCCACTGTGTCATCTTCATGACAAATTGTAAATGTCAGTCCAGGAGATTTTCTTCTGGAGGAGGGCTGAGGGTGGGGGGGGGGAGATTGAGCATAAAAAGAGATTGATTTTTGAGGGATGGCAAGATCACGGGAAAATTCCTGAAAATAATCATTAAAACAAAAAGTCAGCACAAAGTTTTGAAATACAAAAATGGGTATTCATGCACTTAGGAAAAAAAAATAGCAAAACAAAATATAGTTAACCGAATGTGTTTTCCTGAAACAGCTTACTATCCACATCTAGAGGATTTCTGGCCTGCTTCTAGAAAATTAATGCATATTATAAGCATATTTCACTTTTGGTGCACAGTTTCAGGAAATGGGCAATTATTTAAATTAGTTCCTGCCTATTCATACACATTTGCCCTTTGTTAACAGTTCCCACCCGTCACTTCCAGGACTTAACAGTGTCCCCTGGGATAGCAAAGTAACGACTGATATAAATATACAATTCCCGGCACAATGCTGTACGGTAACCTGAATATGGGATAACTTACGCAGAACGCATCACACAAAACACTTCTTAAAGCAACCGTGTAATTTAAACAGTATTCAAACAGTTTCTTTCATCATTTCTCTTAAGGTTAACCTCTACTGGCTGTGACGGACAGACGAATAATGCAAAAGGCACTAAAATGAAACTGACGCGTAAGTTGGTACACAGCTCTAAAAGGGACAAATTAATGAAATAAACTAAAAAACGAAATAAACGACGCAACTGCAAGACACATAGACGTAACAAAACCTGTAGTTTCTTCTCTTGCTGACGGTAACGATGTGATCCCGATCCGGGATACGTTTCTCAAAAGCATAGCTACCAACAAAGCTAAGAACTTACAGCTGGAAAAATGCAACTGAACTATGTAAGTTGCCAATGGGAGCTTTTGGAAAAAGTACCGCAGACCGTGAACGGATTTGAGAAATTGCATGTTCCTCCCTCCGAGGTCTCATGTGTAAACCACACAGCATTCATAGATACAAAAGGAGCACATACCTTGGTCAATATAATGTAAGGATGGGCCTAATTATAGAATTAAGAATGTAGAAAAGAATCGGCACTCCTCACCGCTAAAAGAAACACTGATGTTTGGACCCCAGGGGATTATCAGGTTCACAATGCGTATCTGTTTAGCTAAATTTAATTCAGTTTACCTGAAGCTAACAGTAATGACATGCTACATTCTCAAACATGCAAAACTCTATTAAACATACATCACACACAACACAAACACACAACATCAAGCCATATCAAACAGTAAGGTGTAAGTTTATTTAAACGTGCAGCACGCAACACACACAACACCAAGGGCTCTACATGTGTATATTTGGCAAAGGTAATGCTGCTTTCCAGCTGCTTGTTGAATAATTGAGTACAGGCAGCCCCTAGGTTATGAACGAGATCCACTCTCTTAATCTGACTTTAAGTCAAATTCATAAGTAAGTCAGAAAAATAATAATACAGTATACTGTATAACGACAATGATCATAATTATACAGTAATAACAAAAGTAGCTACATACGGTATCGTATTGTACCTTGAGCTGACAAACTGTTGAAGTCACGCAATGTTTTCACAATCGCCCCAACGTAGTGCATGTGTTCGTTATTACGAACTAAATTGGTAGTCATGAATTGGTAGTTCATACATACGAGTCGCCTGACCCTGAAGTGAGGCATTCCTTGCCTAGGGACGGCCTTGTTTTTAAATGTTTCTCCCCATAATATTTCGCAATGAAGGTCTGAGCAAATAAGAATGTACGTGCTGTTACAGGTGCTGCTGGCCTCAGACACACAGCAAGTCCCCCCCGTACCGACCCGATGCAGCTGAAGACACAATGTATCTCATGCCAGGCAACCTGGAAGCCACAAGTGCCCAGTTCACGCCTGGCAGTTACTAACAGAGCTCTAATCCGGGGTGTCCCAGCCGATATAAGCATTCTGCTCCCGGGAGGAATTAAGCAAATTATGCTCCATCATGCTGGAGCCGGGACGAGAAGCTTCATATTGGGTCCATGTCCTGAGCTCTGGGGCTGCGTTCTGGATCCGTCTGCCATGTCAGGGACTGAGCTCATTCAATGGGCGATTTAAAAATTAGAAAGTGTTTAACCATGATAATAGTGTCATTTACCCTCATATTAGTTTGCAAAAAGGATTTTTTTAAAATTACTATGATTCGCGGTAATGGTCCACAAGTTCACTTATTGGACTAGACAATCTGAACATTTTGTAAATAACATCAGGATCTGAAAGTATTGAAATAATATACAAAAACCTATTATCATAAGTGTATGTAAGATGATGACAAACAGTCCTGAAAACCGATCCGGCGATCCGTTTCTCATTTCATCATGGATCAATCTTCAGTCAAGCATTAAAGTGTCGCTCTTCGCATTGGCATACTTTTGACGCAACTATTAGTTGCCCGTGGATATAAATAAAAATAAATATTCACTCATCGATCAGACGGTCAAGCACCAACGAGATTTGTAGCAAATTCATTAATCTGATCGTCCACCCATTTCCCACAACAACAGGGTCAGGCATATCCCAGGCGGCGCAAGGCAAGAGGCAAGGGTCAGCATGGACGGGATGGCAGTCCATCACAGATTAATTAATTTGTGATTGATTTAAATACATATTTAAGTTCCCTGCAGTGAATGTGAT
>JAABNX020000047.1:7759986-7779628 GCA_015163995.2 Mormyrus lacerda | reverse complement strand
TATCTTTTATATATAAATATATATATATATTTCACATCCATTTTAACAATTCAGCAGAAATGTTTGCCATTGATTTACTCCAAAAAATGCCTTTTTAAAATCCATAACTCATTCCAGCAGAGTACTTTGAAGCACAGCGTTGCTTTTTGACATAAAGTTTTTTTTTCCCTTTACTTCAAATCAGCAAAGAAAAAAATGTTCTTCGCTGTGAGGCCCCATTCACATTAGACAACTAATTAGACAGCAACAAAATGTTATTAATAGGCTGGACATTACAGAATGAGCTTATTACAAATGGGCCCTGTCAAACCTTTATTCAGCTACCAAATGAGTATTCTCAGTTCACTGCTTGCATCTGAAGCATCAACACCTACACTGGATAACTAATGATTGCTATTAACCGTATTGTTAGTAATGATGGCTGAAAACAAACAAAAGCCCATAAATAACAATCCACAGAAAAATTAACCCATAAACTTGATAGATATCCAGCTGAGAAATAATAAATGACATTTTGGACCCTAGTGGGAGAGAAGAGAAGCTGCTGTTTTCCTTTTGTCATTAACACGTTTTTTTGTGCAAAAAGATTTTCTGATATGTAATGATCAACACTCTCAGAAATTAATTCTGCTATTACACGCTCTGTGTTCAGCTGGCTGACTGGGTACGTTATTATTATTCACAGATGAATACAGTGTGAAAACCCGTCAAATGCAAACTCCGCCATCGGCCAGCTCTGTTCTGTCTTTTATCGGGACACAAAACAAATTTCTCATATTAATTAAGTCCTGTCGTCCCCATGTGTCTTTGCAGCAGCGCGTGATTGGTGGGCTAAGAGCTCTCTTTGATGCCTCATTTATGCCCACTTTCTAATAAACCTCCAGCTGAATGAGCTCGCTGTTTACGAAGTCTGTTCCACTTTGGATACACCCCCCCACCCACCAACCAACCAACAAACAAGAAGCCTCCAACCTCATCCACCCCCCTCCCCCAAACAAACAGTAATATCAGGGAAATGGAAAGTAAAAGAATGGGGAAGGAACTCTGATTCCCTTAAATGCATATATCCCATCATGCAACATTCCCACGCAATAATCCCCAACTGAAGAAGTGGCAACTTTAACGAGATTAAGATTAAGACATCACCGATTAGAGACAGCAGAGGATTTTTTTATAGGATTCTGCTGGATTACAACAAGGAACAAAGCAACAAAATGGGTCAGTTTAGCACAAAATATTAAATTTCCTAACGTCAAAACATGCCAGGGTCTCTATTATGCCATTAAGCACCAGGAGAGCATGACATCAGATGTCTATCATGGCCAGCAAAGTCCGAACATTTGATTAAAATTGACACTAATGTAGAGGGATGTGGCAAGGACAGCTGGGAACTGCGGCTGAAGTGCATAAGCTATTTCAACTACAGCAAGTTAGATTTCCAATTTATATATAAAAGGAGGAATGAAACGGTTTAACATTTAATGTTATTCCGAAGTGTAGTGTTATCTTCAGCACCCAGCTCATTTGAAACTGCACACTGTGCACATTAAACCGTGTACCTCATAAATTTACAAATACCCACAGACTGGTGTTATGCCGGGAAACTAGATTTCCAATAAAAATAAAACCAGGGCACAAAGTACGATTAGGAATCGTTCTGAGTGTTAAACCGCAAGCCCGGAAAATGTGGGCAGTCCAGTTAAATAATATAAAGACAGGTCATAAATTCAAACTTCATGTTCTGTGAAGAACAAATATGAAAAAGGCATCAAAATAATGAAAGATTGTTTATGTATTCTGGCATGAAATGGGAAAGTGTTCGGCGGCAGCGGCGACGGAGACGGATCGACGGAGCTGACAGCGTGGTATTCATCCGGCACGCTAGAGCAGACGTCCTGCTAGTGGCGGTCGACAGAGCAATAAATCAAGAGCCCTCCATGCTGTACCTACAGCTTATTACATCCAAGATGACAAATAAATAATAATCCCTGTCACGCCAGCCCTTTGCTCAAGGATTGAGCCTGAAACCTTCTGCTCATCATTCCTGATCTTAAGGAAAAAAAACCCACCAGAACCAGGGAATTGAAAGCTGTGGTTTACTAAGCTCACGAAACTTAAACAAAGGTAGAGAAAATAAAATACAAAAAAAAACAGGTAAAGAAAATGGCACAGAAAACTTGCACTGGAGGCTTCAAAGCTAGGGGGGGGAGAGATAAAGCAATCAAACGACCCATCTCTAGTCTCTATGTGATTTTAACTGCCCCTCTGTGCCACATTGCCAGTGTGATTCTACACTCGGGGGCACTAGGACCATGTGTACATTAAAGGTAAACTTTGGCCTGTTTTTTAAATGTCACCATCATTTAGTTCTCAGTTTCAGGTCAAATTATCTACTACAAAGTGCCTGGAAACATGTATTGAAGAGATGTGCTGTTATTAGCATTTGATTTAACTCAATTTTGATGGAACATTTTATAACCAAAAAGTCATGACAATGATATTTACTGCATGCAACTAAAATAACGGTTACTCAGCTGAAAAAAACTGCATGTTTGCCTTTCAGCCTGTAATCACCAGAAAGAGAGCTGAGCATTAGTAACTTTGTGGGAGTGGAATGCACAGCAGCAGTCACATGACCACTGCCGCATGACTATTGCCACATGATAGGATGTGAGAATGTAATGCATTGCAGCAGTCACATGACCACTGCCACATGGTAATTTGCATTGCCAGCCTACCAGGGACCACAATGCACTGCAAGCTTTAGTCTAAGACCTAAAAATGATTAAATTATTTCTGATGCTATTACAAGACAGTTGTGCTCTGAGCAAAAAAATTAGACATTTTTTTTAAAGTATTTGCAAAAGATTCTTCCACATTTCATAGAAAAAGGACAACATGTGATAATAAAAATCGGTGAAATATGCATAAATATATTGCCTTCTTGGATTTTTTGCAACAGTGACTGATTGTAACCTTTCTGAGATGCAGCACCGTTTATTAGCACTGTCCTTAAATAGAAATGAAAGGCGCTGATCACACAAAGCCTGGAAGATCACAAATGTCCATTTTTAAGATGCTGATTCTGAATATTTCATAGGCCTATTTTATTTTGACATTTGTAGATGACTAAAAGTGTTACAAAAGAAATAAAATGTTGATTAAGGAGTTCACTGTCATAAAGGTTACGGAATTGTAAATGGGCCTCTCCGTCTTCCTGTTAATACGCGCAAAGCTGTAAACACCATGAAGGATGTGACAGTGGGTCCACGCTGCTCCTTTAGGAATCGTATAAACATTAATCACTGAACCACCAAGCCATGCTTAATTGCAAGTTGTATATCACGCAGGTCCATCGTAAGCAGAGGGAAACTCATTATCGCTCCTTTATAATATTGGGTTGCTCCTTATTTGAACCTTGCGCACACCTGGGGTAGAATTCATCCTGACAGGAGAAAACAGGGGAAGCAATAATGCACCGACGACAATATCACTCGTGCCGCCCAGACGAGCAGCACGGAAGCTGAAATCACTCATTTATATAACCAGCTGAAAATCCTCCTCTATTGGACATTAATAAGTCATTCTGATAGCAGGAAAGGATGCCGGGATGATTAAAAAGATGTGAACTCGCACAATGGAGCACATGGCTCCATCATGTCTGCTTTTGTATGTATATATAAATACGTAGCTACATACGGTACATATACCTAAAGCTACCCATATATAATCGTCACCTCATTTTCCATATCTCTGTGGTCTATAGAAACCACAGATGTCTTTAAGAGAACAGAATAATGGTGCAACAGAACGACTTCAGTTGAGTACAGTTGAGTTTCATTGCGAATAGTTAAACTGCCTGAAATCTCTCTGCAAACAGCATCTTATCAATTCTTTATTGTAAATAACTAGTGGGGGGAAATATAACCGCGACAATATGGCGTACATGCTCAACTTAATCTTAGAGTTCTATTCAGCCTGATAAAAGTATAGATCTCAATGCTTCTGCAAGGGTTCCGGCTGAGACTGCTCTTCTTCAGTACAAATCGTTTTAGCATACAGAAACCAAAATACTGAATACTGAGCAAAATATAACACATTTCTCTAATACAACAAGAAGATTGGCAGGCTGAAACAATACACAGAACCACAGCACATCTTTGCTTAGCCAACACATAAAAGCAGCATGACATTTTAAATAACCATTTGAGAGGAGGAATCCAAAGGGTTTTGAAAAATAGTAGATATAACATTTGGCATGTTACAGTGTATTCTTGCCCTAACTATTGTACATGTACATGCTACCTATATAATTTGTGGCTTCAAGATCCAAAGCTTTACAAGTCCATGGAACTGGCTAGATATGTTCCATTTATTTTACTTTTAAATCAAGCTGCAGTGTATTTCCTTGCATTACTATTGTTTATTGCAATTTTTCGGACACTATTTAGATGCTGCATCATGAGATTAGTTAGCACTACAGCAATCGATCATTTTAACTAGACTAAGCCCTGTGACCTTCCATTTTTTTTCTACATCGCTACCAAAGCCACAGTCCGGGTTGTGGATTGTAATGGAAAACGAAATAAATCTCAACTCAGTTCAGCCTCATTCCTGCTTGACAGATGGTAGAAAAATGGCACGAGTGCTACAGCCACTAATTAAGCATTTTAACTAGGCTAGCCCTGTGACAGTCACTTTTTTTTAAGTCACCATCTTAAAAAAAGGGAGTCAATGCTCCTTATTGTAATGAGCTAACAGATAAACCTAGTTGGGTGTGCATTAGTTAGTACCATTCCTGCTAACTTTCACTGTGCAGTTTAACCCCAGCATCCACCTTAATTAATGAATTAGTGATTCCACTATCTTGTTTAGAAAAGTTGTTGCATATCTTTTCATCTGCTATTTTTTTCCAGGATACACACATTTGTTGGACAGACATGGCTCCTGAATTGTAACTGATGTATACGGCATATTTTTCATCTATTGGTATCGACTATGCCAGATGTCATCCAGATCCCCTGAAGACAATCGTATTTTCATTTATTTTTTTGCTTGTTTGTTAAGCTATCACGACCACAAAGAGATAAAACTACAGCGTAATGATGCAAACCATAACGTATGAAAATCAGACATCTTCATTTTACGACGGTGCAGCCAAGTACGGGTCAAAGGTTTCCAATGTAAACTGCGAGGTACTGCGATGGCGCCCGCAATCGAGGGAAGATGGGGAAAATGGCACAGAGCACGAAGAGTTACAATCAGACAGCCAAGGTGCGAACACGAAGATCACCAGGTGGCAAACAGACGAAGCAGACCAGGCGAAGGCCGTTTCACACATGCATTTTGCTATATTTTTAAATATTTGTTGTGTAATTTATTTTATTTAACGTTCATTAATATAATATAATTAATAATATGTTAAATTGACGGACTCAAACAAAAAACTTTAAATGCTCCAAGTAGGAAATGTGTTGAACAAATAAACTATATGATGATTTCTGCATGCTAGAAAACAGAGTAGACACTTATTATTATGGAATAATGATGGTATTGAACAGTGGTAAATGTGCAGAACACAAATGTAATAAAAGCACTATATTAGCCTACAGGGCATGTTGTACGGTGTGATGTTAATGATGTCACTGAAAGGTTAGAGAGCAAAAAAAATAGACCAAATATTATGGACATCCCTATACAAATACAAATGTATGTATTACTGAGCACCCTAGTATGAGCTCAGTGAATATGATGATTGACTATTTTGAAGCACATTCATAACACAAGACTCCTGAAGAAGTCTTATGATTACTGTAGATCAGGTTTGACTGCCTTATTTGTGTTTGAGCAGGCTTTCAATGACGGAAATTAGGCCCCTTAGTGATAGAATCCATTAGTATTTCCGTTATCAAGGAACAGCAGGATAAAATGCGAAATCAACTCTGGAAAATGTACACGGCTCGAGATCACGGTTTATTGTAACGTGTGAGCATAAAAGAGCAACCGTGATCAGACTCGTTCATTTTGGATTTCATTTATCGATCTGAGGACAGTAGTCACAGAGAGACCTTCATGCAAATATACAATTGTAATAAACCAACTAACGCAGCTAGATATGTTATGAAAAGCATGAGCCTGTTGTTATATCCTTGGTACAGGGCACCAGTATAATTACACAATATTACTTAGCTTTAACTACGCGTACTTGGACAATCTTATCCAATGCAGCTTACATTCTTAGAATCATACTTTGATTTCATGCCTAAACCAAAGGCTCAAAGCATGGATGAAACCTATCAGTTGTACGTGAACACCAGCGAAGGATAAATGATTCATTCTGAATAAAGCTGTGTAAACTGCAGTCCAACATTTGTCATGGGGAAAATGTTTTTGCCTTGCATGAGAAATCTGAATCAAAATATATATATTAAAGTGATTACATTTCCATCACCTAGACTTACGCAAAGTGGTAAATAAATCACAGCTATTTCTGAAAAATAATAAAACAAAATACATACAGTCCATCCATCATCCAACCACTTATGCTGTGCAAAAACATAAATAGTAGTTTCTTGGAAATCCCAGTTTAACACTGGCCAAATCGGTTTGCCGTCTACGAAGGAAAAAAAATGGAAGAATGACAAGCAAAGTTCAGGAGAAAAGCAATAGTGGTATGAGCACGTATACAAGGACCTTTTAAAAGTGTTTTTTTTTGCCATTAATTCTTAAAATAATGCCCAAAAGAATATTTTTAACTTAACAAACTTCAGAAAAACTCAAGTAGAAGTAAAGTGAATATTCTAACATATAGTTTTAAACAGATATATGTTTCAATATGTGCTCTGACATCACATTTTTATAATTTCAGTGACATTTTGTTCTCAATATAGGATTGCGGGCCTCTTTTAACTACATTATTAAAAGTAATACTTCAAGTGGCACATACAGTGTGTGATTAACACGCTTCTAGTAAACCATAAATCAGTCATTAAGAGGTATTCTACCTACAGTCTGTCATGGTTGCAGGCACAAACAAAATTCCACACAACTAGATGAGCCATACCTTGCTTCATGCTAGGAGCCATAAAGGTCAATAGCAGATGATGTCAGCCCTTCAGGCCCTCAAAGAGATAACTCTCTCTGACTTAAGTGTTGGCACCAGTTTACAATTTAATTAGGTACATTAATATTTGTGTTAAGTTCAAACTGTTCCCTGCACTAACACTATTACATTGGTATATGTAGAATTGCGTAAGCTTTCAGTTAGGCGACATTCTGTATTTCTATAAAAAAACAGTTTCTTCTGCAAAAATTGCCATATATTTATTATTTTTGTTTTTACATGTTGAAAATTTGTGTGGTAATTCTACCCTAATGGACACTTTAAGTAGCAATATCAATAAAATCTAAGATTTATAATATTGTTTTCCTAACGAACACACCTTGTAAGAAAATACGGCAGTGAAAACCTCTCAACAAGTTGACAACTATAATAGAGCTACTGTTGTAAAACCTTCCACACACAAACACTGACAGGCAGTAAAACAGCCAACAGTAAATGGCATTCTCTATCAGATCATAAAATCTGCTTATAGACATTTAATTTTTCCCCCTTGTTTTAACAGGGAAATGGTTTGCTTGAATAATCCATGCCAGTTCAACAAGAAACAGAATAAAATGAATAGTGTGTTTTCTGTGTTTACATACAGTATTATATTTACTGTACAGAGTCCAAGCTTTCTTCATAACCTTCTTCAGTTTGTTTGTAGAAGTTGCTGCAGATGATTTAAAACAACAGGTATGATCAGGGAATTTCTGCGATGCGACACAAAATAACATCTTTGAAGTCCAGTTACAACAGCAAAGCATTTGTGAGTATACAGAGAGAAATACAAAATCAAAACAGATTAGGAGCCAGACGCGAAAATGTCATCACTAAGGCTGCCAGCAGAGTATGTGAACTTCATTTCTGTGTTCAGCCTCTCGAGTCAGCTGTGACTCACATCACCGTGCTAAAAATGACCTTCCTTCACCCATGTTGTTGGGCAGTACACTTGAATGGGAGCCTGATAAGTCCTAGATCCTGACTACTTGGCCCTCTTTACATTAAAAGGGTCAGAAGTTCAGAGCCCAGATTTCAACTTCTCAGGCTGGGATTTGAACTCCTGACCCTTAATGAACTCCGATGTAAAAGGGGTCAACGCTTCAATGCATAGTAGTCAAATTTACAATTACATGCTGACTCTCTCCCAGCACAGTGGAAACCGCTTTGGCAGAGCAGCTCCTACCTTTGAGAGAAGACTGCCCTGTTCTTTATTGTTTTGGTGCGTTATAAAGGCAAGAAGGGTCATAAGTCATGTTAATTAGCTAACCGAGAAAAGAAATTTAAGTCAAATTTGGGCACACACAACGAAGTGTCAGTTAAAAAGCAGCATTACAATGTGCCTGGATGATCAGCATTTCCCTGTGATTGGTCCAAAAATAATAATTTGACTGAAGTAAATGCAACTCTAAAAAACAGACACTTCCCAGGTTACGATGGTCCTTGTTACGGTATTTCAGCTTTACGATGGATAAATATTTTCACTTTCAGTACATTATTCAATAAATTACATGAGATATTCAACATTCAACTTATAAAATAGGCTTTGTGCTAATGATTTGTAAGCTAATTTAAGTGTTATAAGCTTGTTTAAGGTAGGCTAGGCTAGGCTGTGACTGTTAGGTTAGGTGTATTGTATAAATGTGCACGCCTTACAATAGGTATATTGGAACATAACCGCTGTACATGTATTTTTTACAAAATTGTGGCACACTTTAAAAATCTTGATAAGGCTATTTTAATATTAAGCTTTGCGGCGGTATTGATAACAGCAGACAAGATATTCACACCATTACAGCTCTACAACAATTTTTTTTTTTTTTGGGAATTCAGGGTATTGAGTTTCCATAGTATTCTTCAAAGTACTTCAAAGTAACATCATGTCATTATTCACAGTCTGCTTTCCTCCTCCAAAGAAAATTTCATTTGCGAGTGACAACTTTCCGAAGAAACATTTCCGTGGATGGTTGAGTGAAACAAATAGGCTTGGGGTGGGGCTGGTATTGACTACCTGGCAAAATGGAAGCCAATGGCTGCATGTTGATTCTTGCAAACAGACAGACCTCACACAGGCTCTGATTTACCTGTCAGATTAATTTTAGGAATGACACTCCTTCAGGTATATTTATTTTGCCAAAGGGACGGCAATTAAATTAAGAGAAATATTTATTGCCACTTCAAAGCACATTATTTCATCTGGGTCGAAAGTTGTCAGGTGGATTTACCTGTAAGGGCTGGGTGTTGACTGCATGGAAAAACGACAAAAGCACATATTTTGAAAAGGTGGTCTTCATTTTCTACAGACTCTGATGTTCCACCAATTTATCCCATCAGAGTCTGTAAAACTTGCCTTGTTGTTTAATCAAAGCCATGCATCTCCCCCGTCTGATAAAGCATTCCTGGTTGTAAACAGTCGCAGACGCTGGCGACAGACCAGTCACCTGGCTCGCACAGTGCGCCTCATCTCAGACGGCGGCTGCCAGTTGCTGAGCAGTGTGCGCCAAAACATCATAAGCTAGTCAAGCTAACAGCTTAATTATGACAAACGTACCTTTTCCATCTTAAATAGAGCTAAATTAACTGTGACACATCTCGAAAGCAGGTTTTAATTTCACTTTATCCTAGGTGTTGTACAGACCTGGGCTGGGCTTTCAGGGAGAGTGAACCTGATCTTGAATGTGCATGGTAACTCCATTCAGGTGGTAACACAAAACCAGCCCTTCAGTGCCGTCTGACTGCATTCTGGTCAAATATTAGGCTGCTCTGATTTCCAAAAAAAAAAAAAAATCTCAGCATTTCCTTCGTATTCACTAAAGATAGAGAAACTGTGCTACCTCTGGAAACAGTAATGTCCTTTTGTTTTAAAGAATTCACCTAACGATTTACCCGTGATGGTACTCAAGACTATTTTATGTGCACCTTTCTTGTATGGCAAAACTTTCTTAGCACAGAGTAGATGGCACTTACCAGAAAATATAGAGCGACACTATTTTCAGCTCTGTTCATGAAAAAATACACTAAGACCTTTATGCATGGGTTCACCACAGTTCACAGAACTGTACTCTTTATACTTTATACATGAACAAGTATCAGAATCACGACTCTCCATCCGGGCGGAACAGGAGTGGAAATGCACTTGTATGCTAATTCAGCCCCTGCATTATCACATAACCGAACCGATAGCACTGGAGCCACTTCAATAATCCCTCACAGAATCCATTATCTGTGGCCCCTTTAATACCACTGACTAATGGTAGATAATACACAATAATACAAAACACTCATGAGTTCAATGTGTACACCATGCGCAAATGTTTCTGCAGAGGGTTGTACTTAATCATCCATTTTATACTCATGGGAGTGGATCGAGATAACCAATTATAAAGGGACACTGTTGCTTAGCCAAAGCCACACATTTTTATTAGGGAAGCTCTTGTGGCACATGAAGGGGGGGGGGGGGACTGACTAAATGCAGCTAAGTAGGGCAATAATTTTCTTAGAAGTTACTTAAAAAAAATGGACCTGATTATTTTTAATGCTCTGAGCGGCAGAGGAACACATGCGCATACCGCTGCAGGCCTGTCGAGCCTGAGCTGCAATAGAGATGCATACAAATGAACGCCATTATTTGTATGCCATTAATAACTTTAATTATGAAAAATCATAAATCACTTTGATATATTAAACACTCTAAAAATGTCAGTAGAGATAATCAGTCGTAATTTTGAATAATGGCTATAATCACATTCGGCCGTAATTTTGAAGAAAACAAGATTAACTCCGATTAACATAACAAAACCAGTGTTGATTCATGACGACTGGTTCTGGCTGCATTCGGCTCAAATTTGAGAAAACATAGCACAGGACTGAAAATAACTGAAACAAGTGAATGGCAAGACTCAACGACTGTCCCATCTTTGATTGACGGATGACAGCTTTCACTCTGCAGGGGTTGTCAAACACGTCACACGGCCAACCAAAGACAGTTTTCAAGCTCTGTATGTTAGACCCTTTCATGTCATGGTTTAGAAGGCCTCCGTCAATTTTTATATTATGGAATTCAATACTATTTATCAAGTAAATTATAAAACGTAAATTATCATATCTAAGACTATGGAAACAAGCCTTTCATACAAGTCTCGAATATAATCTCGTGGCACAAAACAAATGCCAAATATCCCAAGCAGTATATTTACTCAAGACAAATCATTTAGTTCAGCACATTTAATGTAATTATTATATTAAAAAAAAAAATAGGTCTCATTTGCACTGACTCGTATAGAAGATGGTTTATGTCAAATTCCAGCAATTTTCACATGAGTGAGCCGTTCATGTGTGGGGAACAATGCGGCCCTCACATACCCTGTACCTCTGACATAAACCAGCGTCAAAGGAGGCAGACGCTACAGGAACGAGGCGCCAGCTTACGTTACAGCTCTGGTGAACGTATGTGCATATGCAAGTCATTAATTAGGATACGCCTGAATGCTGGCACCGAATCAGCTTTGCTACGTGTCTGTTAGCATGTGCCGAGAAGTCTGGGTACCTGCTCCGTGGCTCTGGCCTGCGAACGTTGATTCCGTATGATTAATGGTTTAAAGGAATAAAAAGAGAAAGGTCAACTTCTAGGTTCGAGACAGAGCAGCTACACAGGGAGTAATTAAGATACGTGTGTAAGCATGATTAATAAGCAAAACCTGGCACCCTTGTACTGTAAACAAGATGCAAGCAGATGGTTCGCATGAACGACGTTTTACCAATTAGGAATACTGCATGAATTATTTTTACAAGAAGTTGAAAATGTCAGACCTCCAGATATTCCACATCTGAAAAAAGAAGGGTCTCTCTCAATTTAAACGCTTCCACTCTCCATTTATAAACTTGCAGTCGTTACGATAATTACATACAGTATACAGAGGAACAAGGGCACAACCACCATCCCAACCATCATGTGGTGACAAGAGCCTCCCCGCTTATAAATGAGCATTTTCAAATCGAGGGACAGACTACCGTGTTAATGTATGTTGTATCCATTTCTGAATGCCACAGCACAGAACTTGTCCTACACATATACAGTATAGTATGCATAAGTTACCCACTATTAGCTGTAAAGTAAGCAGGAATGAAGGGTAAAAAGCAGAGTATTTAATATATGTAGCTACAGTCAGTTATTTTGAAAACTAAATATTTGCCGCACATATATGCAAAGCAACTCGTATCAGTTCAGAACTATGTGGGAGGTAAATGTGAATTTTTATTTATGCAACATGTTATATACAGTAGTTTACATCATTTCTATATACATTTAAATGCAGTCTCCCGTTTTTCACCATTTGAACTAGCACTCGTGACTTCTAAACTCATCCTTCAGACATAACTTTGCTCAGATTGCCTTTTACCTGAATATATATGGATGACCAGAGCTGATAATGAAACTGACTACCACTTTCCACTTTCCTTCTCTATCACTCATGGTCTCCCTCGTGAACAACAACTAGCTGCAGCGGTTATTTACCCAACGCTTGATAATGCTGTCAAAATGGCCCCAAAAAGCAAATGTGAAAGCTGCTGGTCAACAGTGTTGCCCCCCCACCATAAATGATTGAAACGTTTTCATGACAATCATAGCATTATCTTGGCAAATGAAAGACATATAAATGAGAATTCAATAAATAATCTTTTTGATCCTTAGCTAACCGTACAAAGTTTCCACCTCCATTTTCCATAACCGTTATCGCATAAAGGTTCACAGTAAGCCCAGAGCACAGCTCACAAGGCAGGGAGCACCCTAGAGGACGATATAAGAATTCACAATTATATTTTTCATATATCCATACCTTATCCTATACAGATAATATTAATGTCACTAATTGTCCTAGCAGGAAATAAAAGAAAAAATGTCGTGCCAACAAAATTACATTTATTCCACATTTACATGCGTTTAAGGCAATAAAGCGGAATGATACTGTAGCATGTCGACAGTTCAGCAATTGAACGTTAACTTGTGACACTAAAAGGAAACACTGAATAACATTACAACAGACGGCCAACTCTGGGTCCAAAACCATATCTATGATCAATTATATACGCATACATAAAATTATGTCATGTTACAAACAAGAAAGGAGGTAATGAATGCTTCATTTGAAATCTCATAGCTGTTTTTGTGCAAAGAAATAATAGCTGACAGGGATCCTCAGCATTAATGCCTGTGTAATGATCACTGGCACTAAAGTGGCAGAGGTAGCAACACTATAATTAAATTCGTTATGATGGGGCTGGGAGTTTGGAGGTTCACAGAGGACTAGCTGTCCCGCAGCATACAGTAACGGCCGAGGCGGTCACTTGACAGGAGGGGACTGGAGACATAGCATGAAGTCTCAGGCAGAGTGACGGTGTTGAAGTAAAGCCCGGAGTGACGTCGAGCAGCTGCGTGAACTTTCAGCCGCGTCTAACCTTCTTCTCGCAGCAGGAGTCGGTGGTAAGCAGGGCAGACCTGACAGGCACTGTCATCATGCAATGAGTGACATTTGCATTCGGTTCCCTCACCTTTGTTCAGGACACCAGAAAACCAACATTAACAATGTGCCTTTTTGCTCCCATAAACTCTGCATTTTATTGCATAAAACAAATGAGATTCAGAATATGTGCCTTTTTTATTTCCATACACTTACATTATGTGCAGCATTAAGATTAGCAGTTAAAATGATGCCCTCACAATTCAGCCGGAAGGTCAAGTTTAGTTTTCCACGACTCCAATTCAAGAAGATAAAAAAAAAAAAAACGACAAGTAATGTGAATGTCTTCCTTATCTTCTGAAAGCACAGCTTCACTGGCAGCATCTACGGTTCACATTAATTGTAAGTGACTTAAGACATCAGGCCAACACAGTTTCACACCTCAGCAAAACTGAGAACTGACAGGTACTCTAGCGACGATGACAGTCACCCGGCGGTGACGGCGTTAGCTTTGTCGTTCTTGCAGACCCTTGGGGCACAAAACCTAGTGCCTGGACTACAAAAAAGAAAAAGAAAAGAAAAGCATATGGATAGGCTCCGTATGGATAGGACAAACAATAAATAATACAGTAATGGGAAGTCAGAAGATAGAGTTTTACATGCGTAAGCATTTGTTATTAATTACAGGCTAACTATGCGACAATCATTTTTAATTGAATGATAAGCAGCAGAAATAATCATATATTCATATATCAGATTATATGATGCAATGCAGACTTTATTTAACATACAGATACATTTGCAGAGTAATTAAACGGTTGCTTAAACATTTAATAGTCACTACATCCGGATAATCTCCTAGTTGCTCTAACTATTACAGTGCCCCAAAAAACAAAGTAACAGATTTCAATTCTCCACAAGACTAGTTTTATTCTTATACTATTTATAACAAACACACAAAACTTTAATGAAAATGTTTTGAAGTCACTTCATTTGGCAGTTTCTATGTCATCAGAACTAAACAGTAGAAAACGTCCACATTTGTTGGTCTACAACATTAACACTGTCTTTCATGTAATTAGAAAATCAAAGAATAAACTGTTTCTGTTCTTCATCATTTCTTAGTGTGTCATTGTACTTTTTGATGAGACGTATTCCCCATTCACCTGCTGTTCGGGGCCGTCACTGCATGCTGACACTTCACAAAATTCATTTAATATTGGATCATCTGTCGACTTTTATTTTGGCATCGAGCTCATACCGAGGCTTATGCAAGTGGTCTACACCGTTGCGAACATTTATACTTGTGTGCTGGTGAGTCTTTATACTCGGCAATTACACACAAAAACATTAGCTGGCTGAGTGCAGGGGGTTTAAGTTTCACTGTAACATTTTTATTCTGTCATAGGAAACAAAACCTAGCAAACTTTGCAATTTTAATAGTTGTTCCTTTTCAACAATATCAAGTACATGTTTCAAAATAAAACATTTACCACGACTGTTTTTACATGAGCTCTGCATCACTGAGCCAATAATAATCATTTCTATCCTTTCTGTTTAATCGTGAGAATTTTGTCTTGTTTCCTTTTTTTGCTTTATAAATATTACAATATCTATCACAAAAAATCACGTGCCGGTATCGGAAATTTT
Source organism: Mormyrus lacerda (assembly GCA_015163995.2). Lineage (NCBI taxonomy): Eukaryota > Metazoa > Chordata > Actinopteri > Osteoglossiformes > Mormyridae > Mormyrus > Mormyrus lacerda. Next base: position 7,764,418 of record JAABNX020000047.1, on the reverse strand, counting down.
CAAATACCACACAGCCTTAGTGTGAACGGCTGCAAACACGGCAAAAACAGCAGGATAGCAATGAGCTAAACACAAGCTGTCCCACACTAAAGTCAAAAACACAAACAAAAAAACATCCACGTACAGTAGGAGCAAGTGTGACGCTACCAAGCAGACCAGTCATAGTTGTTGCGGTCTGCATCACTGCGACATGTAGTTACGTTTCTGGGGAGGTGCGCGTCAAGCTACTCCGTAGATCCTACGCAAAGTATAAATCAGCCTCAAGCAAACTATAACTAATGCCGATAAACAAGCCTCGTGGCGAAATGATTCTACAAACCTTGACTCTTTGCATTGATTCGTGGACCACCCTACTAGTCGTGTTTTAATACACTGAAGTTCTAGCTGTGAAACTAGAATAGGTTGCTTATTCAAGGAGGTTTTTAACATACTTTGGGTCTTCTGTTTTTATCAGTAGCAAATGGTCAACAATGTTGGGAAATTACATAAGACTAAAAACATATTCATACCAATCTATTACAAATCAGCTGACTTTTCATGGAGGGGGTTGGACTAGGTGTATTCTTTACAACAGCTTGATTCTCTTTTCGAACAGAAAATCACCCCTAAAGACTAACAGGAGAATCAGCGATTTAAGATTCACTGCTGGCAATCAGAAAAACATCCATCCCCTACTGGACAATGAAAACATTTAGCAGCAGCCTGCTGAGATACCTAAAGCTGGTTTCCATCTGGAAAAATGCCCCCTTCCTTATTTGCTTCACTCCCCCTTACTTTGAAGGGGGAATCCAGGTTAAAATACGGATGAAATTACCGGGGCCTTTAGTAAGGTTGTTCAAATTCAAATTAAGCAAGGGAGGAGAACCATACTGCATCAATCTCCCATGTTCCGTCTCTCCAAAAGAATGAATAGAAACCATCACTTTGCTGCCAAGGGTGTATTTCATAATCTTCGTAAAACAACCTAGCACCATTTAACATTCCATAAATTAATTACCAAGACTACTTCCAAACGGCATTTGGTGATTTAAAGATGTTTATACATCAGCGACTAAGGACATGGCTCTGAAAAGGTTATATTAAAACCAGATATTCCATATATTGATGGAGAATCACATGGAATGGACTAGCAACATGTTAACTTTTCTATGTGTATGACTGTCTGTAAATGATTTTTAATTTCAGTTTACTTGTTGACAAATGCCTGCATGTGGATGGAAGAGAAAGGCGTTCCAGGCCAAACTCCGTGGCTTTAACCTTTCAATCACCTCTATTGTGAAAGGTTCCCTCACTTGACGTCAATGAAACGTCACACAGAGTAGTTCCCTCAAGTCAAGTGAATAACGGAAAGAGGTGTTGTTAATGTGAAGTGGAATGGGCCCCAGCTGTACTCCATCTCATACCGGAGCCCCAGGTCACAATCAGCACCATGATCTCAGAGCTCAGTCTATGCTTAAGAGTACTATAGCTAACCGACCCAAAGGAAAGACCCTAACTATACTGCAAAAGATGTTTAAGACACTTAAACATAATCAGTCATGCTATGTATAGCAATGATTGGCAACCTATGTGTGAAATTTTTCATTTTATAGATTTAGAAATTATACATGAATGCAGTTTTAGGTCCTTCAGATTTTGATGCATGGTTTGCAATGAATTTATTTTGCAATAACTTGATAAGGTCATGAATTTTTAATCATTCATTTCAGCTATGCAGTCATGACAAAGTCACAAATGTGACTGTTAGCAGGCTCTTATCTACATTCAGGGGGGTAATTTAACATGGTAACCTATAGGACATGTAAATCTTTTGGGAAAAAAAGGCATCAGGTCTACTAAATTAAATGAGAGGATATTAACTGTATTCATCCACAATAAAGGCAAACAGTTCCCTTCCAAAATGTGCATGTTAGGCTCCTGCTGGCACTAACACAACACAAAGAAAGTGAACGAAGAAAAAAGAGAAGAAAACTGGTAGAAGAAAATTGTTTTTCTTCAAGCTTTTCACCACAGAAGAGTTCTGAAAGCTGCGTTCTTCAGAGCTGAGCACTGTTTGTTGAAGCATAAATCACCAAATTTGGATACAAAGATGCACGTTCCACAAATAGAGTCAAAAATCGCTATGATTTAAACACCTCCAAGCACACACGGTTAAAAAGATCAGCAGACGAATGGCATCTCTGGTTATGCAGATCACGGAATTAGCGCTGTAGAATTTTCCAGGTCATTTAATAATATCTGTTAAGATAGCTTAGACTGTCTTGGCACATTGAGGTTTCAGAAGTAAAGGAAAATACATCAGTGGATACTTTGACGCTAAAGCATTGAAACTGAGAATTAACTGCTAGTTTTCACTTACGCACTCCATGACTCATTACTTTGCTGGGCGCTGCATCTTTTCACATACATAATATTTCAAAATGAATATAAAATCACAACGCTATGAGAAAAATATTTTGAGCTTTTTGAAGTGGCTTGCTATTCTCAGAGGGCTTTTTGTCAACATAACATGCTGCATAAATTGATCAAAATATTTCAACACCAAACTTCAATGGCAAAGAAAAACACACAGACAGTCATTCAAGCTATGAAAGGCAACTAGAAAGTTGTCAAGCAATAAAATGCAGGAAAACACTGATTCAGTTAAAATACTTCACCCACTACCCTGCCCTAATTGTGATATTCAGTTAAATGTAAAAACTATTATGAAGCAATGTTCTTACAGTAGATTAGAACTTCAGTGACTGGGATGTAGCCATAGAGTTACAAAACTTTGATCTCTTTGGTTCTTACATCAACAGCAGGCAAAGTTCACCAGAAGGTCATCAGACAGTCACACTCAGAGACAAAGAGCTCCAGCGCAGCTTTGCACTTGAGTGAATTTATCTACAGCAAACAGGATGTTCACATTTTAGGTTCTATTTAAAAGACAAAATCACATTTTAGGTTCTATTTAAAAGACAAAATCACATTTTAGGTTCTATTTAAAAGACAAAATCACATTTTAAGACACTTTCCCTTTAGCCAAAAACAGCACATGCAAATTTTTTCCCCTGTTACATTGTGCATCCCTTACTTAACTGATACTCAGTTACCTAAAAAACAGACATTTTAAGATTTACATAAAAACATAAGCAATATTCACTAATTAGAAGTACAGTTTGGTTTTTCTGCTGGTTTACAGATGCACATATCGTTCTGTTGTGACTGTAATATGTCTCACATCACAACTAATGCCAATTAAATGGCCCGTATAATTCTTCCAGGTTATTACACAGGCACCATGCATTGGGGAAAAAAAGGACAGCTTCCCTGCAGGACCAAACAGTACAGCAGTAGGAGTAAATAAAGCATGCAACAGCCACTCACACTGTAAGGTTTTAACTTTAAGGGTCACCAGACACCTCAGAGTAACAAGCTCGACATATGCAGCGCAAGTTTGCTTTATGTCCCAAAAAAGACCCAATTAATTTATCAATCTGGAATACACTGTCACAGCATAGTCCGCTTCACCCCCTTGGCAACAAAAATCTCTCCATTACCAGCCAACTTTTTGTGCTTCCAGGCAGCCTATGCACCTGTATAATTACACTTCTTCTCTTGACAACTCACATGATTGTTTTCCTAACAGTATATTACTTTGTTAGTACTTCCCAATATCCGTTATTTTTAAACTGTCACTTTTGCCCAACTCATCCTGATTCGCACTCGTCTGTTTATCATAACAATCATTAATAACTGTCACTCCGTGCCATCAATTTAACGAACTCTCTCCCTCATTAGCATGTCCTAGCATTTGTTCCGTAGAAAGGCTGATTATTTTCTACAACAGGCCAAGCCAATTACTTTAGTGAAATGGAATCACATTAATCAAAACTTAACAAGGTGGCAAATTTAAAGATATCAGATTGCAAAAGACAGCAAAACTAATATGTCACTGTCAGAGGTACTATGTAGGTATGCAGCAGCTGTACTAAATATATCTCCTCACACAGTCCGCGCAAATTTTGACATTTTATACGATCTGACAACTATCAAAGTGATATTAGAAAGCTGCAGGCTGGGTAGAGACGGCCGGTGATGACTTTTCTTGATTCTGGCAAGGACAGTGGAAAGAGAGGGAGAGAAAGAGAGGGAGAGAAAGAGAGGAAAGATAGTAAACAGTGGCCGGGTGTGTGCCGGCCAGCAGACGGCAGTTCATCATGTGTCCTTTCACAGAGACGTTTTCTTTTACACTTTAAATGATGATGCTCATCAATCACAAGCTGTCAGCTGCATCAAACCAGCTGCAAACGTGCAAAGGTCCCGTAGTCTGAAATATGCTGACGCCAATAATAGGTGGGGGGGGGGAAATGCACCCGGCCTTTCTGCATACATGGCGGCGTGTGTGTGTGTGTGTGTATTTTTTACATGTATGTGTGTTTTATGTCTG